>VZTG01000212.1:39525-120832 GCA_013397845.1 Melanocharis versteri
CCGCGACCCGGGGCTGCGGTACCAGCAGCACTACGCCCCGCGGGGCGCAGCGAGGCCTCGGGCCGTGGGGGGCCCGGGGAGGGCTGGGCCGGCCAGGCCCTGCGCACCGCAGGTAGGCAGAGGCCGCCATGGCTCACTTCCCGGGCCGGGAGCTGTGAAGCTGCCGGTGATGAAAGCCAGAGGGGGGCGGGCGGTGCGGAGGAAATGCGGCCCCGCTGCCGGTCGCGAGGGGGGTGGATGCCCGGCGCCGGGCTGGCTCTTCAGGCCCGCTCCCTGTTCTCCGCCGAGGGAGGGAGGGAGTGTCCGGGGCCGAGGTGGGCGGTGGGGTCGAGCTGCTCCCGCGCGCTCCTGCGGGGGGAGCCAGTGCGGAGCCGGCCGGAGAGCGGCGGCGGCTCCGCTCCGGGCCGTGGGGGGCGCCGAGGAAAGGAGGGCGGCGGCGGTGGCCTTGGAAGCGCTGCCGGAGAGCGGCGCCCGTGCAGGCCGCGCCGATAGCGGAGCAGACAGGCGGCCCTGCCCGCGCTCCCTATGGGCGGGCAGCGAGAGAGCGGCGCGGGCGGCAGAGGATGAGAGTCGGGATCAGGTCGGCCCGGTGCAGAGAGCGGGTGGCGGGGATAAAGTTTTGCTGCCGCCCGCGATGTTTCCCGGGTGCCGAGGGCGCGACGGTTCGTGCCGGCGCGGGATCGCCCGGCGTGCCCTCTACTCCTCCGCGAGGTCCCCGGTCGCGCTTCGCGGCCCCGCTGTGCCTGCGAGGCTCCTTCCGATCGCGCTCCCATTCCTCATCGCCATTGTTCGCGGGCCGGAGCGGCCTGGCGGTGTGAACGCAGGACAGTGCCCGCCCCAGAACGAGGGTTCTCTCACCACCGGGGTGAGATTGGGGTCGGGATGGGCTGTGGCTTGTTCGAGGGGAGCACGCCGGGGCAGGCAAGACCCTAATCGCCTTCACACCACTGAGTCTGTGAGGGCGCAAGTTGATCTGATTATCACAGAGTTTAGACTTGCGGTCCATTTACCGTGAGCCTAAACTTTCTCTGGGTGGATCGAATACTGACTGCCTAGTGATCTGGTTTAGGAGACTGATGTATATGGAATAGTAACCATTCCGTCTCTGGGATCTTGCTGGCTTGATTTAGTGGGAACTCGTGTTAAACTGTATAGTCTTTCATCTTCCTGCTCCTACCCACAACTGTAAGTGGGTAGCATTATGTTTGTTCTTGGAAATGCTTCCACTATGTTTCGTGCATGAAATACATTTTACTAAGTAGATCTTAGCAGAACATTAATATTTATCTACCTCTTAAAGTAAGCATTTTTTCTTTAAAATTTAGATATGTTTTGTCCTGAATTTAATACTATGTCAAAAGTTATGACACAACGTATAGTGCAGATAGGCAATAAACTGTTCTTACCCCCCAGTACTAAAGAAAATGTAATTTCTATAACTTTTCCTATTCTGCAGCCAGTAGTTCAGCAGAAACTGCCGTCTTTATAGCACCATCAATGAAAAATTGCATAAAGAAGTGTGTGCTGGAACCCTACGGCAGTCAAACAAAAAGCAAGGCAGGTCTTACCTGCATTTTGTGTCTTTTATTTCAGTCTTTCAGTTTTTTAAAAAAATAACTAATATGAAGACCTGTTGTTCTCTGGCCATTATTTTTTTTGCTGTTTTCACAGACAGCAGGAAAAATATTTTTTTTTGTCAGAGAAGGAAATGGTGATAAAATGATCAGCCATGAACAGGTAACACACAAAAACAAACAATTTTTGAGATACAAACATGACATCAGACATGCCTTCTTTCATTGTTAGTGGAAAAAAAAACCAGTTTATTTTTGGTGTGTCTTTAATTGCAGACATGCTTTCAAATTCTATTAATGTTTTCCTTTCCTATTTTAGGTATTCTGGGAGAAATCTTGAATACCCACTGAGAACTCTAAGGCAAACACGTACAGCGTCTGAAAAACATACAGAGTAGCAGGAAGTGGATTCCTGATATCCACCTTGTAACCTGAGTGGACTTTTATTTATTTTTTAAACTTTTTAATATTTACAATGAATGGGCACAGTGATGAAGAAAGTGTAAGAAACAGTAGTGGAGAGTCAAGGTAAGCACTTGCTTATTTCAGTTATTCTTGGCTATGTATTTTTTTATATTTTGTTTAATAAAACTAGTTTATATTTGAACTGAATGCTGATGTGTGGTGGTTAGCAGGCAGATCATAGTTAGGAAGACTGGCTTTGCTTTCTTACAGGTGCTTAATCTGCTTGTTACGTTCACATCATTTCAGCCAAGAATGAGAGTGGTCATGTATATGTCTTCCATAATAAAGCTGAAGTACTATGAAAGCCATGTCAGCATCCAGCAGAGCAGTAGCTCTCTGGAGGGAAAAAAGTGCCTGAAGTATCGAAAACATCAAATTAAAATGTTAAAATAAAGCTATCGTCTATAAAGTGCTAGGCACACATACATAATGTATGTTGTATAAAACCCTAATTAGGCTGTCTTTAAAAGGGCAGTGGTTCACTTCAGTTTTGGATATTAAATACTTTATGATTCCATCATTCTTTAGAGCTGTCAAACTAGTATAGCTGGAAGTGTTAACTTTGTATTTGTTTTCGGGAGTGGAAGGACTGTTTCCCAGCTGTGTTGTTAACTAAAAAGAAACCTAAAATCAGTCCTCTAATGTCAAATTACAGTCTTCTATCAAAAGTGCAGAATGCTCATGTGTTTGGAAGAGCCTGATTAGAATGTCCTTGCGTCTATGCAGGGTGACAGCCAGTTTGTACGGGAGGAATTAAGTTCATTTACTAGAACAGTTCCAAGTTCAGAAAGCCCCTCCTGCGCTACAAAGTTTAGATTTCTAAGACTGGAAATATGATAAACCTAAAGGTTTAAAAATCAATTACCAATAAAAGGTGAGCACTAGACTTTTCTAAGAGGTAGTTTGTGACTGTGCTGTTTTTCTGCCCCTCTTCCTGCCAAATCACAGGCTGTTGAACTGGTTAGCTAATTCTGTCAGTCAGAGTGCCATAAAGAAAACTATATTCTGCAGACTATGGAAACTTCCAGTTGGGTAGAGAGAGATCTGAATTATTGCGTCAAGAGACAAAATGCAAGAAGAACATATAACTGCAAGCTGATCAGTCAGCATGTGCTGGCCATCAAACTTCTACAGTGTATGATGGATTGGGAAGACAGGGAAGAGAGAATTGTTTAGGTGACCCTGTATGCAAATCACAAGGAAATTTTTGAACAGTGAAACTAAGGAGACTTTTATAATTCTTGTGTATTTTTATGTCAAGCTTCCTATTATACACAGGAGTATCCTAGAAAGATAGTAGATTTTCAGTCTCATGAATAATTTGTAAACTCTAACACGTAGTAATTTTTGAAGATTTCTGACTCCTATAGAGTTGATACTGTTACAGTTAACAAACAAGTTTGAAGTCTCTTCTGGGGCAAAATATTCCTTGTTCCTTAAAAAAAAGCCAAAACAGAACCTTCCAACAAACATGAACCTACCTGGGACAAGTTTGTATGTGAATTTTCTTACTACTTGAAAGAAGCCAGCTTGCTAGAGGTCTATTGGGAAACTGTTTTGTATTGGACTGTGATCGCCCATAAATATCTGTATATCAGAGTTATTTAAAAGCTGTAGCAGTTCATAAGACTAAAACAATTAAATGTCATAAAGTTCCCATGCATTTAATGAAAAATAAGTATCAGGAGGATGCACAGTACTCAAAACTTCATATTTGGAAAGTGAGACTTTATTCTTCATCTTAAATGTCCTGCCGAGTACATCTTAAAGCTTCAAAAAATTTGAAAAACCAAACAACCTTTTTTTCCTAGGCTTGTGTCACTTGCAAACCCCATAGGCTAATTCACAGGCAGGCCTTGGAAAGTTTATTTTCATGTATATTATTAGAAAGCTGTCTTTGTAAGTGAAGCGAGAAAACTTGCCATTTTAAATGATGGAGTCCTCTTCTGTCTTAACCTAGTTCCATTATTAAGATAATACAGAATATTTTTATATGACTTATCCTTGGGTTATAGCTGTGTGTTTTTTTCCTTTAATTTGTAAGTTCCAGTACTGTAGATGATTTTCACTCCGAGGTGAGGTACCTTAGCAAGCTGCAGCTGTAGACAGATAGTTAACTGTGACTTGGAAAGTGTTGCTGTAATTATCCTTCAAATCTGGAAATGTGAATTTTAGAGAGTGGAGGTAGAAATCTGCAACAGAATATGTTTACTAAGCTTGTAGTGATCCTATTCCATCCAGAATGCTAGGGGTGGAAATGAAATAAGTGAAGAAAGCAATTGAGAGCTGCCGCTGGGAATAAATTGCAAAGAAGATCAAATCCAAGAATTAGTAGGAAAAAAGAAGAGATTAAGATGAATACAGTGGTGATCTTAGCAGTAGCATTGGTATTAAGTAGGAAAAGTCTTGGAAAATTTGTGTCAGTTTGCAAATTTTGATACTTTACAAGCGCAGTAAAGACCTTCACTTGCCTTTGGTATCTGCTGTCAACTTCCATTGCTGTCATTGTGGAGTGATAATAAATACAGCCTGATGTAGGGGAGCCACCATAATTACTTCAGAAAGTTAAGCAGTGGATCGTGGCTGGATTTACGGAAATACACCAGCACATGGTGTTTTATGGAAACACCATGACTTGAAAAAGTTGTGTAAAGCTTTTAGTATTCTCAGCAGTAGAAGGGCTGGAGAAGGGACTGATCATAGACCTTTGACTTGATGCACTGTGCTAAGGAATTATTGCTGTCCCTTATTCACTGTGTCTAGCTGTGAAGGTGATTTTTTTTTCCTGAAGTGAGAAGAATGAACAGTTTGCCACACTGCTTCATATCTTTTCAGCATTGCATCTATTTATCTGTCTGCTAGATCACTAGAAAACTTCCCCTGGTTGCCAGTGTTGGTCCTGATGTTCTGTTTTGCTGCACGTGGAAAGGTGCATGGCCACACCATTTGGACTTTCCTTGCCTATTTCAGCAACCTCTGAAGCTCTAAATCAGTACTAGAACCAAGCATGATGGAAATTATTGTAAACATTGTTAACTAGTCTTGTTGCTTGGTGTTCCAATTTCTGTCCAGTAATCACAGTGGAGTCTACTTTCCAGCTTCTTGTTTACTTGAAATAACTATTCTATCATGTTTTTGAGTAACCCAAGGTAAAATACCACAGACACTGTTCATCTGGATAGCAAGTGAGTATAGATACAAAGACTTATTAGCAGTATGCTGAGAAGCTTACTCAAGCAGAGCATCTTTGTATAGCGTTCTTGACAGCATTCATTCAGTGTACAAACTTCAATATGAATACATACATTCAAGTTACATAGTAATAAGAAAGCTTAATCAGCCAGGAAGGGCAGTTATACCTGAACTGCAAGATGAGTGCCAGGTAGAACAGGGACTGCAGCAATGAAATGCAGGCACTATTTGAATAACAATCTGATTTCCCATCTCTTTGGTCTTCCATGTTTCTGCAGAACAAGGTATAGAGGACTTGAGCAAACCATCCTTTCCTAGGGAAAAAGGCATGTGCTCAGTGTCGCGCGAGTGGAAGGTAGCTAGCCATTTTTGCAGCTGCTTACACCAAAGGCTTTTACAGGTCTTTACACACCTGAAAGTTGACGTTAAGAGAAGATAGTAATTTCAGTGGGTTTAATTTGCTTTGTGCTTTGTGTAGTCTGTGGGCCACAAAATTAAGTAAAGACTTGGTCAACAGACTTTAATTTACTATATAAATGCATACTACAAAAAAGATTTGTTGAAAGCCACAGCTTTAGGTTCTCGCTTTCCTGAAATCTAAGTGAGAGTTAAAACAGAGATTGACCAAGCATATTTTCAGAATTACTAAGTGGCTCCTTTTTAGTAGGAGTTTGATAGATAGTAATAGTAAAAATATGTGTATACAGCAAGAGAGAGCATATACATAAAACTACACATATTTAGATACATACTTAATGCAGAGGAATTCTCAGATCAACAAAAGTACCTGAATGGTAAAGAAAACTGTTGGTAGAATGTACTGCAAACAGCTAGTGGATAAAGCAAGCTTTTTGCAGTATTTTTCTCTTAAATTAACAAATTGTTATTTTATCAGGAATAATCTCTTACAGAATTAAGCATAGTAAAGCATGCTAAAAGCATCTTTTCACTTCTTTTTGGAAGAGTTCAGATAGAACATGTATCCAAACCCAAGTATTTTTTTCCAGAAAACTTTACAACTAAAAGAAAAGATTACAAATTCATGGTCTGGCTCTCATTCCGCATGTTATCTTAAGTTTGGTTTTGGAACTCCTGCTGAGTTTATCCACGTTTTTTGTCTAACCCAACTGGATGCCACATACCTGTACCACATATTTTAGATTAAATGCCACTATTCTGAGAGTTTCAAGATTTTAGCTGATGCAAGTTTCATGTTCCTCAAGACAGAGTGACGTTTTGTGATACTGGGCAGTGTATACATCAGGCCTGTCCAGATGTGGCCCCTCAGTGGGCTTCAACTGGCAGCTTGCTTTTTTTTTTTTTAAATTAAATTCCATTTAATACTTTTTTCCTGGTGGTCTCTAAGGAGCTTCTGGTAAAGACATCATTGTGTTGCTGCTGGATCTAGCTGTGTGTTGAAGGTTGTTCACATTACACAACAAAGTAGTAGACCCTTGGGTAATCACTGATATGTCCTGCCTGTGAAGGGTTCCTGGAACTTCTTTGTGCTCTTAAGATGTGTGACTTGCACCTTTCAAATAAAGACTTGAAATGTCATTCATAGGGTCATGAAAGTTGGTAGGTAATCAATTTAATTTTGATAGCATTGCCTTGTTTACTGTAGATAGCAGCAGATAATTCGTCTGCACAACAGGAAACACAATGTGTTAGCTCAGGAAAACTCAGCTGAGTTCATATGCTGTCATAGGTGAGGACAGGGAATAACATTTGCTAGATTGAAAATTATACTCTTTGTGCCGTCTGTTCTTTACTGGCAGTGATGAGTAAGATAAATCTGCCTTATGCATTATAATTAAGTCAAATAGTTAAGATTTCTTGAAGAAATAAAACTAAGAAAGCTTACTACTTAGAAAGCATTTACCTAAAGTAACTTACTTGCTATTTTATAAGTTTGGCATTTAGTATCTGTTACTTCTTTACATTTTGAATATTCCAATGCTTACCTTCTTTCAGCTTGTTTAAAAAAACCTCAGCAACTAGGCGGCAAAGGATACGGTCCATTGTCATCTCAGATATGTTTCAAAGATCCTGCAGATAGTAATCTCTTCCTTTTTTAGTGTGTTGAATTTTAGTTTGCTTTAATTGTTACTCTCTGTCTTGCTAGCTTTGAAATACAAGATCAGTAAGGTAATGTCATCTAATGATTGCACTTGAAATCAGTGATGTTGAGTTAGCTGTTCTTGGATCAGTTATCATCCTAGACAGGAGTCTAAATTTTCTGTCAGTTCTTTTGCAGTTGTTTAGCTTTCCATTTTAGGATTTGTATTCTTAGTGCCTAGTTCCTCATTGTATGATCCTCTCAGGGGCACCTTGTTTTAAAGCATAAGCTAGTGAAGCTCAGCTTAAGACTGTTGAAAAGAACTAATGGCTCTGTGGCAGGATACTTGCTTTAAGCCTGTCCTTTCCCCAAAGCATTGCCCAGTTTCATTGCATAGGTGTTTATCCGGGGGAGTTCATGAAAAAAAAAATTACATTTGTTTTAACCTGTTACCTGCTTTGGTACTTTCTCTAACCTATGTTGCTTTTCTTTCAAAGAGTTTGTAAATAAATACTGCATTCAGGCATAGATTTGTGAACATGTAGGGAGTACTCAGAGACAGTGTTTATAAAAAAAACCAGACAAATTCCTTCAGTGTGTCTAAATTCCATATCAAATCAGATTTGACATGTGGTGCTGTACAGATGCAACTATCAAGGGCTAGAGGTGAAAGGTTCTTAAGTACATATCCTGGAAAGTGCTCTTTCTAGACTTTACACCTCAGTTTGTCAACATACGTTAAACTAATTTTTCTAGCACAACTTCCATCCTGAGACCTACTGTTAATTTTCAGTGTATGCTATTGGCCTGCTACTGAAAGTTACTGCTGACTGCTAAATTTTCCATCGTTACTGGGGTTTGTTTGCACAATAAAGAAATAAAAGGAGATCATCATTAGTGCTTTATCCATCTTGTTTGTTTCTATTTTCCGTATCCTTATGAGGGTCCACTGTTCTGCACAGTCTTTTATACTACTGTCTTAGTTTAGTTTGGAGAGGGGAGGTTGGGTTTTTGAGTTTGTTTTTTCTATTTCAGTTGAACAAAGTGAATGTAAGGTTTCTTATTCAGGAGCACCTTTAAACACGTGATACTGTTTTCATATTACTTTTTTTAAAATAAGTAATATATGTAATTTGCTTGGGGGTGGAAGAGGGAAGAAGGCTTATGTGACACAGAAGAGGGAATTAAATTTTATTTTGATTAATGGAATTAAGTGCCTAAAAGCATAAATGGACTTTAGTGGTTAATCATAACAAACATGGTATTACTGTATCTATTATGTTAACACCTCTTTTATGTAGCTTAACTTGCTTTGCCCTGTTTGCATCTGCACTTCCTGTTCTAGTCTTAATAATGTTTATAATTTCTGTAGCCATTTGGCTTCTTGGAATCCCAGTCTACTGGGAAGAAAGTAAGGAAAAAAGGCAAGTTGGACAATAAAGTAGAATTGATTAGAAGAGGTCAACAGTACAAGACCAGAGCAAGGAAGGGGGAGACATGAGGGGACGTGGGAGAGTACGGTGAATTTGACCAACACAGATTCACGACAAACATTCTCAGTTAACTGAGAGTGATGTCTGTTACACTGATAGTTTCTCTGATTATGTTAGGTAAAGTGACTGTTCTGCCAGGAGACTTGAATGAAAAAAGTAGGTTCCAGCTCTTCACCGTCCTGTAGAGAGACCATCTTGACTAAGTTTGGAAAGGCTGACGGAGAGACAGAGAAAGGTCCCAATTTGTGCTAACTGCCTAAAAACAATGTTTTCTTTTACTTATCAGTTGTAATCAGGCTTTTTTTGGAAGAAAGAAAAAAGTAGATACAGATGCACAGGCAAAAGAAAAGGCTGGTTAAGTTGTGTCTAGGCCATCTGTGGTATTCCACCTTAAGTGTTTACAGGATAATGGGTAATGTATCCACTTTAGTGTTTTGCTGAACTGTTTCCAATAGAGCAACTTAAGCAAAGACCCTGGCTTGTACCGGAAGAGGAATTGTCAAGAAATTAACACACTCGGCATCTCCTTTTCCGTAAGAGGAACTCATAAGAGAAGGGACCAGAAGCCCTGTTCCTGAGACAGTGTTTGTGTGATGGCATTAGAAAGCAGTAGACAGCTAATTGTGTCAGTATTCCAATCGGTGTTTGAAGAAATACGTAATGTTCCTTGCATCCTCCCCCTAGAGATACGATACCAGAATCTAAGTAATTAGTAATGTCAGTTCAGGTGATTAATTCTGTGAAAGTCAGTGGTGCTACTTTGCACTGATGGGCATTACTTGTTGCAAGGAAAGTTGGTCAAATTAGGGACCCTAGCAAACTATATCAGCTGACACTTAAAGATCTTTGGCTAGAAAATAAATTGCTTATAGACTATGCCCCAAAAAATGCAGGTGAAGTTAAAGAATCCCATAAGCAAACATGGAAAAGAAAGCAACTAGGTGTTATGACTGCCTCACTGCTATTACCTCCCTGTGTTTTTTAATACCTTTATTGCAGAACTTAGATTCTGTTTCTTTAATGCAAGTAAACTGCCTTTCTGTTAGACAGGTTGTTTGTCCTTATTGTAGCAATGATTTTAAAAGTCAAATTTTAGCACAGTATGAAATACTCTCACTTATCATTTGGTTTGCAGTGGTAGCTTCCATTACAGAAAATACATATTTTTATTCTTTTTTCACATCTCCTTTCCTTTTCCACTTCAAGGAAGATTAAACCATTTCTGGAATTCTGCTAATACAAGTTGTTAAAATCAGAGATTACGTGTTAAAGTAAGAGATTACTTGTCTTCCTGCTCTGAAAAGCTTTTAGACCTCTCTCCAGCTGATTATAATTATTTTTGCCTTGTTATAGTTGGCCGTTCTAGTGTTCCATTTCAGCAGATGCAGCTCAGCTGACATTTTCTTCTAAAAATCTGTCTGAAACTTCTGTATATATTTTCCTACGGCATTCAAAAACTCAAACAATTGCATTTCAAAAACTGATAAACTGATCTAAATTTGCGGTGATGCTGGTAGACGCTGCAGCATGCTGGGAGTTCTCTATCCTGTTGCCTGCTTTATTAGTCACATCTACAGTGCTATGTGCCAGGGAGAAGGAGAGAAGGTATTACACCATGTAAGTAGGTGTGCTAAAATTGAAAAGTACCAAAGACGCCTTTTTCATTTGAAATCTGTTTGGGATTTTTTCCTAGATTCTGTGTTGATTTCCACTGGTTTGTGCTTCAGTTCTAGGACAGCAGTCTCAAGAAATGCTGCCTGTTCATTCCTGCTTGTTTTTTCCACATCTTCATAGACGCTTAAGAATGTTTATGAGAACAGAGGCTGTTTCAAAAAGCTCTATCTGTTCTCTCTGTGGATGGTACTGACACCATAGGGGACATTGGAGAGGGCAGCAATATCCATGTCAGAAAAGGTTATTTTTATACACCCTCTCCAATAGGTGGATGTATTGGTGAGGACTGAATGTGTTTTCAGAGTGTAGCAGTGCATACTGTTCCTAGCATTGTTTGAATTGTGTAAATATTTCTGTAACTCAGAGCAAAGGTAGGAGCAGCTAAAGAGAAATTCTACAGTTCTGTGTTTCTTTTTTCTGCATTCCCGTTTTACTATGAGGAGATGACAGATGTAAATGCTCTCCTTGAATGCCTGTGTGTAAATGTATATACTTTTTCTTAAATAATTCCATTTTTACTCTTCAGTTTAGCACCTAGCATACTAGGATTTAATCTGAATTACTGCTTATGTGGAAGGGGGTCATGGTTAATTCTACAAAAGGGATTACAGATTTATGTTCATTTTTAATGACCAAGGCTTGCTTAATATGTCTGGGTTAAGGAGAAAGGATGACATCTCTCCTTTACCTTTTTTTTTATCCTTTAGTGCAGTGGTCTCCAAAATTGTTGTTTGCGCACTCCCGTCAATACTTAAGCATGCATCTCAATGTATATATAGTTCATTTATGAAGTATATGCATGTAGTAATGCTTGTACTAAAACTTACCTTAAAAATATATACAAGAAATAGAAAATTTAAAAGTATGATATAAGGATTTAATATTTGAAAATGTTAGAGTTTTATTGGTAAAAAAACCCTTTTAGCACTTATTAAAAATATTAAGAATATTCTTGTTTATTAAAATTTTGGTTAAACATTTTGTGACACAGTGGTTTGAAGGTACGGTTCTTCGTTAAGTTTATTTGGTACCTTATTTTAGTGACTAGCACATCTGAAGAGGATACCTAGCAAAGATACATGGTTTCAGATGGAAGAAGTGCATTTTTTACTGCACTTACTGAGTCATAGTACTATTTTTTTCAATCCCATCAGCTAATTATGCAAAAGTTTTTCTTAAATTTTGTCTGGTAAATTCCCATCTACCCTGTCGGTCATTTCTTGCATATTAATCTGAAGGCATTGCAGTTTTCATGTTTTTAACAAATGGGTTCAAAATCCATTGAAACTTTTTGAAAGATTTTTTAAAGGCTAGAAATTTTTATCTCCCAGCTTTTAATGTGTGTAGATACAATAGCTTTTTTAGGTGACATGCATTGGTTTTAGTAATAAGATCATATGACAGAAACCTTTCCAAAGATCTCTTTTCAAAATGCTGTCTCGGCATGAGTTTCTTTTGAAAAGCAGCTGCTTTTTCATTGTGAAAATGTCACCTTCCCTTGGAAGGGATACGTAAAGTCTGTTTAGTTTTTCCAAAAATATTTGCTAAGTAGCATACTACTGGTAACAAATTGTTTCACAGAAATGGTCAGTATATTTGAAGCACTCATCTTCTTTTTAAAACAAACAAGACCCTCAGAGCTCACCCAAAACTAATATTCCTGGTCAGCCGTGCTTCTTGGCAGTTAAACCTCTTATGGTATAAATACTTTTTTACATTCGTTTCCTATCTTGTTACAAAGTATTGTAAATATTTTACTATTTAATGAACTTGTTAAGGTTAAGAACTTCAGTGACTTCCGGAATTCTTCTGGCTCTGGATTCTTTGCTGCAATAGCTTGCCTATTGCTGATGGAGTTGATGAATTTATTTTGTACTGCAATCTCTTACCACCCCTACTAGACTCTGATTTTTATTCCAGTCAAAGCAACCACACATTCTTAGTTACGTTTGCACAGTTTTTTCATAAAACTTTTTTTTTAAATTAAAGAAGTGGTTTACTGTTGATAAAATAACGTCTCGAATGCTTTTCCTTTATGTATTTCATTGTTGAAAGTCTGAAAGTTGGGACATGTTAGAGGCATCTCTACTTTCATCCAACCATAGGGCAAACCTCCTCAAATGGATGATTTGTTCTAATACTTGTTTCTTCAAATCTTCAGCAGTGTTTTCTACGTGTCTTTCAACAGTGTTTGCTGACAAAGAAATGCACTTCAGTTTGTCACTGTAGTTTCCCATGCATTATTTTAGCTATTTTTAAGCAGCAAAAACTCAATTCTTTGATGGCATGTGGGTTTTTTTCCCTTGATCTTAGGTAAGTTAACCTCAGAGCAGGCTGCTAAACATTTATCATTAAATTAAGGGACATTTTTTTAAAGTACAAGATTGACTATTGCATTACTTGAAACGTTGCTGGAAAAAAATGAAGGCTTATCTTTGTGTTCTGGATTGTTAGCTTTCAGATGTCTTGCTAATTGTGATGGTTTCATGCTACCGTTGGCTAATATCTCAAGATACGATACACATTTAGGGTAAGAGTAATTGTTAACACTGGTAAGTAACATTTCGAATAGTCTTGATAACTGAAATTTTTTTCAATCCAGCTTCTTGTTGGATGTCATTAAATTGTCTGCTACCTTGGAGTGTGGCTTATGAAAAGCTTTTACTGTACTAGAAGTGTTAGCACTGCCGTTTTCTTTTCACATGTGCTCACAGTACCTTCAGTCCATTGTTTCCTTACAGGACTCTTTTTAAACCACTTCTCCATGTTCTGTAAGGGTTAGTTTGGTTAAAACTAAGTAATACTATCCATGAATCCGCCTAATCAGGCAGAGGAAAACTGCAGTCTGTCTCACTGCACTCGGAAGGAACACAGTGATTGCACCACTGTCACCCATCTGGGTTGTGGAGCACATACTTCCCCCGGGGCCTTGTGTGACACAGGCTCATCAGACATACAGGCCGAGTGAGTTTACAGATGTCAAACCATGTATTAAATACTTGAATATTTGTAGAGTTGAATTTGTGGTTTGGGGTTTTCTTTGTTCTTTTTTAATTTCCTGGGTTGTTACTTTGTTGTGGCTTTGGGTTTAGGTGGGTTTTTTGGTTTTGTTTGTTTGTTTTAGATAAAAATAAATCTAAACAGCAGTTCCAATATATTCTTTACATACCCCCACGAGTTGTCTTGCACACCTCCTGGTTGTGTGCGCTCGTTTTTAAAAACCACCTCTTCATGTGCCGGTTTTGTCTTGTTAGAGAAATGTAGTGAGGCTGGGAGATGGGGAAGCTGTTTCTCTTTTAAAGAACATCTTAGGGCAAATACTGCAGCTAAAAGACTGGCTCCTTAAAGGATGATAAAGCCTTTAGGTAAATCCTGGTGTTCCTCACATCTCTTTGAAGTATGGGTTGTGTTTATCACTAGGAAGGCTGCCTTTAAGAGATCGTTTCTCAGTTAAGTCCTGAGGCAGGGTCGCTCTGGGTCCTTCTCCTGATTGTGTGAAGCAACGACTCATTGTTAAATTTTGTTAAGATCAGCGCTGCATGTGAAACAAAAATAAAAAGTACAGTCCCAGTGATGTTACGTCTACAGAGGCAAAGTGCTAGAAATTGTTGGTGTCTGTGTGTTAAATTTATATGACATAGTAAACTGCTAGTATCTATGCTGAATAGCAGTTGAAATGGGAAAACTGCTGCTACACTGGGTTTTCAGTAAGACTTCATTTTTACTGCCCCATTTTTTCATTATGGCCACTGTGTAAGAGACATGGCTATAAAATGCCGCAGATAAATTTTACTTCTCCATTTGTTGTGAGGGGAAATGTAGTTCTTTATTCTCCTCTTTACATAACTCTTCTCCCTTGGTCCCAAGTAAGTCTTTGCGTATTTTGGTGGATTTCTTCATTTTTAGAAAAAGTTACATAGGTCTATGTTTTTACTTCATTGCTGCTGCTTTCTTACAGGTATTTTGTAAAAAACAAATAAGGTGCTCCTTTATATCTGAAGTGGATCATTAGTTGGGTCTGATATTGGTCTGAAACCGCTTTGTGTGAGATATGTGTAGAAACAAAAAAATCAGTTGATAATCAAGTCTGTTCTTTCTGTCTGCTTTGTAGATACAGAGCTTTACAGCTAATTAAGAACTAATTCTTAGGCTGAAAAATGCTATTCAATTTCTATTTGAATAGCCAGCTAGTCCTGTTAGACAGTAGAAGTTTTTTTGTTGTTGTGTTGATACAAAAACATTGTCTTTAAACTGCTGTGTTATACAAAATATTATCATTGGAAGTGCTAGACAGATTTTTTTTTTTTAAGTACAGGAAAAGCAAAGGGACAATATGCATCCAGAAGTATATTTTGATCTTGGCATAAAAATATTCTCTTTTGGATCTTTGAGTTAGATGATAAAAAGAAAAATACGAATTTTCTCTCTAATATTGAAAATAGTTTGCACACTGAAAACTGAGCCCTAAACTTGTAGTTCTTACTATAGGGTTTGTTTTTTGCTTTATGTGCCCCATCACTGTTACTGTTGGTTCAAATCCTCCATATTTCTCCAGAGGAAAGAAAGTCCTTTGATATATGGACTGTTGCAGCTATTGCGCATTTGTAGGTGTTATATCCCATGCACTGCTGCTTGTCAGTATTATCTTAAAGATCTGAAATTTGTCCTTATGTAGAGCTTATTTATTATTCGACTTTCTACCTCCTTTGCAAACAAGAGCTCTAGGTTTCTGACTTACAGTGCTGTCTTTGTAGAGTTTGTGCCTCCAAGTTTGAGGTTGAAACAGTGTGTGAAAGTACATGATAAAAGAAATACTGCTTTGGTAGCCCTCAGAGCCTGTCAGTTACTTGTCCTGTGACAAGTCAACGGGGAAGATTTTTGCTATTCAGTAGAAATTAAGACCTATTTGTTATTCTTACCTGATTTTTTTTAATACGTGCTGTAGTTCCATAAAGACATCTGGGAGTATGTGATCCACAGGCAGGACTTGTAGTTCACACAAGTTTCACACAATTGCATTAATTCAGATGATTATAGTTGAAGTAAGCTCTTCCCAACATGGACTAGCCTTGTGTGTTTAAACTCCTGTAGTGCTTTTTATGAGTTAGTTGCAAACGTTTTATGCATGTATGTCTACTGACACAGATTACCAAGCTTTGATAAATGTTTGAGCAAGTCCTTGCTGTTACCTTAGTTGTAAAATTGCTTGGGGCTACCCAGTTTGTCTTTTCTCCTTTACTTGTTCTGATTTTACACTGTGGGATAAGAAAGCTTAGTAAGATATTATTGATGCTATAGTCTTTCAGTTTCATATGACTATTTTTTTCTGTTCTGTGTACCATATGTTAGTCTCTGGTAGGGATCCTATATTGTCCTTCATGCATGGTGTCATTGGGGCAGCTCTAAATCAGTTGTGGTGAACTTTATTATTTTTTTTTCTTGTCATTTCATTTATTTCTCTCCCCATTCCTTTTACTTCTATGTGCAGGTTTGTTTTGTAGTCTTGCATTTATTAGTAATGTGGTTGAATTAAGATTTTTACTCTTTGTGAGATGTTACTGTGAGTTGTGATGCAGTTGAGTTCTATTAGGCTGCTCTTCTCCAAATCAGGCCAATTTATTTTGAGAAACAGGGATTATGGAATAGCTCTTACTTTGCTGGTCCTTCTCATAAGCCTAATGGGAATTCATTATCAGACGCAGAGCTTTGATGAGAGCTAGCTGGCAAGATAAGGAGCCTGTGTTTTTTCTTTGAATACTGTATGACCTACATCAATATCCAGATGTTGACATGTTGGTATTGTTTAACAGAGACCTTAGATGATAGTTAGCTGATTTCTCCGTAAATAATAAGATTTGGCAGTAGCTGATTTTTTTGCATCCAGCTCTACAGCCAATAGCATTATCCAGTAGACTTTTATTTTCTCTATTTCAGTCCCTTTGGTTTTGAACTTACACTCAATTCCTGTGGAGAATATCAAACGACTTAAAATTTCCCATCAATTGTTTATCCCTGGAGATGCCCAAGAGGCATTTGGACCTGGTGCTGGGTGATGTGGTGTAGGAGTTACAGTGATAATGCATGGTTGGACTGGATGATCTTGAAGGTCTCTTCCAGCCTTGATAATTCTGTGATTCTGTTTAATGAATGTAATTCTTTCTTATTTATCTAAGTAAACAAATTTTTTTTTCATCTTTTCTGTTATCTCGCCACCATTCTCTTCTGTATCTGGTTTAGATGTTTCTTATTATGTTAGCAAGTTGACCAAGATGTCTTATTCTAGTGTTAGTTTGCCCATGCTACCTTAGAAAGCAGGCACTTTGTTTTGGTTGCCTCTGTATGCGATTGAACCTATGGTCAGCACTGTATTAGTAGATGTGAACTATTTTACTGGGGTATGGAATGCTAACTTAATGACCATCCATATGGCTTAGTGTTTTGCATAAATTTGTGATTTGGTAATCCATGTTATTACTGTCCTCTTTGAGCGAGCCTTGTGCTGCGTGAATGTACTTTATTCCTTTCCCTTCCTTCGAGGTTCTGTAGGATTTACATATTTTTGGTAACTTTTTATGGCTGGATCTTTGGCTGGTATTTACTCGTGTCTCTCCATGTTGAGTTTTCTTCTATATATCTTCATTTGCAGTTAGTGCTACCTTCTGTAGTCCCCCTAACATGTACTTATGGCACTCTGCTTTGCTGAGAAATATGGTTGTTTTATAAAGGTGCGATTTACCCAGAATTTAAGGTAAGGCAATATTTGTGTACAAAAACTCTATTACAGTGAAAATCTCTTAAGAAGACAATCATGGAGTGCCATTAATTTCTGGTGTCATTAACCTCTGGTCATACATTGTAGCGTCATATTCTGTAACCTGCTTTATGGGCAAGTGAGCTTAGTGTTATAGCACCATGCCTGAAGTAAGACTTCGATAAAAGAAATTGGAAATTTCGGAGCAGCCTTGTTGTTTCCCAGCTTTCCTGTCAGCAAGTGCAAGGAACCCAGCAGCAACATGTTTCTGCACATCTTGCCCTTCAGAGCAAGGAAGTTTCACCATGGTCACTTTGCTTCTCTTTATTTTGTGATTGCTGATTGCAGATGGCTGATGGAGGTGCACTCTGCCGGGACCTGTTTATGAATAGCTTCATTTCTTCTTTGCTGGCAGTTTTGTTGGTGGCAGCAAAAGCAGAGGAGTGATTTTGCTTTGTTTTGCAGTTTTAAAATATTGTCAGTTAAGTATATTCTGTGGCAAATGATCAATCTTCCCTCTTCCCCACCTCACCTCCAACTGACTGTCAGCCAGATGAATTGTGCTGGCAGAGATCAGCTGGGCTTTGATACAATTTTGGCTTTAACATTTTCAGTTCTGGCTTCATGTTTACTCTGGTTTTTAAGCATTTCAGTCAATGTGTACATAATTTGAAATTATTTTGCTGTATGGTGTTTCTTTCTCAGGATATCTTTGAAATACAGTATTAATCTAATGAGGAATTCTACTGAAGTTTCAAACGCATCTACTTTGTGAAATTGTTTTAGAAAAGCAAATGCTGTAAAGTTTTTGTATGGTCATAAAAGAAGTATCTTTAATTAATGTGTGTTGTAATTATGTTAAATCTGGTGTAAAATGAACGTACAGATGAAATAGTTTGACAGCTCAAGTGTATGCCCAGGAAAGTGCTTTGGCACAAGTCATACCACCTCTGATAAATTCAGAGTTGTCTGTGTGGGAAAATTCTGTGCTGCTCTTTTAACAGAAGAGCACAGTCTGTGTAGCGTTTGGTTTGTTTTTTAAGGACTACCTCTGACTTATGAAGACTGAGAACAATATTGGATAGGTCTTTGTGAAGTAGGCTAAACCGTTAGTTAATATGGCATTTGATGGAGCTAAGCAGGGATTTTGGAGGGGGTGAAGCTCAACAGTTTGTGTGGGTACAAAGCATTTCTACCACTTTTATTTCCCTTGTGTGACACTGCTGTATTAATTTGAATGGTTTTGTTTTACCTTTAGTTTGGCTTCATATAGAGTATCTAATTACATTTTGAATTCTTATTCCCTGTTTATTTTTAGCTTTATTCCACTCAACTTACTTAGTCGACTGCCTCTATTTGTGTGCTACCCATTTGTCTGGTCTAACTTAGCAATTGAGTTACAGGTAAAGCTGAGGTGACTTTTTTTTTCTTTTAATGCTGTTACTTTGGCAGTTGTGTAATGTCCGACTAACTTGTCATTGCAGCCGATCAGATGACGATTCTGGGTCAGCATCAGCTTCTGGATCTGGTTCAAGCTCTGGAAGCAGTAGTGATGGAAGCAGCAGCCAGTCAGGCAGCAGTGACTCTGACTCTGGTTCAGAGTCAGGCACTCAGTCAGAATCAGAGTCTGACACATCTAGAGAGAAGAAACAAATTCAGTCTAAACCACCAAAAGTTGATGGATCTGAGGTAAACAAGATGCATGAATGAACCCTTTGGTGGAGGTGGCAGGGTAATACTAAAAGAATCTTTTGAAATTATTTTCAAGAGCAGTGTTCATTTAAAAAATAAAAAGTAATGAGGTATTCTTAATCAGATTTTAACTTGATTGGGTTAGTGAAAGTATGTGCTTTGCTGCCTTAAACACTGAGCAAGTTTGTCATGTAAGTACTTAAATTTGTGCTTTTAAAATTCTCCCATTTGTAAGTATTTTGAATTAAAAGGCTATCTAAATTTCATCCTACAGAAGCATGCACTAATTTACTGGAACTTATGGAAGACAGAGACACACATGTTATTTCTGAATTCTGTTTTTACATTGTTTCTCTAATGCTTGGTTTCATTATCTCAATAAATAATTTTATAAAAATTTCAAGCTTGCATATAGTTAGCTTTCTTTATCAATAAGTTAGCTAAATGCAGGAAAAAGTGGTGTTGAGAAATCTCATCAATCCAGTGGGCCAGAATTACCTGCCCTCTCCCATGTTTATGGAGTGGTATACTATATTTATTAAGATAGTTATAGATCAGTTACACCAAGAACTGAAGACTGTTAAGGATTCTCCATTAAATATTTTTCCCATGTATTTAAGTATTACTGTATGAAATAAAATCATAGCAGTTAAGCAATCTGAAAGAATTTATCTGTGTGAATTTAAAAATGTACTTTGTAAAGTTTAGCGTTAACAATTACCTACACAACTGTGGTTAGACATGTTGCAGTAATTATCCTGGTGATTAGCATATAACATTCTGTTTTGTAGAAATCTTACTACTTTAAAAAGCTGTCTGATACTGTTACTTCATGCAGTGTTTTGTAGTGAAATTTTTTGATTGATAAAATTAAGATGCTACTTAGGAAAAGTAAATATGTGGTAAACTGTAGACTATGTTCGACTGACACATGCATCTCTATTCCTGTTTAGTTTTGGAAGTCTAGTCCAAGTATACTTGCTGTGCAAAGATCAGCAGTGCTCAAGAAACAGCAGCAACAGCAAAAGGCAGCCTCATCAGACAGTGTTTCAGAAGAGGTGAATAATGTAACTTTTTAAATGTACCCATGCCTGTCTCATTGTCTTACACGTTAAAATAACATAGAGCAAATTTATATTTTCTGAGTGTGCGTGGAAGTCCGGGGTTAGTCTACAAAATTCATTCAGATACCTGACATTTTTATACAGAAAAATAAAGATATCTCTGGTTACTTGTTTTCAAGTGAGTTGTCCCAAAATTATAGCAGTCTTGATCTGTGCTGGTTTTAAGTAGTTATTCTGTATTGTCTGGACAAAATTTTCAAGCCATGCCGTACTGACTTATATCGTATTTTTGGCTTCTTGAGTTTTGTAAAGACAGATAAAAATGCTAAAATATTTTTTTCAATATGTTTTTGTATGAGGTGTCTGCTATGGTCTTCATAAATTCCAATTAGAAAACTAATTTTTACAAGTCTTGTAATAGTTACTACAAACTAATTCTTGTATTTTAAGAATAAGACCTCTATTCCAGGTATTTCAAAACCAAGTCGTAGGTTGAAGAAATACTGACTTTTTGCAGTAGGAACATCTTTTAAGAACAATCGTAACTATGAAATGGAATTTATTTGTAAAGCAGTCTTTTTGTCCTATATTGTAAAGCCTTTGCCATGTAGTCACGCTTAGCTGGATTTCTGTTTTTGTCTGATTTAGCAGCTCATCTTTTAAACAGAAAACTTAATCACCTATCATTAAAATATTGATTTATATCTGTTAAGCACTCTCTTCCAGAAAGATACTTTTCAGGATAAAAGTTATTCTAAACTAAGTTTAAGACAAGGAGATTGGCCTTAAGAAAATCTCACTTCTATTGTAAAGAAAGAAGGAACATGCTAGTCTCAAAATTTTCTTGAACTGGTGTTTAAATGTGAACAAATACGGAAGGTGAAAAAGCTCTTGAGGGTAGGCGATTTCATTAGGATTTTTACAGAGCCATCATCTTGATTAATGTGGAGCAGCTTGCACCATGACTGTTTTTATGTAGACACACTGTTAATTTTTTAAGATGGGGATTTTATGTGGTGTTCTCCAGAGCAGTATTGGCACAGTGTATTTATAGATGGATAAATACAAAAACAATAGCAGTGTTCTAACAGCTAAATGGTGAGGCATGAAGATGGTAAAATCTGAATAATATGCCTCCAATTTGAAAGTGGAAGCTGATGCATCTTTTCAAAATCTACTTCTTAGAAGTACTTAATTCTTTTTGTAATAATGAATTGGCTTTGGTTTATTTCCTTCATCTGCAGGACTCCTCAAGTAGTGAAGGTTCAGCAGATGACTCATCCAGTGAAACCAAGAAGAAAAAGCATAAAGAGTAAGATATTTTCCTAAGTAATAGCACACATTTTTAATCATAGAAACAGATGCTTGTAACTTTTGCTTGATTTCCTCACTCTTGAAATGTTTAAGTTCTCTTTTTAATTTGTCTTGATCTTTCATTTCCAGTTTTGTAACTTTAAAAATAAACTCTCAAATTAACATCTCTATCATACTTGTTTCTCAGCACAAGATTCTGCAATATTGTTTGAAAACATTCATCAGTGCTTTTATTTCTAAAATGCTTTGCTGCAGTTTACTTTTGAGTTGGGGGCTCTCCCTAAAAATTCTTGTGGAGATGGGAAACTACTTAAGTAGGTTGTCTCAAAGCAAATTCAAGTTAGAATCCCTTAGTTAATGCCAGATGGCTTTTCTTTTGGATTTTTATGGGGTTGCTTTTGTTTCCTTTTTTCTTTTCCTTGGGCATGCTTAAAAGTTATTATAGTTTTGGTATTAAATAACTTTATTAAATTGTTATTTAAGCTATTAAGACTGAATTTTCCTGTATAAAGTCAGAATTTGAATCAAGGTACTGTACCTCATCTTTCCTGTCATGAAATAAAAATCTCAGTTAAGAAGAAATAACGGAATCCTGCTACTCAGTCACAAATGTCTTACTCATAGTACCTTGCCAGGCTGTGAAGCCCTGATGTGAGAGTTTAGTGGGAGCTTTTGGGAGCCAGTGCCACTCACCAGCTGATACAATTCAGGTTTTTTTGCATTTCTCAAATATGCCTCTGTTATTTTTCAATTCTTGTGCCAAAGTTGCTGATTCTTCATATGGGCCACGGAGACCACAGGCATCAGACAATATAGGACTCTCCAGAATACAACATGATAGGACTGTATGATTTGAACATGTCTAAGTTCTGATGAATATGTATCTTTCCAGGTAGACTTGTTAAGTGCTTTATTTTCTTGACGTCACATTAACTAATTTCTTCATGCTGAAATTTATATAGAAATCCAGATTTTTGTTGTTACTTTAGATTTTAAATCTACCTCTTGAGAACAGAAAACTTAGTTCAAATCCCTTTGATGCCATTGGGCATTTTTTTACTTACCTAGTATTCACTGAGCACAATTTTCTGTCTCATCAACTGAAATAACTGTTACAAGATTTTTATTTCTGTGAAGAGTCTTGAAATGACAGCAGATCCCTCATGGATGAATAACTGCTGTAAAAAATGCAACAACATGAAATTACTGTTTTGCCTTTCATTATGTACAGTGAAGACTGGCAAATGTCAGGATCGGGATCAGTATCAGGAACTGGTTCAGATTCTGAGTCGGAGGAAGACAGGGAGAAAAGCAGCTGTGAAGAGAGTGAATCTGACTATGAGCCAAAAAACAAGGTCAAAAGCCGGAAACCTCCAACCAGGTAAGAAGTTGGGCATTTGAATGCTCTGGTGGTATTTCTAAAAGGCAGTTGAGTATTTACTAGTACTATACACGCAACTGAAAACAGTAATACTTACTGAGAAAAAGTGGTTTTTAAAAAAAATATACATAATATAATAATAATGCTTTCTAGTGATTATCTTTTGCTATCTGCTTTAAATGAAAGCAGAGTACTTGAACATTCATTAAATACATGCATTCAGAAGGCAATGCAGAAGATTTATTGCTGTCCCTGTTGCAACATCATTATTGTGTCATACATAATTTTCTTCAAGAATTAAGCCAAAAACTGGCAAAAAGAGCGCAGGACCAAAAAAGAGGCAACTTGATTCATCAGAGGATTATGAGGAGGAAGAGGATGATGATGATTATGATAAGAGGGGATCTCGTCGCCAGGCAACAGTCAACATTAGTTACAAAGAAGCTGAAGAAACCAAGACGGATTCTGATGATTTGCTAGAAGTTTGTGGAGAAGATGTTCCACAACCCGAAGAAGATGAATTTGAAACTATAGAGAAATTTATGGATAGTCGAGTTGGTCGTAAAGGAGGTATTTTTTTTTTAAGTGCTTTTAAGATCCTTGTAAAGATCATTGTGCAACTTCTACGCGTATTCTCAGCTATAGGTTAAAGAGCAATAGTTTTGAAGTTACAAAGAAGTCATGCTGTTTCACCTTTCATATTCATAAGAATGCTCCTATTCCCATCTAAGTATTGCAGAGTAAAATACAGAAAAATTGCATACCTAATGAGAAAATAAAAATCAGGTGGAAGATAGCTCTGTATTGTGTAAATGCACACCATATTGTTACGACACTGTACAGTTCGGTGACACTTGATGAGTACAAGTTATGTACAATGGAGCAGAGAAAGTAGACTAGATGGGAGAGCTGACTAGTAGTCTGAACATTGAAAGACGGTGTTGGCAAGACTGAACCACTGAAATCATGATTTTGGTTACTGCGGTTCAAATACAGAACAATGTGTGGAATGGCTACAAAAAATGCATCTAAAATTGCAATGGTATCTAGCAATTCTGCTTTGTATTTGAGTCTGCAAGTTAAAATCATAGACTCATTCAATGGTTTTGGTTGGAAGGGACCTTAAAGATCAGCTAATTCCAACTCCCCTGCCATTGGCAGGTATACATTCCACTACACCAGTTTGGTCGAAGACCCATCCAGCCTGGCCTTGAGCACTTCCAGGCATAGCAAATTTTCTGGGTGTAACTGGGCAGCCAGTTATGGTGCCTCACCCCCCTTACAGCAAAGAATTGTTCATAATACCTAATCTAAACCTACTCTCCTTCAGTTTAAAGCCATTACCCCTTGTCCTACTACTATGTGCCCTTGTCTAAAGTCCCTCTCCATCCTTCTTACAAGCCTCCTTTAGGTACTAGAAGGTGCTATGAGGTCTCCCCAGGGCCTTCTCTTCCCCTGGCATGACAACCCCAACTCTTAGCCTGTTTTAATAATGTAGGTGTTCCAAACCTCTTATCATCTTGGTGGCCTCCTCTGGATGTACTCCAGCAAGCCCATATCCTTCTTATGGTGGTGGTCCCAGAGCCTGGGGTCTTCCTTTCTTCCCTTTTTCAAAAATGAAGTTTATGTTTCTCCATTTCCAGTTAGTGTGAACTTCCCTGGACCACCATGACCTCAAAAATTATGGTAGTGGCTTAGCTATTTCCTCCACCAGTTCCCTCAGGACCTGTAGATGTATGTCGTCAAGTCCTTTGGACTTGTGCGCCTTCAGTTTCCTTAATTGGTCTCAAACCTGATCTTTTTCTAGAGTGGGTGATTCTTCCTTCTCCCATTCCCTCCCTGCCTTTGCCTTCTCTGGTGTGGCTGGGTCACTTGCTGGTGAAGACTGAGGCAAAACGGTTGTTGAGTACCTCAGCCTGCTTCTTGTCCCACGTAACAAGTTCTCCCATACTAGGACTCTTAATTATAAAGACAAACACATGAAAAAACCCCACCCTGATGCCGAGCCCCTTGTACTTCAGGGCTGCCTTTCTCCATTAGTTACACCTAGTGTCTAAAATTATTGACCCCTCTCAGAACTTGTACTCTTCTTTCTCTCAAATTCCCTCTCCCATGCTATCCCGTATCCTGCTCCAGTGTATGGTGTTACTGCTGTAGTCAAAGCCTTAGGAACTAAGCTTCTTTCGTTCTCCCTGCCCAGATGATGTTGCTGCTTGTGATGCTTTTTGGCGCTGCCTCTCTATGACTTTATCTGCTTCAGCAGCTTGCTGGGCTCATTTCCTTATCAACACCACTGAGGTTAGCTCACTTGGTTAGAGCTGGGTGCTAATAACGCCAGGGTTATGGCTGTGATCCCAATACAGGCTTAAGAGTTGGACTCCGTGGTCCTTGTGGTTCCCTCCCAGCTCAGAATATTCTGTGGTTCTGTAACTTGTCCTCACCAAAATGAGCCTGTTTCCTGCTGCTAGTGTGCTGCAGCTACAGTACAGTGTGTACTTCATCTGTACTTAATAATTTTTACCTGGTAAAATGGCAGAGGCAGGACAAGCAGTCAACTTGTTTAGGAAGAAGCAGATTTATAGTGTCCTTGTTAGTAGGTTTTTCATGTCTTGAGGCTGACCAGGCATAACATCAGGTGTCTTTTTTACACTCAGAGATAAGAATAGTGTAACAGAAGATGACAAGCACCATTAGTGTGGAGCATTCCCTAGTGACTGCTTTAAAAACCAGGAATACTACTAAAATTCTCATGAGGAAAGATAAGATACTGCAGGTTAGGTGTAGAAGTTTTGGTTGCTTTTTTGATTCTCTTGACTACTTGTGCATGTGTTAACATATCTACATCATAATTTTTCAAATAATAGTAATGACATGAGTGCAGTAGACACTAGTCAAGTATATGCTGATCTAAAATTACCACCAATTACTTACTCTACTACATTTCTAACTGGTTAACTTATAGCAATGCACACTTACTCAAGACATATGGTGTGGTTTCTTTCTCAGCCACAGGTGCTGCAACCACAATCTATGCAGTTGAGGCAGATGGTGACCCAAATGTTGGGTTTGAAAAATCGAAGGAGCCGGGAGAAATACAGTATCTTATTAAATGGAAAGGTTGGTCGCACATCCATAACACTTGGGAAACTGAGGAAACACTGAAGCAACAAAATGTTAAAGGAATGAAGAAACTGGACAATTATAAGAAAAAGGATCAGGAAACAAAACGATGGTGAATCTTTTTATTTTTATGATACTTATTTTGAAACTCTATAGGTGTTCTTTTGTATTTCTGGGACCTGTTACATGGTTTTGAGGACATAGCTTTGAGTGTCTGTGCAATGGGAAGACAAAAACTTAGAAAGCCAAAGCCCCTTTTATATGTTCCTGTAAGATAGTCCTCTGAATCTGATGTGTGTGTGTGTGGTATAAATGGTATTTTAACAAGATGGGTAGTGTTTAAAAAAGAATAATAAATTGTAGCTTTTAGTAATTTTTCCATTATACTTTGGAGTTTTTCAGGAGTTGCTTCAAGGATCAGTTTTTTCTTGGTGCGTTAGTCATTTTAGGTTACTTTGAAGAATTCAATTTTCTTGGCTGAAACCTGAGGTTGAAGCCAGAGAATAAAAACATGAAGAAATATATGCATTTTGAAGTCACCTCTTTGGTGTCCAGTTTTATTAGTATGCTTAATATAATCAGTGAATGCTGGTGGGATTTTTAGCAGCTGATTATAAGATGGATTCTTACAGAGTGAGCCACCTGACTGCTATTCCATGAAAATAATCTATAAAGTGTGCTGTTTATCCAGAGACACAGCTACTACAACTACCAGTTGTACTAGTCAGGCAACTAATGGAGAGTACTTATTTTCAGCGATAAGTATTCTCAGTCATTAATGGTGAGGCACTTAGGCCAGATGCAGCCATTTTGTAGTAGGGACTTCTAAGTTTTTTCTTCAAAAAAGCTTTCCAGGCAAGATTCCTGGGATGATTGCATTCAGATATAGAGTTGCTGAATTTTCTTAGTTTTAGAAGTATATGGTGTAATAAGCGTTGTAAATTAATTCCCTCTCCAGGCTGAAAAACGCTTCTCCAGAAGATGTGGAATATTACAACTGCCAGCAGGAGCTTACAGATGATCTACATAAGCAATATCAGATAGTGGAAAGAATAATTGGTATGTTACAAACTTCTGGACAGAAATCAGTGTCAGAGATTCTGTATATTCTCAATGCTGTTGTATTTGTAGTTAAGAGATGTAAAATACTGGTGTCACAAACTTTTTAATCCAAAACAAAACTTAAGGTACAGAGAAGAGCTGTCAGGCTGTCTGTATGGGTCTAGCTTCTGTTGTATTACTACCTAAAATTAATGTTTTCATATGGTACAGAAGTCAAATGCTGATCAGATCTCTGGTGCATTTTTGCAGCTCATTCAAATCAGAAATCAGCTGCTGGTTATCCAGACTACTATTGTAAGTGGCAGGGTCTGCCTTACTCTGAATGTAGCTGGGAAGATGGAGCTCTCATTGCCAAAAAGTTTCAGGCACGCATTGATGAGTACTTCAGCAGAAATCAATCCAAGACCACTCCCTTTAAAGATTGCAAAGTAAGTATGTAATTCGCAATGGATTTATAATCAGTTGTACTGAGTCTGAGTGGGATAGGGTTAATTTTCTTCATAGCAGCCTCTACTGTCTGAGGTTTAGATTTGTGATGGTTTTGGTAACACATATTGGCTGTGGCTGAACAGCACTTGAACAGTGTCAAGGCCTTCTCTGTGTCCTGTTGTGTCATCCCCACCATGAGTAGGCTTGGAGGGAACACACCAGTAACAGCTGGCCCCCAGCTGACCAAAGAGGTGCTTGGTGCCATGTAATGTCTTACTCAACAATAAATTGAGTGGGCTGAGCAGGGTCTGCCTGTTGCCTGGAGATTTGCTGGTCATCAGTCTGCTGGTGAATTAATGATTCACATTCTGTAACTCATGGAGTTTTTTTTCTATGTGGTTTTTTGTTTTGATTGCATGGGTATTTTTCCTTCACCCAGTAGACTCCTTATTTTGACCCACAATTTTTTTCTCACTTTTGCCTTTTCATTTTTCTCTCTTGTCCCTCTAGGGTGGCAAGTGAGTAAGTGATTGGGTGGCAGCTTGGCTGCTGGCCAAGTTCAAGCCACCACATCAGTTCCAATAGGAAAAATGTGAAATTTTTTTTTCAATCCACATCATATCAAATATATATTATGAATTTTTTGGAAGTCTTTTCAGAATACCAATAATGATGTATAGTAGGATGTATGGACAACAGCACTACTGAGAGTAGGTTTTGTAGATGCCAGTCTCCTACATTTTTACTAGCATTCAGAAATGGGTTTGTTTAGTATTGTAGTTTATTTTCAAAGAGAACTTTGACTGAGTTAATGTCACTCATGTTGTGCCATTTAGATTAGCAATCAAACTAGTTTCAACTTGCAAATTACTTGGTGTTTTTATATGGCCTTGCTTACCTTGATGGATGAAAACTAGAGTTGATGACCCGGTAAATACCTCCTGTTACTTTTGCTAGAGGAAGATCTTTTGGTAATTTCCATCAGTTACAGTTCAATCATTGACTGATGATCAACTTGCTTTTCACAGGTTCTAAAACAAAGGCCACGGTTTGTTGCACTAAAGAAGCAACCATCTTACATTGGAGGACATGAAAGTTTAGAGTTAAGAGATTATCAGTTAAATGGGTTGAATTGGCTTGCTCACTCATGGTGCAAGTAAGTATAGTCTCAGATTTGTTTGTAAATTGCAAGCATTTGTAAAGTACTGAAACGGTTTTTCTGTTGAGTGGTTTTTTTTTTAAGTTCGAGGCTTTCATACTGTAAGCTCAAAGTAGACGTCTGAAGGGACTGGTTTTGCTCTAAGTAGTACCAAAGTTATCATTCTGTGGACATTCTCAACAAAAAAACAGCTAAGACGTGTCATTACTTTGCTTCTAGTTTCAATAGAATAAGTAGTATTTTTAAAACAACCAACAAACCTAAGACAGTAAAATGAGAAAACCCAAACAAACATTTTTGGAATGCCAAGATTAGTGTTGAACTTTAAAAATTGGAATCAGGAGGACTACTTGCAACCTTTTTCTTAATTTAAGGGGGTAGGAGGGATTGGAAATCTTTTTTATGGAAATACAATGTAAATTAATTTCTTCAAGATGTATAGTAGCAAAATCTTGAAAACTTCTATGAGTGGGTTTTATGCTCAAAAGATAATAATTTCTTTTTATCCAAACCTTCCCTCTCTCCACACCTCCCTTAAATAGTTTTGTTTCTTTTTCTTTTTTTAGAGGGAATAGCTGTATTCTCGCTGATGAAATGGGTCTGGGTAAAACAATACAAACAATTTCTTTTCTGAACTATCTGTTTCACGAGCATCAGTTGTATGGGCCTTTCTTGTTGGTTGTGCCACTTTCTACCTTGACGTCTTGGCAAAGAGAGATTCAAACCTGGGCTCCTCAGATGAATGCTGTAGTTTACTTAGGAGACATAACTAGCAGAAATATGGTGAGTATTTCTGCTTGTCATTGGAAAGTCTTGTACATAAACAAGACATACTTCATATTCTTACTGTCTGTATATATGCATATATATATATATACATATATATATATAAATATACTCAAATATTTTGGTTGGGACTGAGCAAATATTTGCTGAAGCCCTATGTCTTACTATATGTATATATACATATATATATATAAATATACTCAAATATTTTGGTTGGGACTGAGCAAATATTTGCTGAAGCCCTATGTCTTTAAAGTGTGAATTGGAAACTTAGATTTTGATCTCATGTAAATGTGTGTGAGAGATTTCCTCTCTGCTTAATGGTGAACAGAATTAAAAATTTTGTCTTGCATTTGAAAACCAGTTATCTTCTGCCATGTGATTATTTAGGTGGATATAGTGAAAATAAGTATCTAAGAAAGCCAGTCATGGTCTTAGTATATCTCCTGAAAGGTTGTTGGTTTGTTAATGTTAGTAATCTTACCCATTAAGGTAAAATGTTATTTTATGTTATATATGTGTATGTGTGTATATATAGTGTGTGTATATGTATGTGTACGTGTATATATATGTATAAAATGTTATTTATGTGTGTGTTGACTTTCTGTTTTGTAATCGTATTATTTTATGCTATGAAATTCCTACATTGTGGCAGTACTTAAATTGACTCCAGTCAGCAAGACCTTTTTTCTGCAGCTTATAGTTTGTTTCTTTTTGTAGATAAGAACTCATGAATGGATGCATCCACAGACCAAACGATTGAAATTTAACATACTCTTAACAACGTATGAAATTTTGCTAAAGGATAAGGTAATTGCCCTTCTGTGGGGAGACAAAAATAATTTCCCCAATATAGAATTCTCTTTAGACTTGCATGTATTTGATTTAAGGCCCATAAGATTTATGGAGAGTCTGATAGTTTTTGCTTTTGAAAGTATGACAGTATGTAGTTTGGGGTTTTGTTTTTTGTTTCTTGTGGGGGCTTTTCTTATTTTAAGCACTTCTGGATTTTATGTGTGCGTGGTGAGGCTTTCAGCCTTTTCCGATTTTGTGAGGTGGGTAACAATTTTCTTCAGTTTGCTTGAGAGTCTCATTACTGTAATGATCTCCTCCCAACTTCATGCTCTACTTCTTTGCAGACCATCATCAAGGAACTGAGACAGAACCCAATCCTTAGCCCCAAATATGATACAAAACTAGGAAATCCCATATAATTTTTCTGTGATATTTGCATACAGTAGTATCTGTACCTGTATTAATACTGTCTATGTAGTGATAATTAATCCACACGATTAATCCTTCTAACAGTATCTGGAAATTGATACATATATTCAAGAAGCAGAACATTTTGACTTTGTTTACTTTGTTTGTTTGTATGGGAAGAAGTCAATAATTATTTTTTTTCCTGCCATGTGAAAAAATGTGGGTCAGACTTCTGGGCGTTTTTCAAATAATAAATTGAATTTATTCTTTCTTGGGATGACTACACAGCTTTTCATTGTACCTGGCAAATGTAAAAGCCATAATTAGTACTAAGAACATATAGCTGTTATTTTACTAAAATAAACCCAGAAGTGATTGGGTTTATAGCTTGATTATATAATATAGGAAATCATGTAATGTGTTTATTTGAATAATGTTTTCCCCCTTCTCCATTTCTTTTAAGTCATTCCTTGGTGGTCTGAATTGGGCATTCATAGGAGTTGATGAAGCTCATCGTTTAAAAAATGACGACTCTCTTCTGTACAAAACTTTAATAGACTTTAAGTCTAACCATCGTCTTCTTATTACTGGAACACCTCTGCAAAACTCTCTCAAAGAGCTTTGGTCTTTATTGCACTTCATCATGCCAGAAAAGTAAGAAAGAGTTTTTTGTCAAGTTTGTTACGGCAAAGTAGTGTAGTGATTTGAGAATCAGTAGAAGTAGGGAATTGTACTGAAAGATAGCTTAAATATCGTATATAAAGTAAATGCATATGTATTTTCATGCTGCTTTAGGTAAGTAATGCTGGTAGGAGGTGTCACCTTCTCCGATTTTAGCAGAGTGCAGAAGTGATGGATTAATGTATGAGTCAGAACCTGGAAAAAAGGCATCATCTTGGCCTAAGACAAAAACCATATAGATTTGCTCTGGAGGAAGAAGAATGGAATCATTTTGTGTTAGTACTATTAGTGAAAACAAATTTGTGTCAAGATGCCAAATACCCTGTAATTCAATCAGGTAGCTGGTTTTGCCATATGTTTTGCGTATGGTAAGTTTATTGTATTGACCTGATTTTGTACTGACTTTTTTAAACCTAAGGTAAACTGGAGCTCATGTGTGAAAGCACATGTTCTTGTAAATGCCAAGCACCATAGCTCTGTTTAGTTTGAGCCATAGATTATACTTACTTCCTCAGAACATTACAAGCAAAGCCACTGAGATTGGGTAGCCATTATTCGTTTGTTTGATCATAAACTCCATTCTCCAGTTCTGTTAGTACAGACGATAGCTACACATCAACTAGACCATACAAGCTGCAAGACACATTTTAAGTAGATTCTTGTTCTCTTGCACACCCTCTAGACATGGAGCTTGCTTTTTATGCTGTCTTGATAAAATATAATAATGGAATTTTCTGCAACCATCTAGACAGGTGTCCTTGCAGAAGAAGAAGAACATTGCATTTGAATTGTGGAATCAGAAGTTTTCGCTCTGTAGACATTTTTGGAAAATTCCATTCTTCTACTTACAGGCACAATATCTGAGCTTTCTTGGGAAATGAAAATTCAGAAATTTGATAAAACAGAAGGGAGTGGGGAAGAAATCTGAACATACGTGTGGTTTTTGTGATATGTTTATACATGTTCTGTGTCCGTGTTACCCTTCTTCCTGAATTTTGCTTCATCAGGTCATTCACAGTATGTCACTGTTTTGCGCTCATACTTTATTATGTTGAAGGTTTTCCTCATGGGAAGATTTTGAAGAGGAGCATGGCAAAGGGAGAGAGTATGGTTATGCAAGTCTTCACAAAGAGCTTGAACCATTTCTGCTGAGAAGAGTTAAAAAAGATGTAGAAAAGTCTTTACCTGCTAAAGTTGAGCAAATTCTGAGGATGGAAATGAGCGCATTACAGAAGCAATACTACAAGTATGTACCAACTCCTTGTGTATTCTGCTTTTTCAGTGATGTCTGTGTACAATTTATTGAATTACAGTGGTTTGTATACTGTATGGAAGTTGAGGCTTCTGTAGGGTTTCACAGCAATAAAATTCTGTGAAGCAAGAGCTCAGGAATTACAGTGGTCTAATGTCTATCCATGTAGTTTCTTTTGTTTGGTGTATTTATAAACTCTTTTGGGAGATGCTTTTTTTCTTTAGCTTGTTTGTATTTTGAGAGCTTACATTTGTCTTACTTCCATGTATGGTTAGAAGTTACTAATATTGTACATCTTATTTCATAGGTGGATTTTAACCAGGAATTATAAAGCCCTTAGCAAAGGTTCAAAAGGTAGTACCTCAGGCTTTTTGAACATCATGATGGAGCTCAAGAAGTGTTGTAACCATTGCTACCTCATTAAACCACCAGATGATAATGAATTCTATAATAAACAGGAGGCCTTACAGGTAATGTCACTTTTTAATTAAAAGAAAAGAGAGGTTTTAAATCTGTAGTTTTCACAGAATTTTATAGTGCCCTGGCAGTTCATTAGTTCTTATTGAAGTGTATTAAGGAAAAACAGGTTTTCCATAAAATGTGCATCTTGGGTTTTTACAGTGAAGTACTTTTTGATTCTTAATTGGAACTGAATAATTGACAGAGAATTGACTAAATAAATATGCCCAGTGATAAACATACCACAAAACTAAATAAATATGCCCAATAATTACATCTTACTGTATGGATGTTTTAAACTGTAAAATTCTTCAGGAATATCAGAATTTGCCTTTTATTTTTCTGCCCACAGTAGTAGAAAGAAAAGCAAGCCTCAGATGAATGTCCAGCATAACCTGGTGTTTATTAGTGTTGAGATTAACTTATTTTGCCATGTATGTTTCTTGGTTTTTGTAGCATTTAATACGTAGCAGCGGGAAACTAATCCTTCTTGACAAGCTACTGATTCGTCTGCGAGAACGTGGCAATAGAGTCCTGATTTTCTCACAGATGGTGAGGATGCTGGACATCCTGGCAGAATATCTGAAATACCGTCAATTCCCATTTCAGGTAAGAAACTTGCTGGTAATAGCAGCTAAGAAGCTTTGATCTTGAATATTAAAAAAAAAAAAATTCTTTGCTGTGAGGGTGTCAGGGCACTGGAACAGGTTGTCCAGAGGTTATGAAATCTCTGTCTTTTGTGGAAGTCCAAAAGCTACCTGGACATGACCTTGGGCAGCATGCTGTAGCTGTTCCTGCCTGAGTAGGGCATTTAGACAAGATGACCCTCAGCAGTCTCTTTCAGCTTTGTTAGTGATTACGGGAACTTTACCCCTTTGATTAATACAACGTGGAAGAAAATGTCTTCTTTTTCTAGAAAGGGACTGGCTCTATGATGAATGTTATTTTGAAGTGAGACAGAAGAATTAAAAATTATGTGAGCTGTTTATTTACTTTTTTTTCCCTTCACATAACAGTTTTGGCAGCCGACAATTCAAGTTGCTCTGATTTTGAATATAGACTAAAAATTACTTTTTAACTGTAGTTCTCAATCTCTTTAGAGACTTGATGGATCAATAAAAGGGGAATTGAGGAAACAAGCACTGGATCATTTTAATGCTGAAGGATCAGAGGTATAGTATTTTTTTTCCTGAGGAATCTGTTTTATTTTTTCCTAAGAAGTACAAAAAGACAGTGCACAAAAAAAGAGGGCTGAAAAAAGTGAGGAATATATCAGTAAGGTTGGAAATTCATTGCTACTGCCTAGAGTTTAAGGTTTATATAATCCTTTTTTTAAGAAGAGGTTAAGTAGAAAACATATAAATTAGGAAAATGGTAGCTGATTGCTCTATAAATGCTGCAGAATTTTAACCCCAGCTTTGTTCCTCCATAGAATTTAATAATGTTTGCGAAAGTGCTGCACCTAAGCAGTTAGCATCCAAAAATCCTTTGGAAACGGGCAGAACTAACTTCAAATGTCCTTGCACAAACAATCATATTTTACTTGTTTCAAATACCATTTCTGTTATCTTCATTTGTTGCCACCTGTTTACATGCTGTGGAAGAAATAGTAAAGTACTGATTTCTAGCAATTCTTTGTGAGCAACCTGTGAGTATGTAGGTGTCTGTTATAATTCTTTAGATTCTGAACTGGAATATTTGTACTTTATTTAGCACTCCTATTATGCAAGTCATTCTGTACCTTTGATCAGTTTAAATCTTTTGTCCTACACTGTCAGATTTGGGGGATGGAGAAGTTGGTTGGTCATTGGTTTGGGGGTTTAGTTTGTTTGATTTTTTAGTTGGTATTTGAAGATAGCATTTGTTAGTTGCTGCTGAACTTGTTTCTTCTGGAGGGAGAAGGACTGAACTCTGTTAAATACAAAAGCCAACTCTGTTTCAAATTTCTTTCATATATATTGTTGACATTTTCTGAAATCTTAGCAGTTACACTGTACATTTTTTGAGATGAAGAAGAATTTAAACCATGCATTTCTACAATTAAGGCAAACTGCATTTGCGCAGCAAGAAAAAGAATACTCTCAGTTTTATTTTCTTTTTCCTAAAATTTCATGACATTTTGGAGGGGATTTTGTAGGGTTTTTGTATCACTGAACTAAGGGCTACCTGGAAATCTTTAACACAAATTTCTTTCCTTATTGTAATGGTTGCTGTTTCCTGTAACTGTACTGAAAATTTGGTTTGTTTGGGGTTTTTTAACCTGCTTTACTTTAGCTTGGATTTCATGTGTTGTTTTTTTGCGTGTCCTTCTACAGTCTTTCATAGTTATTTTTCATAGTTATCTCTGATTCAAAAATTTTATATTCTCTACAGGGTTTTTTCACCTTGCTGCTTACCCATTTTCATATTGCTCATGAATATGCTGAACAGCATTGAACTTGGCAGAAGATTTTTGCTTCCTGTCTCTTAATCAGTTACATGTAGGCTAAAGTGCTTTCCCTGCTCTGACATGACTGTTTATAGTCTTCCAGGGCTTGGGTCAGGGAGGGTGGGAGAGGGTTTTTGTAACATTAAAGGCTTTGACTGTAAGATTTGGTATTTTTTGGCCAGTCTGGTTTTGTTGGGATGTCTTGCTCACTGATCCTCATCTAGGATACTGCTTCCTTTAAACTATTAAAAAGTCAGTAACCTTATGAAAGAAGTTGGTAGATCAGCGTTTGCCTTATATTTAAGGAAGCTTTAAGCATAGAGCAATTACGGATTTGGTAGTATACGATTTTGTAGTCCACACCACATACTGTATAAAGTATATTGGTTCCTTTAGGAATATTACAAGTATTGTATATAAAACTATTTCTTACTTTATGATTTCAGGACTTCTGCTTTTTACTGTCTACCAGAGCTGGAGGATTAGGTATCAACTTGGCATCTGCTGATACTGTGGTTATATTTGATTCTGACTGGAATCCACAGAACGATTTGCAAGCACAGGCTAGAGCACATAGAATTGGACAGAAGAAACAGGTAAATACACTCAGTTGAAGCTCCAGACCTGAAGGACAGTTCTGTACATCAGCTCTCAACTCTGTCTGCACCATTCAGTCCTCATGTATTTTTGAGAATAACTAATACTTTCTGCCTATGTCCAGAAATGTTAGTAATGCTCATTTCTTTTCTCCTAAGTCTCTATACAGAAAGAAATATAGCAGCTGTGGTATTTGGGTGGGAGAGGGAGAAGAGTTGTGGACTTGTCTGTCTTACATTCATTGGTATGATGTCATTCTACCGAATAACTGCTACATCAGGCACATCCCCCTTGCTTAAGTATTCTAGTTCTTAACAGGATTGTTTCCTTCTTACGGAGGACATACAGTAACAATTAGAAATATGACATTATTGCCTGCGGCAATGCTTGTGCCAAGTCACTGAAGTTCATAAAAAAAGATCTAAGACTATTTATTTGGGTTTTTTACAACGTTTCTGTAAAGACTGTGGTAATATGATTAAACTAGTGTTTCATATTTGAAACCCGTGAATAAATTCAGAAGTTATGTAATGAAGACTGAGATTTCTGCTTTTAAAAATTTTTATTTTTTAAATACACATAGGTTAATATTTATCGGCTAGTCACAAAAGGATCGGTAGAAGAAGATATTCTTGAACGAGCCAAGAAAAAGATGGTGTTAGATCATTTAGTAATTCAGAGAATGGACACTACAGGGAAAACTGTGTTACATACAGGCTCTACTCCTTCAAGGTACCTTTGTGTTTGTTTCTGTACCAACTTACCCTTAAGAATATTTCACTTGTTGATGAAAGGCGAAGTATAAGATGCCATGTCTTTGTAGATTTTTATTTGCATATTAAATATGTATCTCAAATACAGGAAGAGGTTCTATTTACCAGTAAAAATAAAGCTTAATTGACTCATGATTATAGAGAACTTTTCCAAGTTAATAAGTTAAAATGTTTTTCCTGAAACATCATTTATTTCAGCTCAACACCTTTTAATAAGGAGGAGTTGTCAGCAATTTTAAAGTTTGGTGCTGAGGAACTTTTTAAAGAACCCGAAGGGGAAGAACAGGAGCCTCAAGTAAGTAGCACTTGTGGACTAGATAGGTAAAACAGCTGAAAATATATATGAATTATTTAATTGTAAAGAGAAACTTTTTCCTTTTCTTTTTTTTTATAATAATCTTCAGGAAATGGATATAGATGAAATATTGAAGAGGGCTGAAACTCGGGAAAATGAGCCAGGTCCATTAACTGTAGGAGATGAGTTGCTTTCGCAGTTCAAGGTATGCCTCTGTTCCCTCCTTCCTGCCATAATTATACTTTCCTTTGTAAACAGTACTATTTTTCTTCTATGTATCCATCTCTTCATTCTTCAGAAACAGATGCCTCAGTAAGTCAACTCTATAACCCTTTCTAGTAAAATGTTTTTTCATCTATACATGATACCTTACCATCAGTGTAAACAATTAAAAGTACATTATGTATTTTGATAATCAAATGAGATGTATTTATGAATGTGTTAATGATTAGAATTCTAACTTTGTGTTTTATTTACTGCCTTTGTTATTAAGCAGCTATAGTATCATTAAATGCAATATATGCTTGTTGTTCCTTAGTTGATCATTCCTCCAAGTTGCTTTTAGCCCCAAAGTAAACTTGGAATGCCAGGTATTTTTAAGGGTTATCAGTTAAACATATTATGTGTGCAACAAAAGAAATTAAGATCATGATATGTTTGTTTAGTTCAGGAGATTATTAAATAGCTTTCCTGCTAATCACTCATTCACAACATATTTTGATATCTGCATGGTATTAATGTTTGGTTAGTTTTGTAATATTATAGCTTCACATTAAATTAGGAATTCAAATGTTGTTGGCCCTGTTTTGGAGGAAGTTAAACAACAATCATAGAGCTGTGAGGGGTGTGATTCTCCTTGTATTTCATCTTAGCCTATGCAGAAAGGAGTCTGTCTTTCCTAAATGAATGAAAGTACTTTCATTAGAGAATGTTCCATGGAACATTTTATATTTATAAATTTTATATATATATATAAAAAACAATTCCATATATATAAATAGATAAAATATGTAAATACATTATATGTATAAATGCATAAAATACGGCATCTGTAACTTTGTTTTCCTAAAATAGTAGTTGATTAGTCTTTTTCACATTGTGTCATGTATTGACTTGATGAAAAATACATACATTTTGTTATACAAGGTGGCCAATTTCTCCAATATGGATGAAGATGATATTGAGTTGGAACCAGAAAGAAATTCAAGAAATTGGGAAGAAATCATTCCGGAGGTCCAGAGGCGAAGAATAGAAGAGGAGGAAAGACAAAAAGAACTTGAAGAAATATACATGCTTCCAAGGATGAGAAACTGTGCAAAACAGGTGTCTCTTGGTTCTGACTGAATTGTAGTTCTGTGTTGCTTCTGGTGTAGTTTGTTGCTTTTGGGGTTTGGGTTTTTTTTTTCCTTTTCTGAACACATTTTTTTACAGGGCAGGTGAAACTTGCTTATATTTGTTACTCACATAGCTTGCTTGCTCTGGAATTCCAGATTAGCTTCAATGGCAGTGAAGGGAGGCGCAGTAGGAGTAGAAGATATTCTGGATCTGATAGTGACTCCATCTCAGAAAGAAAAAGGCCAAAAAAACGTGGAAGACCACGAACTATTCCTCGAGAAAATATTAAAGGATTTAGTGATGCAGAGATCAGGCGGTAAGATATGGGAGGACATGCATATTTAAAGGGGCAAGAAATTACAATTATTATTATTAATAATATTATTAGTCTCAAAACTACAGCTGGTAATCTGTTTTTTTGAAGTTGTCTGAAACCTTTTTATTCTAGGTATTTAGTGTTTTTACTTGTGGTGCTGACATAGTGAACTGTCATAGCAAGAATTTGAACCCATTTTAATGAGGTATAAAATTAGGTTTGAAACATATTAATGATTGGTTTAGATTTTTTAATTCCTGCAGTCTATGAAGACAGTAATTTCACTGGATGATTACTGACAGTGGTTTTATAAGGGGTGAACTTCTCTTTAAAAAGAAACAAGCAAAATAATCTGCTTCCCACCAATTTATCTAAAACCTATGGTGCTGAAAGAATATGTTACATCTATTTGGTGACAAATTAAAAAGATTGATGGGATTTTGTTTTCTTTTTAAACTTCTTGGCACTGTGATTCAATTGTTATATCCTGCTTTTTTTAAAACTAAGAAAATATAAAATCCTATTTGAAAATTGTACTATTATTGGTCCCTTCTGTATATGCTAAATACTTATTGAAATATTGTTTTGGGAGGAGGAGGAGAAGGAATTCTTTTGATTAACATTTTTGGGTTTATGAAGCGCTACTTTGCTTCTGAAATTTAACTATGCATGTTTCTCTAAAATGCTGTAAAGTTTTCAGGGGTTTTTTTTAGAGGAATAACTTCAAAGATCCTTTTTGGCTTTCTATCTCATCTAACAGTGGGGCAGATTGGTACTTTTTTCAAGGCTATTCTTGTGCTTGTACAAGCAATTTCATTGTTGAGGAAATTTTCTTTCTTCTTTTTATTTATTTTTCTTTCATTTTTCTTTCATTTCCTTTCTCCTCCAAGTATCTCCAGTTTCTTTCCATTGCTTAGGTATTTCAACAGAGTATCTTTCATGTCATTTTCCGAAATCTTCCAATTACCTGTTGGAGATTTTAATAACTGTATAACTACACGTAACATAATGTCTGAAATCTTCATTAACTGTAAATTCACATTCAGTTTTCATTATTAGATACATACAGCTGCTGAATCCTCAGTCTTGTGAAATTAATAAAGTAATTTCTGAAATAAATTATATCTTCTATTGTTTTATTTATGTCAGTTCTTAAACCCATAAAACTGTGATTTTGAGTTATCTTAATATATGAAGCTGCTCTACTCTCTCTTACTTTTCCCCCCCCATTGTCCATATAGCATTATACTAAGATTAACAATTGTATCAATACAACTTTAAAACAAATGTTGTTTGTTAAGCATATATTTAAATGGCAATATTATTTTCTGTTACTAGGTTTATCAAGAGTTACAAGAAATTTGGTGGCCCTCTCGAGAGGTAAAGTTGTTTGATTATTATTTGTGTGGCAACTTGGAATCTCTTTTAGAAAAATCAGAATGTACCATGAAACTTTAGGCTGTAGGGGAAATACATCATCTTGAATATAGTGTGAGTTTAGTGTAGTATCTTCTGTTTCTTCGTCTATGGTGTGTGTGCAAACAGCCACACAACAGACCTTGCCATTTGGAGGAATGCTTCCTTTAGATTTGTCTGTTGACTTCTTTAATCTTCATTGGTGATAATCATTCACTTGGCATGTTTGGTAAGCCTGTTGAAAGCCTATCAGTTTATCCACTGTGACTGTCAAAGTGAGTTTTGCATTTTAAATGTTGTCAATTCTAATTTTTAAGCTTCTTTTATTATATTTCATTATTAATGAAATATATTTCAATATTTTAAAGAAAAACTTCTCATCCTTAAAAATATTAATCCTTATAAATATTTATAGTGCATATGATCATATTATACATATATATATGTATGATTTAATGATTCCTTTTCTAAAGAAATGTGCAGTAACTTAACACTAGAGTTAGGGTTCTTTACAGTTCTTGTTTTATTGTCCTCATACCTAAATAATTTTGGGATTTTTTCTTGGATCAAAATTGTACACCAACAGAAACCACGGGTGACTGATAACTTATGTGATCATTTCTTTAGTTTTGAAGTATGAAAGAATCATTCATAGCTGCCAAAGTTTCAGAGTTAAAAAAATGAGTATTTTTTTTATTACAGGTTAGATGCTGTAGCTAGAGATGCTGAGCTAGTTGATAAATCAGAGACAGATCTCAGACGTTTGGGAGAGCTTGTACATAATGGATGCATTAAAGCCTTAAAGGACAGTTCATCTGGACAAGAAAGAGCAGGTACAGTATTCAGGGGGCTTGAGGGGACAGTGAACAATGTCAAGAAGAATGAGTTACTCTTGTACTCTGATCATAACAGAAAACAGTTTTGTTGGGAAATTTGAACAAAAATGTTGAGGTGCATACTGGATGATTTTAAAAAACCCAGGGTTATAGTAAGGTGACTTTTTCCCCTTTCTGTGTGTGACTTCCCGTTGAAAAATGCGGTAGGTTTTTGATTTGCTGTGAAATTTAGAAGTACTCCTGTTATGTAGGGGCTTTTCAATTCTGAAGCTTTTCATTAATTTGGTTAAGAAAAGGTCATGCGGTATAATTGTTTTCTTTACATTTTTCTGATGTTATTTTTAAAGGTAAATATTACAATAGCTTTGTTATTTATTTTAAGGAGGTAGACTTGGGAAGGTTAAAGGCCCAACATTCCGAATCTCAGGAGTGCAAGTAAATGCAAAGTTAGTCATCTCTCATGAAGAAGAGTTGGCACCATTGCACAAATCCATTCCTTCGGATCCAGAAGAAAGAAAAAGGTATCGATTTCTGCATTTTTTAAGGGAGTAGTAATGCAGAAAACTTTTTAAGTCTTACTAGGGGTTTTTTTTCAGCTTTGACTCAAACACTGTATTAAAAGCATTGTTGCTCTATTCCCTTTAAGAACTGGCAGCGGTAACCTGCTCGACAGCTGTACTTCATTTTTTCTTCCTTTGCCACAGAAACCAGTAACAGCTTTAACTTGTCAGTTGTATTCACTGTGAACTGTGTTCAGTTACTAGTAATAATTAGGACTAGAATTCAGGCTTGCTGAGGAGCTAAGTGTGTCATCTCTGCTTGAGAGGAGTATCAAAGTGCAGCAGTAGTTGTTCCTACCCTCTAAACTTGCCGCCTTGTGTATTGCAATTCCTAAACTATCCACTTAGAACACTTGGATAATGATTTTTGCTTTTGTTCATGGCTAGCCAATTCTGTCACACAGCTCATGGCTACAGACAGATGTCTGTTGTTCATATTTTAGTCTTAATCAGCTTTAAAACACATTCCAGTGCTGATTTCAATAACTATTTTATAGAAGTACTAAGAAAACATTGTGATAAATATTTGGATTAATTTTTGAAATTTACCAGCATCTTAGCAGAGAAATAAATATAGTTACATTACCTTTAGTAATGTTCCCTTCACCCTTGCTAAGTTTCAGATGTAAAAATAATTTAATTGTCTTTCTAATATATTTCTTCTAGATATGTCATCCCATGCCACACCAAGGCTGCTCATTTTGATATAGATTGGGGTAAGGAAGATGATTCCAATTTGTTAATAGGCATCTATGAATATGGTTATGGCAGCTGGGAAATGATAAAAATGGATCCTGATCTCAGTTTGACACAGAAGGTATGTCATCTACAAGTTTATCAAGGACTATTTGCTAAGGGATTGATGCTGCTAAGTAGTGTTACTGAAAGAGCTTATTTTATGATAAATGAAATTGCAAAAACATTGTACGACAGTTGTACTTCATACTATCCTTCTTGTGGTATATTACTAGATTTTAGAGTCTTGAGTATTTTGAAGCATGTGTTCTTGCAGTCAGTTGTGTTTCCATTTTCTCTTCTGGTTGGGCCTCTGTAATTTGATTTTTTTTGTCTTTTCCTTCTCTATTTCAGATGTTCTGGTTTTGTTAATTTTGTGTTATTGATCTTTTGAGAAGGGAGGTTTTTCTAGAGATTATATTTAGTTTCTCCATCCCCACTTAATCCTCACGTTCTTCAGTTGAAGCTGTCTCCCGCTCCCAACACTGAGAGCAGCTGTACTAGAATTAGTGCAATAGCTTCTTGGCAGTAGTGAGCAGCAGATACTTGGGAAAAGCCTGGGGTGAAGTAAACTTTGTGACAGTGCCAACAACCTATAGCTTTGGGATTTGAGGAGTGAGGTTTGTGTCCAGATTTATTTAATAGTGATTCCTGCTCCTGCCTTTGATTATTTTGTCTGGCTTTTGAAACTACGCGTTTGTATTCTTGGCATTTGCACTGTATAGTGTAGTTCTGCATTTAGAAGATGAATGACTTAGAGCCAGGAGTTCTTTGACTGACTGGTATAGGTGTGCAGAATTTCTTAGATGAGATGTCAGAGTGGAGACAGAAATCTGAGACTGGTTTCTTGAGTTGGTTTTAAACTCTGATGCAATTTCAAAGACTCTGCATTGGTTGCTTGCATTGGTTTCATTGGAGAGAAGTTAAAACCTTTAAGAAATTCTCCTTTGCTTAAAGCATTCTGATGTATTTACTAGGTATAGTTGGAGTTGATTGTTTACCACGACCTTTTGAACATCTTTTTCTGTTCTGTGTGCTCCAGGCTAACATCTAAAGTTGATAATCTGTACTCACAGCTGTGATGCCACCATTTTCTCCTCAGATTTTGCCTGATGATCCAGATAAGAAACCCCAGGCAAAGCAGTTACAGACCCGTGCAGACTACCTCATTAAATTACTGAATAAAGACCTTGCGAGGAAGGAAGCACAAAGGCTAGCTGGAGCAGTAAGTAAAATGTGGCATTCATTACTGACGTAAAACAAGATGCTTATGGGCATGTCACCTGATCCTTTTCATTTTTTAGTTCTGTACTTTTTATTTGTGTAGTATTACGCTATTGCTAATCGTAGTACATAAGATGAAGTTAGGATATTAATTGCATGTTTTATGTTGTATTATTCTCTTATTATTTGTATGTATTCTCTACTATTGCACTAAGCTCTGTCTCCAGTCCTGAGTAACGTGGTGGTCATTAGTGGCAATAAATAAAATAAAAGGAATCCTCTCTTTGATGTGAAACCAGATCTTTTATTTTGCAAATACAGTGCAAAGATGATTGTCAGTTGACATGATTAAAGAGATCAATTTGCATTCAGGGCAATTCAAAGAGGAGGAAAACAAGAACTAAGAAGAATAAGGTGCTAAAGGCTGCAAAATTAAAAGAAGAAATAAAAAGTGATTCTTCACCACAGCCCTCAGAAAAATCTGATGAAGATGATGATGAGAATAATAAGGTGAGTATCTTTCATGCAATGAAGATGTCTATTCAGTTCTTCCTGTTAGTATCAATTTGTATTTTATCTTCTGCTCAGCTTAATAAAATTAAAACACCTGAATGTCATCCTTTTCCTGTGGCCACTACAGTTGATGTTGCATCAGTACAAGCACATGGAAGACTGTATCTCTTTAAATTTAATGATAAACTAATAACTGAGGAATTATGACTTTTCAAATTGTTACAAAAATATTATGGTCTAATTACTAGTGATATTGCTCAGTTTCAGCAGTCTTCAAAGGCATTAGGACTGTATTTGCTAGAAGTGCAAATCACAGTTGTAAAACTACTGGGTTTTGCTTGTGTGTTACAACTACTGATAATGATTCTTAAGGTAAAGGGGTTTTTATTGAGGCTGAGAAAAATATCAAGCTCAATTAGAATGAGCAGCATAAAAAGTTATATTTCAAGTCTTGCATATGAAAGCCCGTGTATATATCATGGCTCTCATTTTTCAGAAAGACTGTTTAACCTCATTGGGTTTTGTTACTTCTGATTAATAATCTTAGTATTGTGATTTTGTTGTGTCTTTTTATTTTTGTTGTTTATCACGTAGCAAAATCACTACTCATAAAAATCTGGATAAAATTTAGTGTCACGTCACAACTTATTTGAAAGCAGTTAAAATAAGTCAGTGCAATTCTATATGTATCAATAAAATACTCTCTACTTCGTTCAAAGCAAACTGTCACAAACCATCGTAATTGTCAACTTGTTCTAAAAGAAAAAATACTTATGGAAGTACATAGTTAAAAATAGCATTAGAAAAAATATGATAAATCCATGAAAGAATAGTAATTTTTAACTCTTTCAGTGTATGTATTTAAACTGTACTATGAAGAATAAAATGTGAAGCCAGCAATTAAAAAAAAAAAAAGTCAGTATAGACTGCCTTGTGTTTATAGCTACAATAATTTGCCTGGAATGTAAGACTAAGACCTCTAAATGTTGCCACAGTTCCAAGTAAATTAACATGGACAATTGAACCTTTAAGCAAATTAATTGTTCAGACTACTTTAAAAATGCGTGTTAATCTTCATCTCCACTCGAAAGAGAAGACACTACCAGTCAGTTGATTGACTTAACTATGTTTTGGGAAACTGCCTAGAATTCTGTCCTCTCTTTAACAACAGGTACTCATCACTTCAGTACTTTTGCACACTGAATAACAACTGCATTTCTGAAAACTGGACTGTATACTACAACCTTCCTAAACAACTGGCTTTAGCTACTTAGATGCCATACTGTGTGCAGTATTTAAAACTTACCTATTTTACTGCTGGAATTATCGGGAAAGCTTTTAAATCATTGGATTTTTGCGAGAAAGCTTCCCTGGTACCTAAAAACAGTACTAAAACACAGCCCTGGTTGGGCTGATAACTTCATACCTCTTCTAAGTAACTTGTTCAGTTCAAGTACTAGACAGTCTTTCATCTGTTTTTATGCAACAGATAAACAGTTTCTGTATGTGCCTTTCTGGTATGTTCAAATAAATTCAAACATGATAATGATTCTTCCACTTGTGTTACAGTAATACTTTAGTTATAGTATTTTTCACTGTCTGAAAGGATATTAGTTTCTATATCTCAGACCTTCTCAATGAATATTATAAAGAGCAGTGAGTGACACTTTGTTCACCTTCAAACAGTTAAATGGGCATCTAGGAGAGAGTCTGTAAACTAAAGATTCTTTAAAGGCCTAGTAAAATGAACAGTTCTTGAAAAGAGTAAGTTGGGATTCTGTTACCTTCTCCTGTGAGTGTTTAATATGGGATTGGGACGAAGCTAATTAGATCAGAGGTCTTCTAACATCCCCCATCACTTGACTACTTCCTTTTAGATTTCAGTTATTCAGTCTAACAAACTGAAGGGACCTTTTAAAGGGACCAAATGCATACTTAATTCTAAGTTAAATGGACACAATTACTCATACCCACTGCCTCTGCCAAATCAGTACTTGCTTTGTCACATCAAGGAAGTGAGTGCATAGCTCTCATATTTCTTTACCAACTGCATTCAGTTCTATTTGATAGGTGATTTGATAAATCCATGTCCAGAAATAAAAAATGCACAGATAAAAAGTGTTTTAATCTGATAGTTGCAAAACTTGTATAGATAGGAACCCAGTTTGATGTGACATATATGCTTGCATATTGCAGGATGAGATTGTTTCAGTGAAACATACGCATAAAAAATTTAAAGCAGAAAAAGAAAATGAAGAAAAGCCTGAGCCAGATACTGGTATAAAGAAGGAAGCTGAAGAAAAAAGGGAGACAAAAGAAAAGGAAAATAAGAGGGATTTGAAAAAGGAGAAGAAAGAAAAAGAGGATAAGAAAGAATTGAAAGAAAAGGATATTAAAGAAAAGAGAGAAAACAAAGTAAAAGAACCCACACAGAAAGAAAAAGAAGTAAAGGAAGAGAAGGTAACTAGGTTTACTTATCGTACATAGTGCTAGAGAAGGCCACCAGGTTTATGTGAATGATTTTGAGATGAAAAAGTGTTTTGGATCTGATCAGTTGTCATTTCAATAATGTCTTTTATGTCATTTGAAGCTTTATTTTTACTACGTGAAAGCACAAGGACAGGCATTTGAAATGGGGAAGTACATCTTCAACGATATATCTCTTAATTGCACTGAATGTGTGCAAAAAAATTTTTTTCTTTTCCATTTTCCTTTTCCATTCCACAGAGGAAGTAAAATGTACTGTCATTGAATGTCAGTATAGATTTTATTCTTGTATATTGAAGAGAATGCAGTAGTTACGGGGATTGTCACATGTTATAATTGCAGAACCAAAATAAAATGTAATTAAATATTTTTGTATCTTGTTCTTAGGTAAATGAAATCAAATCTGAAAATAAAGAAAAGACTAAAAAAATTCCATTGCTGGATACTCCAGTTCATATTACTGCATCTAGTGAACCAGTTCCTATATCAGAAGAATCTGAAGAGCTAGATCAGAAAACTTTTAGTGTGGTAAGTCCCCTTTTGATAAATTAGTATTTATATTTAATAGTCTAAATGAGGACAATTGCTGATATTCTTGATACTGTTACTTGGCACAGTAACACAGGTGATCTTTTTCTAAGTCTCAAATCAATGAATGTTATTGACAGTATACTAGTGTCATTTTTGACAGTTCTAGCATTTTTATTTTGGCTTTTTGCTATATTTATGCAAGATAAGATAAAAAATTATCCAATCGTTTATAGGATTAATAGGTTGAGAATATAAACTCTAAAGATTTATCCTCAAGATTCACTTGTATATCCTGCTTCTTGAAGAGTAGATGTGAATGAACTTAATTGGAATTGATGGAGTCTTTGGCTTCACCATATCATATATCCTTTTCTTCTTTGTAACATAGCAAGAAAAACTAGGTTTCAGCACTTCCCTTCTGAAGTATTGCAGACTTTAGTTAGTAAACACAGGAAGAAACAATGCTAAAGCATTTAGAAATACTTTGCTGAGGTAATGTCTCTGACACCAAAAGAATTCTGTTTAATCACTACTGCTTAGAATAATAGAATTAACATTTGAGAAGAATGCATGTGGACAATTTATATGAAGTTTTACAGGTTGGCTGAGGACCCTGGAAGACTATCAGTGAGTGACTTTGAACAGATGTGGTTGTTTCATCATTCAGATTTCAACAGCTATGTTTTTGCCAGCCAGGTCTGTTGGGTTTGTTGTGGGTGCTGTCTGTGACAACGCCTGAAGGATTCTCTTGAGTATGGCAGTTACTGGTCCATGGGTTTATTCTAAACAATCCAAGTAACTCACATGTGATTTTCAGCATGGGCCTTGAATGATTCAGGTGGATATGTCTGTGTGGCTAATGACAGGAAATAATTTTATTTCCATGTGTAGTTACATTTTTCTGATCACTTCTATATTTAAGAATTGCACTCTTATAAACTGTCTTTTTAAAAGCTACTTTAATCTGTGGTGAGTGCATTATGTAAACCAGGTGCTTAATTACTTAGTGGCATGAGATGGCTATGGAACAGCTTTCCCCAGTTTTTCTGAGTTGTCCCTAGATGCTTACCTGGTAATGGTGATATTCCATTCCAGGTATTTGTTTGGTTTTTCTCGGTTTGGTAGTGTGTAGCAGGGAAGAACAGGCAAGGAAGTGGTTAGTGTTTATCATTATGCCATGATTGGGTGCAGTCTAATTAAACACACTTAACTGCACTTTCAAGTGGAAATGTTGTTCAGGCTTACCTGATTGTGCTCTTGGTAACAAGGAGGATATTCATGTCATGTTTACCATGCTGTTGGAGTTGGATTTATTACTAAGCAAGTGTCTGCAATTTAAACCATGCCAACTGGGTTTATCTGGATTTATTATTAAAACACTGGATTCAAAATGTGAAAATTCAAGAATGCACAACCTTTATCTATGGCTAGTCTAGGCATTCCCTGTGGCCACATCTTGAGTGCTGTGTTCAGTTCTGGGCCCCTCAATTCAAAAAGGACATTTTGGTGCTGGAGCAAGTCCAGAGAAGGGAACGGAGCTGGGGAAGGATCTGGAGCACAGGTCTTACAAGGAGTGGCTGAGGGAGCTGGGGTTGTTGAGCCTGGAGACAAGGAGGATCAGGGAAGACTTTATCACTCTCTACAACTGCCTAAAAGAAGGTTGTAGCCAGGTGGGGATCAGGTTTTTTCCCGGGGAACCAGTGACAGGACAAGGAGAAACTGCCGCAGCGTGTGCCAACCACCCTGTGGGTGCCTCATTTGGTTGAGGCTGCAGCCTTTGCCCCACAGGGCTGGATCTGCCACTGGACTGGTTCCAAGAACCGGGAGGACCGCTAGGGAGCATTCAGTTCCCAGGAAGCCCACCAATGGTGCAGGCGCAGGAGAGGAATGAAGGCACAGGAGGGACTCTTTGACCGTGAACAGGGGTGGTTTATTTCCCTGGGACGGGGTGAGGATTAGGAACACAGCGCGAACGGGGAGCAAAGAGCGCGGGACAACAGTTACACAGGGTTTTATCCCAAGGGAGAGGGGAGGGGATACCTTCAAAATTTACCAATTGGGGTAACTCAGGGGGCAGCACCAAGGTTGAATGACAGGTAACAAACCAATAATAATAGTGAGGGGTGGAGAGGTGTAACAGGGAGCTAACAACCAATTAGCTCAGAACTTGCCAGAACATAACCATATGGGAAAAACCAGGGAGGAGAATACAAAAACCCAATAAGGGAGTGGAGATGAACATAATTCAAATATGTAGGGAAAAGGATCATGGGGGTAATACAAAGTCTCGCTCTGAGTGAAAGAACAGGGAGATACCTCGAGAACTCTACCTGAGCCTGCTCAGGCACACCACAACAAGAAATGGTCCCAAGTTGTGTCAGGGGAGGTTAATGTTAGATATAAGGAAAGATTTCTTCGGTGAAAGAGTGGTTAAGCAGTGAACAGCCTGCCCAGGGAGGTGGTAGAGTCACTATGCCTGGAAGTGTTTGAAAGAACAGATGGATGTGGGGCTTGATATAGTTTAATGGAGATGGTGGTGTTCAGTCAAAGGTTGCTCGTTTAATGATCTTGGAGATTGTTTCCAACCTTTAGGGTGCTATACCCAAACTAGCTTTCTTCTAGGTAGCATAACTTCTGCTAGTATCTGAGTAGGAGTGAGGTTTAAAAAATGCTTAGAGAAGCGATTTTGATCCTTTGTTAAATGCCAAGTGTAATGGTTGCAGTAAGTATTTGTTTGAAATGTACCGAACACTCTCGTATTTAATTTTGACATTGAGTTTGTATAGCTTTGTAGGTGCTAAAAAGGGTAAGTCTTGTCTTACGTGGTTGTGCTTAAAGTTTTAATTGTAAAATACCATTGCAGTAAGTCCGTTTCCTCAGAAATCCTATACATTAAATTAGTGCTTTCTTGAATCCTAGTATTATGTCCTATTCTTAAGGGTAAAGGATCACCCTAGATTCGTGGATATTTGCAGTGGAAAGCGTGATATGAAAGTGAGAGGGTCTGCAAAAGCTTGCAAAATTTTATTAGTAAATGAAATGAAATGGAATGAAAATCAGTATGTTAGTCCCTGACTTGCCATATAAACCCACAGCAGTGGGTTTTGAACAGGAAAAAAGGTGGCCTCACAGCTATCTGGCTGCTGGTGTTTGAGATACACACATTAGCACCTGTATCTTCTGTACTTCTTCTTAATATCTGTATTTTATACAATCTGATGCTTTCATAGAGAAGTGAATTTCCAATTGGATTGATAATGTTCCAAGGGAAACATGTAAAACATTATTAAGACCTGTGAAGAAGGTGTTTCATTTGACTTCTAACAATATTGTATTTACCTGTGGGTATGTATCACGGTAAAAGGTGGGTCATGCTTTAGAATAAACTTTTTTTATTTTGAATTGATACATTCACTTTTTCCATTTTACAGTGCAAAGAAAGAATGAGACCTGTCAAGGCTGCATTGAAACAGCTGGATCGACCAGAGAAAGGCCTTTCTGAAAGAGAGCAGCTGGAACATACTAGGCAGTGTCTTATCAAAATTGGGGATCATATTACTGAATGTCTAAAGGAGTACACAAATCCTGAACAAATTAAACAGTGGAGAAAGTAAGTTATTTTCTTGAGTTTTACTTGAAAAAGGGAGATCTGCAATTGGTTCCATTGAGAAGAATAGGTTTTAGTTCTTTCTCCTGTGTATTGTTTGCTCTTTCTTGTATCTTTGTGCTGTTTTAAATAGGAGTCTGTTAGGAGGTGATTATAGAACATTGTTCTGACCTGTAATGGATTGACTTTAAGCATTGATGCAGAGCCCTGTATTTTGTCCAGTGGGTGGAGACATCTCTCTGCTTAACGCTGATAGCAGATGCAGGGGACTTGTCACTACCACTGTGTTTAGTCAAAACCAGTCTTACCTTTAAAGGTCTGATGTTTTTCGATTTCAAGTAGTTTTAGTTTTTTAATAATTCCTGCTGAAAATATGCAGCTCTAAAATTGTGCTGGATGTGTGATTCCAAGCTGTAGAATTCTTTATTTTTTTAAAATGTACTCTAAAATTAAATTACGGATTATGTATTAACTACAACTTCATGAAAGTATTTATCATGACATACTGAGATGCACTTCAAAAGTAAGGGAAGAGTTTGCATCTATATCAGATGACAATATAAAAAGAACTAAGAAAAAATACTGGTCTTGTATTTCATTAATAAGTTCTTAATGCAATTTGACTTACTTTTTTCGGAGTGTTTACGTAATGTCTTTATGCTTGAAGATGCATCCTGTGATTACATGTATCAAAGTCTGAAGTGTTGCATTTTCTTGAAGGATTCTGTTAGTGTAAAATTCTTCTGCTGATTTCACTTCCTTTACTTGAAAATAGTAAGGTGATCTGAGATACAAAAACAAGATCCATGTCTTACATTTTGGTAAATTTTTTATTATTTTAAGTGGAAACTGGTAATAGAGCTGTTATTTATAATAATGCTATGATATTATGTGTAGATAAATAAAATATGTATTTCAGCTATATTTGATAAGAAGTAGTGTAGTTTATATAAAGTTAGAATGGTGTAACACATTAGACACACCATTGACTGGTTGCCTGCTTATGCAAACTTCTAGACAGAAATTATCCCATTTAAATAATCAGTGAAGGAGCATACTGTTGCTTCCTGAACCTCCACACTTCAAATATTTTTGAACACTGTTATTCTGTAGACTCTTCTGTAGACTCTTCTAAGTATTCCACCTGCAAATTTCACTAAAAAAATTCTGTATCTGTTAAAAAAACTTTACCTGTGATCATGGAAGGAAAAGTTTTCTTCAGAATTTTGGCATCTTGGCAGCAAAAGACTTAATTTGTTCTTCTTTGGTTCCTTCAAGCACAGATTAGGCACAGATTTATTACGGTACAACTTCCATCCTCTTTCATAGTTCTTACTTGGTTTCAAAAGCCTTGACCAGACTTTGAAATTCTGTGGAAAATTTCTCTTGCTGATGGTTTCATATAATAAGGTTTGTTGGTCAAGTGTCTTAAGCTGTAAGAGATTTCAAGTATGAAAAAATTTTTACTTTCTTTAAGTACTTAAATTTTTTATTTACAGACTGGTAAATTTTCAGAATTCAAACAAACTTTTAGAAGATATATATATATATATAAACTGATAGCTATGTTTTAATAAGCATTTCAGTAAAATTTAACAGAATTCTTATTCGTACTACTGTCCATGCACTTCACACTCTGAAGTGCTTACAATAAATACTAAAAAGAGAAAATTTGTTAAAGGAATCAATCTTTCAAATGTTTTGTTTACAACTACATGACATCTGTTGTGCAGTTAGGCAATGCTGTGTAGATTATATAGCATTTCACGTTTACTGAAGTAGTGTTCAAATAATTTCAGTTAAATCCATGTTCTGCTACATAATACAGGGAAAAGAAATTTGAAGAAGAATTACAACTTCTCTTTTCTTCCTCCTCAGAAATTTGTGGATTTTTGTCTCTAAGTTTACAGAATTTGATGCCAGAAAGCTGCACAAACTGTATAAACATGCAATCAAAAAACGTCAAGAGTCTCAGGTAATATTTTCACACCCTTTCAAAATACACAAATACGTATTTTAATTATTATAACTTTTATTAGATATAGAGGATTATAAAGAACATGAAAATACGGTTCAAGTTAGTATTTGTGCTTGCAGTATAGTAGTCTCTTTTGTTAGGGTATTTTTCCGATGTATTCAGATGAACTTTGGGATTTACCAATAAGTACATTTACCAGTATACTTGTCTTTTTTAGCAACACAATGATCAGAATATTAGCGGCAATATGAATACACATGTAATTAGAAATCCAGGTAAGAAACTTTTAAGTATATTCTTGTGTAAAATACCTTAAGTATTCATGTTTATTTCATTTCACGTCTCCTGGGTCTGTTTTCCACACTGCTGAGTACCATAGAGATAGGCTAATTCGAAAAGCTTCACTGATTTGCTGGTGAAATACAGAAGAGTGCAGAGTGAAGCTGGTACTTACCAGATTATTTGAGTGTCTTCTAAAAAAATAAAGAAACAATTTTTTTGTTAAATTTTGGAGAGGACAAGAGGTCTCCTGAAAACCTGTAAACTTCTTGGAAATTCCGTGACTGTTTGTAACTGTTGCAGTATCACTGTGATGTAAGAAAGCAGTTTCCTAGTCAGTCATAGTCTGTCGTTAGTTACAGGGCCTGTCTTTTATTGTTGACAGTAACACTGTCTTTTATTGTTGACAGTAGCACTGATTTTTTCCCCACATATTCCCACACCTGCCTTTTTGTATGTAGTGCTTCTTTTTTATCTTGTTTGACTGAACCTTTAGGTATATTATCATGGACTTAAAATCAATAATCATGTATTTTAGGAATACCATTGGAATTCTTTTGCTAACAAGGTGTACTTTTAAAACTGTTACTCATACTAAGTCCTTCCCTTCTTAGAGATGAAGTTGCTGCCATTCTGTCTAAAATTACTCTGCTGAAGGCACCTCTGCTCACTGCTCATTTGGACACTTAGCTTCATAGACTGAATGGAGAGGTTGAGAAGTTCAGTTTCCAAGTCCTATGCATCTACATTCTAGCTTGCTTTCCTCTTAATTCTGAGGTTTTCTTCTGTTCACTGGCATTAGTGCATTTGATTTTCAGCTATTTAGATCTTGTTTCTTTTAAATGATGTCCCTTTCATACTGGTTTACAGCTGACGGATAGAAGTGCTGTTTGAATTAGGTGAACTAAAGATGTTGTGATACTCCTTTTAACCTCTGCTTTATTAAACAGATGTGGAAAGACTGAAGGAGAATACAAACCATGATGACAGTAGCAGGGACAGCTACTCCTCTGATAGACATCTGTTACAATACCATGATCATCATAAGGACAGGCATCAGGGAGATGCTTACAAGAAAAGCGACTCCAGGAAAAGGCCCTATTCGGCCTTCAGCAATGGAAAAGAACACAGAGACTGGGATCACTACAAACAAGACAGCAGGTGAGTTTCTTGAGCAATTTTGAAATCTGGTCAGAATTCCCTTTGTGTTTTTGTAGTTATGCTTGTAGGAAGCACCAAACCGTCTTTTCTGAGTAACACGAATTGCAACAATGATCTTTCTGTAATGCAGTTCTGTCAGTTTTAAATAATTGTGGCTCTTAATGTGTTACCAGTAACTCTAATACAAATAAGTTCTTATTTTTTAGATACTACGGTGATAGTAAACATAGGAAGTTAGATGACTACAGGAGCAGAGACCACAGGTCAAGCCTGGAAGGGAGTCTAAAAGACAGCCGGGTTCATTCGGATCACCGTTCCCATTCAGACCACAGGATACATTCAGATCACCGTTCCTCTTCTGAGTACAGCCATCATAAATCTCCCAGAGATTATAGGTACCACTCAGACTGGCAAATGGACCACAGAGCTTCAGGTAGTGGCCCAAGGTCACCACTGGATCAGAGGTCTCCTTATGGTTCAAAATCTCCCCTAGGTCACAGATCTCCATTTGAACATTCATCAGATCACAAAAGTACACCTGAACATACATGGAGTAGCCGGAAAACATAACAAAGACTGATATTTTCTGGACCTTCTTTTAGCCATATACAGTAAATTAACACAGTAATTGCCTTACATGACTTGAAAGATACAGATGGGATATTCTATCAGTAGCAGTATTGTTACTTCTTTCCACGATGCAAGGTCTATTATCCCAACAGAAGAAAAATATTTTTGTATTTAAAGTTTATGCTGCACTGTGCTGCAAATGCTGTGGCACTTTTTTTTAAGAAATGGAAGATGTTTACTTTTACAGGGACCTCAACACTGCCCATTTCAGACTGGATCTTACTATAAAACTCTTCATGTCAAAGTGGTTTGAGGCTGATAATGTTTTAAGTTATGTTTGTAAACGAACTTTTAAACACTGACCCGTGCTCATATTTCAGGAGGGAATGGGGAGAATATTTTTTTTTCTTAGTAAAGAACTCTCAAGGACATTGTTCACTTTCCAAAGCAACTTGTTTACATTGTACACTGCGACCACCTTGCCGCTTTTCATCACAAGCTTGAATATTTAAATTCTGTACCTATAATTGTAAAATAGCCAGGATTTCTCCTGTTTGTGATCAGTTACAAAGCCTTTTTACAAAACAAACAAACAAATAATAAAAAAAAAGTGAAACACAAAAAATGGCTGTAAATTGTTGTAAATTTATTAAATGAGCTATTTCCCCTTCAGGCTTTTTTTGACTGTTCCTTTCCCCACATACTCAGGCCTTCTTGTCACAATTATGAAACAAAATCAGTGTACTTATATGTTTCAATAAAAGATTTTGATGGAGTCACTGCTCAGAATGTAAAAATGGGGAAAGCGAACATTTTATTCCATTTAGTGCTCCCTTTTTTGGATACTTTAGATACATGTTTTGGTTTGTCATTTTGGGGGGGGTTTGTTTTGTTTGTTATGTTTTTTGGGTTTTTGTTTGTTTGGGTTTTGTTTTGGTTTGGTTTTTTTTGGTTGGTTTGGTTTTTTGCTGTTGTTGTTTGGTTTTGTTTTGTTTGTTTGGTTGTTTTTTTCTTGTTTGGATCTTTTTTCCGTATTAAACTGTCAGTGTTGTGATTGTTTGTAATGAAATGGTAAGAAATATCTAGCCAAACTGTGCTCTGGAAAGCTTTTCAGGTGCATTGGTTTTAAAGGAGGAGTGTCAAACACCTGAACACTTCAGTATCCAAATCAGTCAAAATTAATTGTAAACTTATATGTTCCCTCTTCAACATGGGCAATAATGTCAAATGTGCTATGCAGGTAGTTAATATTTTAGAAGATTTGAATTATGACTTTATTGACAGAATTGTTACAATGCACACTGATTGTACATAGATAACTTCTATCTGACAAATTAAATTTAAACTAAAAGGATATGTGGGTCTTGTAGTTTTCTGCTGTTTTTCTATACAGTGTTACTTTTCCCCAGGTTTACCCATAAAAACATTAAAAGTGCTGAATTTTAATCCTGGTGATAACTAGAGAAGGTACCTAGCCTGGCATAATGTGGCAGGAGCTGCATCTGCTGCTCCAGTTTTTCCTCTGTTCCTGCAATATGTGGAGTATTTTTCCAATTAAGCAGGTTTACATGAAAGCATTACCATAGAACCACCATCTGTCCACAGAGTATCTCTAAGGATCTTACTGTAGGCACTGTTGCTGCCCAAAAAGTTTTAAGCTCATTTAGTGTAGGCTTGGACTTCGTTAATTAATGCTGCTTCATTTCTTAACTTTTCATCTTGACAGGATCTGAGGGGTTTGAGTGGTTCTGCTTTCAAGCTTGATTGTTGAACAGTGTTTAGACAGCAGAGTCTGCTAAGGTTGTGCTTGTATACCAGGCACCTTCCACTTCCAGGGGTGAAAACCTAGAAGTTGGAGCATCTCCAGTCACGGACACAATTCTTCCTGGTTGGGAAGCACAGAGGCCTCCTCTGTTTTATTTGCAATAGAGTTAGTATTTGCTGAAGTAACTGAAGCATTTGGAAAGTAATCTCACTCATCACTTAAAATTAACTGCTGGATTTCATTTTCCCTAACTCTAGCATTGATAAGTGGCTACCTGTAGTGCATAGACCAAATGACACTTTTAACATTCTTTTTAATCACTAAAGAGCACAGGGAACTTCGAATCTCTGATTTGTGTTAGCATACTAGATTATCATTCTTCTCCAGTCTTGGAACTGTGAAATGTAGTCAATGACTGAGCAACACATAAAACTACCATGACACCAAGTATCCATTATAAAGCTGCTACAGGTCCACAGCCTTAAATGCCCTTTAGTCTTTCTTGTCTGGAACTAACTGTTCCATCTCTTTTTGGTTCTGCTTGCAAAGAAGTTAATATGAGAGACAGCTTTCTAGTTTAAATTTTAACTAAATTTCACTTGGGAGGGTTGATGATACTCTTCCTCTAATTAAATCTGCAGGTGAATTCTCTGTCCAGAATACAATAAGCAGGAGGTCAGTTTTGAAATATCTAGAATATAAAATTGTAATTCTACCTCACAAAACACTATCAAAGCTATAAAATCTGGAAGGGTAAGGTCTAACTCGGTCTTTTTCTTGTCATGAAAGTAAACAGAGCTGAAGAATTACTTCCCAAGATTCTAAGGGTTCAATAAGTCATGTCAAATTCCAAGTAAATACATCTGAAGAGTTGGGTTGGAGTTACTCATTAACCATAATCCTGGAGGGAAACATGCGCAGGAAGGAAATACCCCATGAGTTTTAATGAAAAAGAAAAAGTACACGAAGCACAGCATTCTCTAGCTTGGTGTTTTGAAACTATTCTTTCTTTCAAATGCCTCTGCTAGTGACAGAAGAGAGGTGAGCTACCATAACATATCACCTTCCAGCATGTTCTGGACAACTTTTTAAAAAGCTTCCATCTGATACATTACCTTTGACAGTGCAGCCTTCCTCAGTCTGTTTTAATTAAGTGAGCACATTGTAAGATGAATGGACTTTATCGTCGGGATAAATAGATATCTTTCGGATGACTGTTGGACCCACAATTGCCCTCCTTATGATTGTTCCAAATATCAAGGCAGATGGAATCAAATGCATATTAGGCTCACGCAGCTACCATTACTAATGGTAGCTGCGTGAAGTGATCCTACCACACTTACCACAAGGATTTTGAAGGCTGTAGAGCAGTGGTGAGGGACAGGTTTTCTGATCACCTATTTTTAAGCTGCCCCCGAGACAATTCTACAAGTAAAACGCATGTTGTCTGTGATTATCAGTGGAAGTGGCAACATCAGAACAGAACTCGATCCGTTTTTAGTGAGTTCTGGTCCAAATCTAACCAAACAGCTGGGGGATGTAATGGTAAATGGAAGCCCTGTTCAGGAGCTTGGAAATGCAAATATTGTGACTCTTACGGTGGGGCAACTATTGTTGGAGGACCGTTAGGCCGAGGAAACAAGCTGTATTTTGACTCACCAATTGTTGACGAAAGGTGGGAAGGCCCCTTTCCCAGCAGAATTGGGCCTTGAAAGGACCTGATTTGATTTGTGGCCAACATGCTTATCCAAAGTTACCTCCAAACTGGTCAGGGATATGTTATACATCCTGTATTAGACTACTGGGGTTTTTTTTGCTATCACAAGCTCAGGGAAATCAGTTAGGAGTCAAAGCGTATCACGATTTAATTAGAGAAAAGCAGTCAATTGACACATCTCTGGTTGGAGTGAGTGCCCAAAAGCAGGGAAAAGATGAACAGCCACCAGAATGGATCATACAACATTATGGACCAGCTGCTTGGAATCCTTATGAGTTAATATCAGGTGCCGGAGAACCCATTTATAATTTGAATTGGATAATTAGGTTACAACCTATCTTTGAAATAATAACAAACTAGACAGCTACAGCTCTTGACCTTGCTGACCAATCCACTCAGATGAGGAACACAATATTTCAACATTGGATGGTGTTAGATTATCTATTAGCAGAAGAAGCAGGAGTTTGTGGAAAGATAAATGACTCAAACTGCTGTTTGGAAATGGATGACAACAGATAAGTGGTAAAACAGATAGCAAAGGAAATGAGAAAATTAGCTCATGTACCAGCCCAAACATGGAAAGGATGGGAATGGGACATGTTTTTGCGGTTACCTGGTAGACTATGGATTAAACAAATGCTATTTTTCCTTTCATGTGCTATAGCAACTAATCTTTTTACCATGCATGACACCTTGCTGAGTACAGCTCATTCAGCAGGTGATCAAGGGGAGGCAGGTGGTAGCCATGGCTACTGATCCATAAATGGCTAGAGGACAGAAAATTATATCACTGTAAATAATTGCAAAACCAAAGAAGACCTAGAAAGACAAGATTAAATCAATGATAATTAAGGTTTGTAAAGACAATTATTAAGAAAATAAAGAGAGGAGGGATTGAAAGGAATAAGATGGATGTGGCTTTACAAACAGATCGTGTGAATCTGCTTGTAGATAGTGCCAGAAACTTATACATAGGGAAGTAACAGAAGAAAGAAACTATCCGTTCTAGAAAATGTTACTAATTGACGTAGACTGCTGCTGAGCCGAGGCATTGGTGTCCAGGAGAGGTTGAATTCCTGAACTTAAAGAACAAAGATATAGTAGAATTATGAATAATGTTTTGTTATAAAAGAAAAAAAGGGGGTGCATATTAGAGGAGGTCATAGAGTAGGCGATTCAGGGAGTCTGTACAAGTACCTCGGCCAATGGGGAAAGGAAGAGGGTGATGCGGCTGAGAACTTAGGATGGTAAGGGGGCTGCTTTCCCCAGCAATTATAGAGAGTCCAGGGGAAATGCCCTTTATTTGAATAAAGTTACAGGACTCCTCTGTCTCCTTCTTGGACGTAAACCTCTGGCACTGTTAATTTTTACACACAGTTTCCTCTTTATATGACTGTGAAATAATAATGCCTTTATGGTTAAAAGAAACGTACTTACAAATGTCTGCTTCACCAGTCATCTGTAAAAAAATACTGGTTTCTATAAACTTGCTAGCAATGGTCAGTAGTGTCAAAGAATACAGCACCCTGAAATATTTTAATATGGTTGACTTCTTTTCCCAGAGAACTGTTAATGTTCAAATATTTATTAATGTTATAGCAATTAACCATAATTTGTATTAATTTTCAGCTTTGTGAATAGTAAAATTTTCATGCTTCCTACAGTCTGTATATTTCTCTCAAACCTAATTCAGATATAAAATACATATGTTAGCTGTATTTTGAGCTCTAGAGTGTAGCAACATTCATGCAAGGAATCCCAAAACTAAAACTTAGAGAACCAGATGGTTGGTACAATTAGCTTCAGGTCTTTCCAGACTCTGAGGTGAGCCCTTCTTCGTTTTCCTACCCAAAGAACAATCATATTCTGAAACAATGACTACAGCACAAATAAAAGGGTGTAATCATGGCTATTTCTGATGTATTTTATTGATTGAAATTAGTATTTCAGGTAAAGTTTACAGCATCAGAAAGAGGGACAAGAACAGAAGAACAAAGCATCACACAATCTAAGAAAAGACCTTTAGAACTGAAGTTGCCGCTGGTAGATAAAAGAAAGTGAAGCTTTCATCCTGTGTTTAGATAACACCATGATAGAATTGCCAAACTCTTAGGGGCCATGAACAAGGGCAAAGGAGACAAAGGGCAAAGGAGACAAAGAGCAAAGGAGAGTGTTTCCAGCAATCCACTGATCTTAATTTCATTCCAGAATGGTCTTGTGAGTCTTGTTAACTTGTGCCTGACCTTGTCTAGTCATTTCTCCTGACAGCAACAAGGATGCGCCAGCTTGTCTGTGTCAGCCTGAACCGCTGCTGCCCTTGAGGGCACAGGCAGTCTGTGCATGCACGCATAGAGGTGTGGGAAATGAAGGGGGCAAAGACTGGAGGGTGTGCTGCCCCACCTGCAGATCTGTACCTACAAAAGAGGTTTAGTACCCCAACAGCAGATGAGGGCTGGGATGTCCCTCCATCTGGCAGCCCCGGAGTTCTCCCCCCCAGGAGCAGCTGGGGGAGATGGCAAGTGACAGTGGAACTCCCTGTGGAGGGGCAGAGGTCCCCTCCTGCTACCCTACCTGGCCTGGGTCAGGATAAAGGAGATGTGCTGCTTCACAGGGGTTCTGTGAGGAGGCTGACAAGGCTTCTCTAGTTCTTGGCCAATTCAAGAACCAGCCATACGGCCAACCCCTTAAGGTGGTGAAGAGAGGCGAGTTTTGCTTTGATCTGCCATTGAGGAAAGGAATTATGTTCTAGACATACCAGAAACCGAGATTAAAACACAGATGAGGTTAGATGTTTGGATCCAAAGTGATAACTCGCTTATTTTTTCATGAAGGAAGAAGGAGAGAAAGGAAATAGAAAAATAAGAAATTTCCAAGAATAAATGTGAAAAACACCGGAAAGGGGTTACCAAGGGTACAGCACTAGCTTATAGAGTGCATGGGGAAGATCTCTATCGGGCATGATGGGTCTTTCCCTGGTGAAGTCCCTCTGAGAACTGCCCAGCGATCCAGCAAGGGAGCCAAACCAGGCAGCCAGACCAGCAGGGTGGGGTGGGGGTGGGGTTGGGGGGGAACAGCTATGTAGGAGCAGCCAGGACAGTGAAGGACAGCAAAGACAGCAAAGACTCCGGGACTTTGTTGAGTTCTTGGACATGAGGGCAGGTTGGCCACATCCATCATGACTTTATTTACTCCCTTGAAGTTGGCTTGGTCATTGGTGTCCAGGAGAAGTTCGCCTGATGTTTCAAAGTTTATTGCTTTTTCTGCTGATGTATCAACTACAAGCTCTTTTAATGACTTGAAACAGGGTCCCTCATTTCCTAAAATAAAGTTGTTTCTAAAGTTTTTGTTAAAGGCAGTTCAACACTTTGACTTTCAAATCTTTGTTTTCTAAGAGGCAATGGAGAAACAGACCTTACTTTTAACTCATTCCCTACACCAGGGGAGACCTGGAGCAGAGCAAGAATGAATGTGTGGCTCTGGAAGTCAGGACCAGGGGCACCAGGGCCTGGTGGTGCCACTTGCCAGTGAAAGGAGGAGCTTGAGGAGGAGTGGATAGATCATACAGGTCACCAAGCACTGTTGCAGCTGGTCTAAATTAGAGCTTCTGCTTTTATGACCACAGGGCCATTTTGAAGATCAAGGATGGGTTGTTGGTCCGACATGACTGAATATGACAAAACAGCTTCTCATGTCTGTCAGGTGTGGGCAAGCTGGTGAGAAGAGTTTTGAACTAGGAACAGCAAGCGGGGAGATGATGATCCACCATGTGAGAGATAAAATAATGTTTTGCTTCAGCCATTGTTTCAGCCATAAGAATGTACACTTAGGTCATGTAAGCAAAGATGTAAGCTAGCACAAGCCTAGTCTGCTTAAGTGGGGGGGGGAGGAAAAGGGTTGTTAACCAGTGCTTGTTACTTAGAGGGATAGAAAGGGGAGGGTAAGGGTGGTATCAGTTTGAGTGCTGTAGGCAGTCAGAAAGAATGTGAGTCCCTGAGTACCCAGCCAACGGGGAAAAGGGACAGGGACCCCAGTGGCTGAGGAAGGGTATAAAAGTGTGCATTTTAGAGAGAGGTGTGCCTCCTCAGTGAGATGCACCTGACTCAGGTGACTTGCTTATATCAATAAGTGTTGCTTTGATGACTTTGTCCTCTTTCAACTTAATCAGCAAGAGAGTATTTCTTGCAAGCATCAAGAGAGGAAGTTGTGACCCAGACTGATGTGCAAAGGGCTCAGGCTGATGTGGACAGGAAAAACCTTGTGCCAGGAAAACAGGGCAGAAGGGGGCCCAGCCCACACAAACAAGGGTGTGCAAAGAGGACTTTGTGCATTATGGTGAAAGTTATCACACATTTTACACAAGATCATCATAACTGGGTGCCTCTCTACATGCATGGAGCATGTAGTCACTACAAACTTCACCTGACTGTCATGGCTCTTCAAATACAGAGGATGAAGATCTTGAGATGCAACTCATTAGGTCCCAGGATTTGTGGATATTCAAAGCAAAAACTGGAGTTTGTTAATTTGCAGGGATAACAGCCTTTTGCAAGGCTATCATTGACATAATCCCAGAAATGGTCTTATCCATGTGCAGAAAGTTATGTTGTGGATTTTTTTCTGTCTAGGTAGAAAATCAATATGAGAAGGAAAGTGAGAACACAAGGCTCCATTAACTTCACAATGACACATGAAATTTTTCTTGTAGGATGCTTATTTGCTTGCTAAAATTACATTTGTGGGTGGCAGAGGGGGAAGGCACTGCTGGATACCTAAACATGTAACTTCATGTAACTTCAATTCGGCTGGCCCTTGGTAGAGTAAGATAATCAGTGTAAGGAAGTTATGAGCATTGCTTTGTCTCTTTCTAGAAAAATGCAGCTAACAGTGAGTGCTATGAGTTTGAAACAAGGTTTAGAAGTCACATGCAGGAAAAAGAACTCGTCTGAGATTCAAGGATGCAGTGCTTCAGCCAAAGGTGATACACAATTATCCCTGGATTCAAAGTTATGCGTAAGAGTGAAATAAATGAAGAATGGAAGAATTGTATTCCCCTTTAGGAGTGGGATAGACTGAATGCTGACTCTGTGCATAAGCAACAGAGGTGAAAAGGCAAGATCAAGAAATTCCTGATTGTCTTAGTCTGTAAACCACCAAATACGCTTGCATGTAAGAAAATTATATCCAGAAACTAAAAATCAAGGAGACTGTCTATGTACATAGTGGTCCATATACATACGTACTAAAGAACCCCACTGAGGGGAAATTAGTGGTAAAAAAACCTGTTTAAATTTTTGCCTGGGGAAGCTTCATTAATGACTGTCAAGATAATGCTATTGTCCACAATTACACTGCAGTTAGAAGCCCTTGGTTTAAGGCCTCCACCAGAGGCCAATATATTGCCATGTAACTACTGGCACTTTGACTAGCCAGTAAAAACATCCTCTGAGCAAAGTTGAAACTGGGAGGATTTTTACTTCTTTTCATTAGACTAACTCATTCACTTACAAATGAACTGCTTTTAGATAGCAGGGTTCTGGTTGTTATTTTTTACCCACAGAGATATTACATAGAATATTGATTTTAAAGGTTTGCATTATAATTTCCAGACAACTGACCTGCTCTTAATATCGAAAGAGCTGGTAAGATTTTCACTTTTGAAGTGAACTTCCTTATTTCATCCTCCCTCTTACCCTGCTTTTGGTTGACATCTTTGACTGGATGAAATGGATCCTTCCAGGTAGAACTAAATGGGGAGAAATATTCAGAAGATCATGTAATGCACTCCAGCTGCTGACAGCTGTTTGCTCTGTTCGAGCCAGTGTAGAAAAAACTCAGAGCAAAATCCTCTCAAATGTGTAGAACCAGAAACTTCCCTACACACTTTGCTCCCAGTGGACAATGCAGGAGCAACATCCTAATACATTTCTGAAAAGAGCTCTATTTGGCTTCGTTTTAATAACAGTGAAATTTGGATTTTTATCTGAGTCTAAAGCCTAAAGTGTTTCCACTTTCGAGGGTCTTCTATTTCTGTCTGTGAAACAGCAACATCAGGATTGTCAGATTTTATGAACAGAGTATAACAATACAAAACAATGCATCCAGAGAAAGTAAAAAAGTAATCCATTATCTTAAAAGAGTTAGCTGATGTCTGCTGAGACAGAAGAAACTCTTAGCACTTCTGTCAATGAACATGCAGGTTTGCTTGTGGAAAGCTTTCAAGGACTCAAACACAGAGGGTCATCTCTGCAGGATTTTGTATGTTTTGGTCAAGGAGCCTTGACTAGTTGAGGAGAAAGGGCAGAAGACTGTGATTGCCATAGACATAGGCACATCGGAAATGATTTTTCACCAGTTATTATTTTATAGAGGAACATCTGTTTGTGCTTTCCCAATGGGAGTATTTATTGATCTCTTTAACATACATAAAATTAATCTCATTTGCAAGAAGGTGCGACTTTGACATTTTTACAGGCACATTAAAAAAAAAATCATTCTGAAATGGTGGCAATCCAAAGAATCCCAAACACTACCATGCAAGGAACGATTTAATGATTAAAGCCTTTTTACGGGATTTATTAATTGCTAAAGTATTGTAAAATTTTCTTTTCCCAAAAAGCCTGTTCTGGTAACAAATCTCTCTCTCATGCTGAGTGTCAACTTACTTATTTCACAGAGAATTAGTTCATGGTGTTTTAAGCAAGCTAGGGAGTGATGACTGGCAGCACCTGAAGGAGCAAGAACTAGATGAAGGCAGGTCATGCCAAACCACTGGCACTACTGGCACTACAAAGGTCAGAAGTAAGGGATTAGAGATGGCATCACAGACAGTGATGTACCTGACTTTTTAACTTGACCTGCCCACAAGGGTTTGTCACCACTGAAATGTCTCTACAGACAGAAAAGGTTACAGAAAGTTTTTCCTCTGACATACCCCACCTATAGAAAGTGGGGGTGGTTTCAATCCTAATTCACTCTTTGAAGGCAGGTCCATACACTTCCAAGAAAACTGGTGTGAAAAAGCTGAGCATTTTTCTTGAGAAAGGACAGCAACTTGCACTTTTATCATTGCAAAATAAAAACAGTAAGCCCAGTAGGATAACTATTACAGTCACCCAAGTAGGCAAGAAACCTTTGTTTACACATCTCCTTCACACAGTTTGGAGTGGGGATTCAAACAAACACCTGTCTCTTGCTTTCTAGTCAAATACATTAATAATATGGCTGCAGGGTATTTACGGGTTTTGCCAACCTCAGCTATTGAAACTGTTTTGCTTTCTGTAAAACACTTGCATGGTAATGGCAGCAAGGACACATCCAAGAAGAGCCTAAAAGATAAAATACTCTAATTGGAAAATGCAGCCCTTGTTCCTCTGCACACTTGTTACATACTTTGCATCATTCACTAGAAAATGTAAAAGTCTAGGATTTAAAGACCAAAATTAAGATTAGAAGCATTACCGCTAAGACCCTACCCACTTGGTCTCTCTCCTCTTCATCCTCTGACTTCAGCTTCTTTATTTCTCTTTTCTGCCATTTCCCTGACCCACACAGAGCTGCTTTGGGAAGAGAGAAGGGGCCAGCACAGCAAGTATGGGGTGGCCTTGTTGCCTTCTTCAGTTCTTCTTTCAAGAGAATCAACCACTGAAGGTTTCAGATTACAGGCAAGACCTAGGTCTGGTGTGAGATTTGCCCATGCCAAGGTGTCTTCATCAGTCAGGTCTGGGAGACAAGGAGCTGTGCAGGAAGTGCTGGATCAAGTCTCTAACGAACACTGGTTGTCCCTGGGTATGAACCTAGGCTGGAATTTAAAATGTACCCATCAGAGCTGGACTAGTTCCACCCGACTTCAGCTACTTAAAATAGCTGTTTCCTTCCCTCCTGGAAAACAGCAATAGGCATTTCTGGAAGTTAATCCAATCCAATTTACAATGTTGCCATTCACTCCTACCTACTACAGAGGCAGCTTACATGTTTAGTTTGCTGAATTTAGGTGAAATACTCCTCAAGTGTTGAAGTATGCCTCCAGTCTCTTTTGAGGCACCTAAGACTCTGGACCTAAGTCTGGATAAAGCTATCCCCCTGTAACACCACAAAATCATGTTTATCTGATAAGAGTTCCCAGCTGTTACTCTCACAATATGTGAAAGACCAAGGCAGAAAGAGGAATTTCAACTTGCCTCTCCCAAGCTCTTGCAGATGCTTACCACTACTATACTCGTAATAACTCCACCGCCACCTGCCAAACATAAGTACCTGCCCAAGAGGTCCTTCAAGTAAACCAGGCAGATGACCAACACGTGATACTGGCTGGGGTGCAGGTACCACCCTCAAGGCTGCTTCTGTTTTCTCTGCTCAGCAGCAAAATACAGATTCTTTAAGGGGGTTTACTGGACTAAGAGAATCAGAGATCCTAGAGACACATCTGGGTTCAAGCTGAAAAGGCTTTACTGTGTGTCTCAGTTTTGTATTTAGATACTTCGCACACAAACCAGAAATACAAAACTTTTGTAGACCCAGCCCTCAGCACATGCTAAATAAATGACATGTACCTATTTTGTGTACATAAGGGAGTATTCTATTATTACAGCGGAAATTAGAAGTGGAAATTAAGCTTTAAAACTAGTGTAAAATAATTCCTCTAAGTTACTGGCACTCCCCATATGCCACACTTTTTTATATCTAGTTCATGAGTTCTGATATATACCCCTGCAAAAAGATTGTAATCAATCTCACCATTCACAGTTCATTTACTAATAGCAGCTTTTAATGTCAACGAAGTTTCGTTTACAAACAAAGAATTCTGAATCAGATCAGATGCAATTGTTTTACATCAGCATCAAAATTTACCTACATACTTGTACTTGATCTGTGGCTATGCTGCTCTCCATAACAAGGTAATTAATGAGAATAAAATCTAATGGACAACGGTGATGCTCACAATCCCAGTTTGTTTTGAGTAGAGTTGAAGTAGCAGCATAATACAGAGAATGCTTATCTTGCAAAAAACACAGAATACCTGCTAAAAATAAGAGAAATCATTACTAGTCCTGGTTGGGCATTGTATAGATAGCAGTCCTCAACAGCTGGAACAGGGAAAGACAGAAAAGAATTGATATCAGTGTAGAACACCATAGCTGTACTTACATGAACAAAATGAATGCAAGATTTTTATCTGTGCTGTGTGTCTCTTCTCAGAAGAGAAGAAAGCCATGAGACTCCTCGGCTTTTTTTCAAAACGTGTCCACTAATGAAACTCTCCTTAGGCAGTACAAAGCTTGCAACATTGCTTGCTTCACTTCGGAGTGTATATAAGTAAACAGCCACCTGCACAGCCTCAAAACTCATAAAATGAAAGTGTGGTAGCCATAATGCTAAAGTAGGAGAATATAAGTAATTGGTGATCTATTTTCCAGCAGTGCAGAAGCAGTCTGAAAGGAAATGCAATACTGAAGGTCTGTAACTTGACCATAAGAACAAAAGGGTGTACTCTCAAGTTGTGTTCCACTTAACAGATGCTCTATGCAGATTTTTCTTCCAGACAGGTTTTCCATGAAGAAAAAAAGCATTTTCGGTTTGACAGGCAATTGAACCTACTATTTCTTTTTCTAATATCCTTGTTTAGGAGCCTTCTGTACACACAAAATAAAGGATTAGGCATACAGTCTCTGCCAGTCCTGCAACATGCTTACTAAGTTGTCAGACTGCACAACTACAGAGACCTATCATCATCTGTTGTTAGAAGCTCTGTTAGCATATGGTTAGGAATGCTCTAGAAGATACTTAAAAAACCCTTTTGAGAAAGCCACTAATATCTAAGGCTAGCTTAAGACAAAGGCCAGCAACAGATAGCATCAGTAATGGCTGACTGGTTGTTGCATTAAAATACCGATGATCATATTACACAGCCTTTTGTAGAGCTTGTGGTGTTAGACTGACATCTGTGAGAGTAAGCTCCTACAAGTATGACAGCTGCCTTCTGTGTACAGTAAACATATACATATTTAAAGCTCCTTTTGCCTTCTACATTTCCACAACTCATTTCATTGATACATCTACCAGGTAAGATTATTTTTCACACACCTCAACTTTAAGCTGTAATACAAGCTTAGTGAAGCAACACTCAAACTTGTGATGAGGTTTATTAGGGCTGTATTTCCTGGTATGTATCTGACAAAACCTCTTTTAAGTTTTGGCACTTTCAATTTACCTTCACACTGTGAGATTAGCCTAGCAGCTGAAATACTCCATATATTACTTAGCAGATCATCTTGTTACACTAACTTCTGTAATCTTATGGACTCTTCTGTATCATTTATTCAAATTTCACCATCTCTTCTTTAGTTTTACAGAAAATAATTTTCTGTTCCAGGGTTCTTCTGGTCTGAGAGTCCTCCAATAACTTGAAAAGAGGATTTTTATAACGCGTCTCAGGAGAGATGCTGCAGTAACACAGACCACTGTGTTAAAGCTCTTGTAAGGTATCTCCGCAAACACTACAAAGGAACTGTACACTGGGATCCGGAGGGAATGGTTCCTGATCTTAGTTTCCCACACACTGTCTTCAATAACTGGTCTGGTTTGCAGCTGCTGGTCATAAATTTACACATCTTATTCAGCAGAGGGAAAAAAGCATCCGCAAATATAACAACTGTATTCAGCACATTCCTATCCAATATCCTATCCATCCTATTTGGCTAGGAGACAAATGGAGACTTCATTTATAGATTACCTGCCCAGTACGTAGTCTACATCCCTAAATTCTGTGCACCCCACCACAGGTCACTTACACCACCCTACTGACGTTCCTCAGCAGGGGAGGCAACTATTCTTCTATTATAATAATTTAAGATATTTACACACTGCACAGCCATATACACACATATACTTACTGGTATACTGATGAACCACATCTGAAACATTTTGCAAAGACTGACACATTGTGGGGTTTCTAAGCATGAAAAAGTATACATCTGTAGCCTTCTATAACACAGACAATTGGAGGGCCTGTGGAGATTAAAAAAAGTGTTCCCTCTAAGTTTAAGCTCTCTCTGCTCTCTCCAGAAACCACTGACTAGCTTCAAAATATCCACGTTTGACACTAACTAAAGGTCTCTTGGAAAAAGAGACCACTAGTCAATTCAGTTTAAAAAAATGTGTTAAACCAAGTAGTACTTAGAGAAGAGAGAGTATTGAGTATTTCATGTGTAATACATAGTTACTCAGATACACACTTAAATATTTAATATGTAAAAAATATAGTGCTTTCTATCAGGTCCCAATGCAGGGACATTATAAAACATTTCAACAACTGTAAAACAAATAGATACACAGAATCAAACATACATGAAAATAGTTAACATCCAATCTGGTGGATGCCCCAAGGCAAAACATCCCTTCATATACACGGTATATACATATATATTCATCTTTACTCAATATATTATGACAATATATATTTCAAAATTTTTTTACAGTCCAAAAAAAATCCTACAAATATGCAACAAGGATCAAGCACAAAATTCCAAGACTGACAAAGAATTTGCTATCCCTGTCCACACCACCAACTCCACTCCTGGGAAAGATATGCCAGTGCTCTTTGCTGGGGTGCAGTGCCTCCACATCCTGCAAGGCACTGTGAGCAGCAGCTGTGAAGTTGGCATCACCAGTGGTGAGTAGATCGAATACACACGAGTAAAAATAGATGTCCTTCACAAACATATTTTCATGGCATTTGGTGGTGGCTGTTTCCAGTGTGTACCCTGATCGGGGATGAGCTGCAGCACCCCAAGGAAGCAGCTTTCCCATCACAGGCAATGGCAAGTGGCCGCTTTGATCAATGCGTTCACTGGAAGGGCAGCCATTCACGCATAGCTGCAGATCCTGGCTCTCCTCATAGGCCATGACCAACTCCTGAGGCATGCGAATGGCCAGAGTCAGGTAGTGCCCAAGCTGGCGGATATATACTGTGGTCCCAATGTACCTAGCATGCATCTCAATGTATTTGCCACTGACTTTCTCCACGATGTGCAAGCTCCTGGTGTTCCCATCTCCTCCACTTGTTGTACCATCAACAAAAGCTGCAGGCAAGTCATCAGTCACTGCTTGATATACTTTCTGATCTGTACAATCTTGGTATGATTTGAAGATAATAGTTATCTGTAGGGGAGGGGAAAAAAAAAGCAAAGTTAGTGGAAAGAAATCATCATCTCAATCCCTTTTCTATTATATCTGAATATATCTGGAACTGCCAACTACCTTAAAACTTGACAGTTGTCCACAACTCATGCCAAAGGCAAACAGCCTGTACACATACTTAAAGCAGTATTTTACCAGATAGAAAATGTTAAATTTGTTCTTATGTTGGTCTGGAAGCAAGACTGCTAGCATGTGGCAACAGCCTTGACGCCAGGAAAGAAAAACACTTTATATTTAATCAGGCATCACAACTACCTCCTGCCTGACACTTTCTTGACACTTTGGAATGCATCCTGCAATGACAGAGAAGCATAAAGACCGAGTAATTTCCACAATGCTGGCCACTATAGCAAAATCAGAATGAGACCATGCAAAATCAGAGAAAGGTATAATCAGGACCAGGAAGAACAACTAGTCAAATAATGGCTTAGGGATCCTGGATACATTAATCCTAGGAACTGGGAGATTTGACACTTCTAGTCCACTGTTGCTAGAAAACGTGCCCACAGAGAAACAAGGCAAGACTCAAAGATACCCAAAGACGTGCTTTTGAAGAGTGAGTGACTTCCAACACCAAAATCATTAGCATAAAGCAGTTTGTTTTTTTTTTTAAGATTAGAACTAGCCTTTTAAACCTTTTTACTTATTGGAGTAAGTCACAACAAATGAAAGAGCAAATCCTCCAGTCTCACTTGAAGGAAATAACTAGGCTAAATATCAGACCAAGTCTGGAGTATCTAGCAGCTTTTTCTAAAACGAAAACTATAACAAGAATTCACATCTAAATATTGCAAACAGATATGCTACTTCCTGTAGAGTTCTAGAGGGGTATGACTTCTTGAAAAGATCAAAAGACATTCAGCACCAAGAATAGGTATTTTAATATTTCTTTTCATCATTGATTGATTTTATCATATTAGTTACAATCTACAATTTAAGGGGTCTGCTAAGAGACTCAGATTACTCCAAAATACATCAGAAGGGATTTTTAAACTAATGTTAAACCTAAAATCTGTTCCACAGCAACCTCACATTTTAGTTTCAGTTAACCATCACACTTCAGCACAACAACTTTTATTTCTGCCTCTCTATTTTAAAGTAAGAGCTAGAGGTTAAATCAAGAGCCAATTACAAACAATTTGAATAAAACCTCTGCCCTCATTAGCCTCACTTCTCTATACCACTTGTACAAGACACAAGTCTCCCCACCTCTCTCCTCCCACTGCAACAATTTCTTCTTTGGAGCATGCAGACATACCCTAAACAATATTACATTTATTTTCAATATTTGGTTTATCCCAGGTGGTTGATGCTTTGTCAGTGTTTGTCTCACAACACAGAGAATACTTACTATTTTGACTTCATATGTTCTCACTAGTGCTGATTGGATTTTTCATTAATCAGTTATACAGCATGAGACGTATCAGCTATATAGCTTGAGACCACCTGTAGTCAAGTAATCTGGTAAAGTGATGTCTGTGAACCACAGTTGAGCTGGAATGCTTATGCACAAAATCCAGAAAATGCACAAGTGCCCCTGCTGCTGTAAAGATCACCTCATACCTTTGTGCTTAGTAAAGTAAGCCCAGCAACCTACAGAAGAAAAACTAGAGGTCTTTCAAGCGATTAGTATTTCTGCATGTAATCCAGGCCATAATGCAGTAAAAGGCATTTTGTGTAACACAGTTTGGATGAAACAGACTTCTATGTCAACCTGTTCACACAAAGAAGCATTGCTATTTCCTTGAGCACATTTGCATTGTTCTGCAAGGAAAGAATGATTTACATATCTACAGAAGTAAAGCTGCAAGTCTCCTTAGCACTTGAACAAGCCTCGAGTCAAAAAGAGTTCATTGTTTTAATGAGACACTGAACTGGCTACTTGATAAAACATTTAAGCAAGGCACCTGGGCAAATTTATCAGGAAGCAGCTACCAAACTGCTCTCTCCAGAACTCCCTTGTTTACAAGAATGAAATGCACACAATTTCAGAACACAGAGAAAGAACAAGAATCCTTCAGCCTAATTTAAGATTATCAAGAACACTGGATGCTGAATGAGAGCTGAAGGACTATTAGATAAATAAAGGCCTCCATGTACGCTGCAAGGACACTTCAAACAGAGAATCAACATTAAGAGACCATTAAAATTTTCCAAGGATATACTTGCATTTAAACATTGCAGCTCAAGACACTGATTTTGAATATTCTGTTGTCTGTCATGTGACATTCATCTAATCCATAGGCCAGATCAGAAAAACTGGAGTGCTGCATGGGCTTTGCCTTATCACACACTCCTATCTCAGTATCATGCCCTGGTACTGACAGATACTCCAGAACCTGTTGCAAAGGGAGATGAAGTAAAATTTCATTGCAGAGCTTTCTCTCTTTAAATTCTCAAGGTAACGGAAAGCATTAAAAAGTGAAAATTGTTATTTCTAACAAGCTTAACTGGTGTTTTATATGTCTATGTACTTCCAGTACTTTTCACACTCTGTCTGGGTCCCAAGAACACCTTTACAAAGCTGCTTATGCGGTACTGTTTACAGACTAGAGATTAGCTGCCCTTTCTAAACTTAGGATGGAAAAATCCAAATGGCAAAATCTTCACATAAAGATAGATTTTTGAAACTATAAATGTATCAGCCTTGTTCTTTGGGCACATAAAGAGCTCTTCTGCAGTGAGGCACCCTGAAAGATGAAAATAAAGGTTTCCAGAGGCTAATCTGAGGATACAATAAACAAACATCAGCCATAACAAGATTACTAAACCAAAACAAACCTCACACAATTCGCATCTTTCATTTTGGACTTCGTCCTCCCACTCCTACTGATGCCAGTACTGATGAGTACACTGATCACAAAGCTTTCTTAAATTCCACTGTACATGCAAAACCTTTCAAAGATGGTGTTACTGAGCTGTAAAACTGCAGCTTCTGGAAGACCTTAATGTATTTGTAGAAGGCGCCTGGCTTGTGTGTTTTAAACAAAAACACTTTCAACTCTGGAGTTCTCCCTGTACTTGTCTTCCCTAGTGGCACAATGTAATTAGAATGATGAAGGTATCACTATATGTTGTTATTTTACCATGCATTTCACAGAATCCTAGAATTGTTCGGGTTGAAAAAGACCTCTAACATCATTAACTTCAACCATTATTGTAACACTGCCAAGCTTGGGGAGGAGTGAGAGAAAAGGTGCCCAGTGGAAAAGCACCTAGGGATGCTGGTTGACAGCCGGCTGAACATGAGCCAGCGTGGACCTAGGGGGCCAAGGAGGCCAAGGACATCCTGGCTTGTGTCAGACACAGTGTTGCCAGATGCACCAGGGCAGTGACTGTACCCTGTACTCAGCACTGCTGAGGTGGCACCTCAAATCCTCTGTTCAGTTTTGGGCCTCTCACAACCAGAAAGACAATGAGATACTGGAGCAAGTTCAGAGGAGGGAAACAGAGCTGAGAAGGGTCTGAAGCACAAGCCTGATGAAGAGAGGCTGAGCAAGCTGGGGGCGTTCAGCCCGGAGAAAAGGAAGCTCAATAGAGACCTCACTGCTCTCTACAACTCTCTGAAAGGAGGTTGTAGCCGGGTGGGAGTCAGTCTCTCCTCTCAAACAGCAAGTGACAAGATGAGAGGAAATGGCCTTAAGCTGTGCTGTGGAGATTTAGATTGAATACTAGAGAAAATTTCTTCACTGAAAGAGTTGTTAAGCCCTGGAGCAGGTTTCCCAGCCTCTTGAGTCATCATCCCCAAAAAAGGTNAAGTTCAGAGGAGGGAAACAGAGCTGAGAAGGGTCTGAAGCACAAGCCTGATGAAGAGAGGCTGAGCAAGCTGGGGGTGTTCAGCCCGGAGAAAAGGAAGCTCAATAGAGACCTCACTGCTCTCTACAACTCTCTGAAAGGAGGTTGTAGCCGGGTGGGAGTCAGTCTCTCCTCTCAAACAGCAAGTGACAAGATGAGAGGAAATGGCCTTAAGCTGTGCTGTGGAGATTTAGATTGAATACTAGAGAAAATTTCTTCACTGAAAGAGTTGTTAAGCCCTGGAGCAGGTTTCCCAGCCTCTTGAGTCATCATCCCCAAAAAAGGTTTAAAAGGCATGTAGACATGGCACTTATGGATCACGTTTAGTGATGGAATTGACAGTTTGCAACTGGACTCAATGATCTTAAAGGTCTTTTCCAACCTAAATGATTCTATTACAACCTCCAACAAAACTGTAGTATAAGGTACTTCTGCACAGTGAGACAAATTAATTTCTGCCTTAGGAAAAATGTCTATAAAGATGAAAAGAATAATGACATGTGACCAGCTACCTGATCCTTCTACTTCTTAAAACATTTAGAACAGTTAGAACATTTATCTTCCAATTAACTTTCAGCTGTTTTTCTATTATGCTGTGCTCACTCTGCAGTGATTTCCTGCAAAAACTGAAATCATGCTACCAAAGAGACTGGAAGTGTTTTGACTCTGGGGAAAAGAATATTTATCCCCAAAATTCCCCTACCCTGCCGACAGCACCAATTCCCAGGTTCCAAGGTTTATAGCCAATAAATCACCACAGTAAAAAGCTCTGTAATTTTCTTCCTTCACTGTGTCCTTAAATTCGCTTTCTCATCCTCAAGCTATCTACTATAAAACACCTGGACAGGAAAACCTCCATTTCCAATTAATGCAAACAAGAAGACACCTCCAAACAAGAAGGAAAGCTTTCCATTGGCAAACCCAAGCATCTTCGCCTTATTTGCTATTCAGGGACAATTACTCTAGTGATATCCAGAACACCTGTTGCAGCAGCAAAAGGCTATTAAGACTTTGTATCCCTCCAAATAAAGCACACAATAAATAAAATTTTAAAAACCCTAATGTTCTATTTAATGCACTCTACAATATCCTTCCTACCTGCTCCCTGTAATAAACATTTATTCTCAGGGAATTGCAAACCACTTCGAAGACAGAGAAGCTCTTTATCTACAGCTGGAGAAAAACATATATAACACCAGTGACCTACTCAAAACCCATGCAGGAAGTCTGTCAGAAAGAAAAAGAAAGAAGAGCTTAAACTCAGTTTCCCAGTTACTTGCTGATGATCTTCCTTCTCCATCTGAAAGGCCCTAGAATCCTATGCCAAGGGGCATAAGCATATCAGGCAAGCTCAAACAAACTGGAGTTTCAAAGTTTCAGCTAGACCACAGAATATACAATAGCTTTGTTCATGGTGAAAAACAGATGTTAGTATGGATAACACAAATGTGCAAAACACCTACAAAAAAATTGTCAAGAGCATTTTTGTGATTAAGTACACAACTCTCACAGGATGTGCTCTTCCAATCAAGGAATTAAAGGAAAAGTTTTCCTGCTTTTCATACTTTCATGCCAGATGCACAGCGAGGGGTAGGGGAGGAACATAATGCCTTTATTCCTCACATTCCTACTTGAAGTGTCCTCCTGGCATTCTCTTGTCCTTTATGAACTTACTGGATAGTCCTCAGACTGCTGGGGTTCCATAGCCTCTTAGGTTTTGGACAGAGAAGAAAACTTCACACATAAGGTTGCCTTCATTACCAACTCCCTCAAATACTGCTACAGCAGAAAGCTAGGATAAAAGTCAAAAGTACTAATTCCCTACAAGAGCAAGAGATGGTTTGCACCTTTCAAAAAGACAATGGGCTGAAGATTAAACATTCTGTTTCTATGGCTTCTTAAACTACTCCCCTAAACAAATGCATTCAGGAAAAACGAAATCTTCTACTGTTACTGTCCTTCCTTTCATTAGGCCTGCTTTAGAGTGGACTTAATTAGGTTAGTATTTGCTTTGGTTTCTGCACAATTTAAGTTCAGCATATACCTTTGTTTTTATTTCCCATTAAACATCTATTCCAAACACACGCAATGAAAAAACAGCCAGGCTAACAAATAGTAACAGTCTGAACACTTTTCTTATGATGAAGGTAGAAGACCTGTTGGCATGCTTTCAGCTAGGGATTACATTATGCAGATAAATGTCACTGAAGTGTAGCTCTTTAGACGTCGTTTAAGCTACCCTGTGGCCAAAATCAGTTAAGTACATCCAGCAGCAGATAGTCAACCACAGTCAAAATGGAATACTTGCAGAGGAAAATGTTACAGGAATTAAATTAGCAGTGGTAGTATAGCTTAACAAGCCTTTTCTATTTCATTTATAGTACCCTGCTCCTACTAGAAATAACAGAGTCAAGAGCATGCATTAGAGATATTAAAACTTATATTCTAAGTCACTTGTACATTCAAACAACCTTCATTGCATACAACAGGTGTGCTAAGTTCTGTTATCTGCCAAAAAAAAAGAAAAAATTCAAGGACTGTGCAACATGTAAGATATATAAGCATTAGAGATATTTCTAGTATCATAAACCATAGATCTTGTCTTATTTAATTGCTTCTGCACACTTAGCTGTACCTGGGCAATGACAAGGACTACTAGAAATGAAGAAAAAACCATTTTACCCTAGTCAAAGAAAAACACAAAAAACCCCCCTACTGAAAATAAATTAGGACAGAAGGCACACCTTTTAAAACAATACTTTCCCTCAGTACGTACAAACATTTACTCCTGGTGTTCTCTTCATCTCTTTGAAAAGACATATACCAGCATAACGTCCTACCACAGTCAATCATTTTCAGAAGTTAAATCAGGCTGAAGTTAAGATCACCTATCTACTACAATCACACCCTAGCCATCCACACAATTTGTACACAAGAGACTCAACTTTTTCCTCTATTACTACCAGGAATAAGGAAATAAGGAAAATTCTGCAAGAGTTTAGCAAAATTGAGGATAAAAGCTTACTGTAGATTACAAAAGGCAGCTTTTTCTTCCATTTATTTAGGAGTCTTTAGAAAAAGCCAGTGGAGTAGACTGCAGGGGACATAAGTCTCTTTTGCAAAGCTTACTCATGTTAGCCTCATTCCCTTATTTTATACATCTTCAGAACTCATTCACAATGAAGACTGTTTTTGAAACAGGCACAAGTTAAGCAAATGTAATTCTGAGTTTCAGTCCAATCTCTGTTCACTCACACAAGCACTGCCATTAGCCAATACTTCAGAATCCAGCACAAATTTAATAGAAAAACTGATTTTCCCATATTAATACTACTGCACAGCCAACTCCACAGAAGATGTGTAGGCTCTACCCTACTGAGACAGACAACTGCTGCTTCTGACTCCAGTAATTAAAAAAAGCTACTTCCAGGCTTAACAACACAGTGAAAATTCTTTAGTGTAGAAGTCATGAAGCTGTGTACATAAAGCCTGATGTAGCTTGACAATACAAGAGCTACACTACCACAATTTTAAAAAAAGCCTTTTCACTCCAAAAGAGATATCTGACAACATCAGCTTCAAATGCATGCTTAAATAATTGATGGACACACTTGCTACCTGCATTTAACAGGAGGAGACAAGGACTTCTCTTAATTTAAAGAAATGCCATCAATTATCAAATACTAGCGGATGTATTCCTACTCTAGACACCTCAAGTATCTGAGAGGAGTTCAATTTTAAGCCTTGTCTGTCTCAACTAGGGTTTAATATTCTTGGCACAATTTTAAGGCTTGTTTAGTAAAGCCAAGGTACTAAGTCCTTCTCACAAGCATTTAGCTTGCTACCTCCTCTCAATTCTCTGCAGCTCCACCTCTTGCTTCTGCTCTGAACCATCAGTGTTTTGGTAACCAGTTTTTTTGTGCCATTCTCAGTATTATTTGTTTTCTACTGTTACAGCTATGCAGTTAAGAAAATTAATAAAAAGCAGAGACATACATTCTTTCCTTCTTTAAGTTCCCTTCCATCCCAAAGCATTCTATGGTTTTTTGAATTTCTAATGAGTGCAGACGCAGCCATAGATGTACAATAATCTAATGACTGTTTTAAAGTGTTACATCAGTATCCTTACAAGCTTGTGTGGTGATATGCACGGGTTTTCTTGCCACGAGCAGGAGCAGAGGGAAGAAAAGAACCTGTTTTGTTTATGTTCAGAAAAGAAGATGCTAAGAGTTCTACTTTTTTATACTACTGCATAGAAGATTCTCAAGCTGCCACACTTCTTCACTTTTAAGGGCTAAATGACTTATTTAATGGTCCTGGCCTTTTACTTCTCCATGCATGCACAGTGCACAAAAAAAATCTGTACCTTATTTGTAGCAGTAGCACTGGATCCTGGGACCACAGGCACATTGGTCACTTGCACTGACAAGTAGTTATTGTCTATGAGCGGCCAAGCACCTTCCACTTTGCATGTCTGGAAGTAATCCTTAAAAGTCCTCAGATGAGGATCCCCAAACAAGCCACAAAACAGGTAAGTAGGAGGAGGAGTCTTCTCTCCCCCCTGATGTTCTCTCGCTTCTGTGTGGCCACTGTAATTGCAAGGATCATGGGTCATTTCAGGGCTGGTGGAGGATGTGGGTCCATCTTTGGTACAGTTTCTCTGGGTCATGAGGTCACCGATCCCAAGCACTGTAGAATGGTAGACTAGGTTTCCACGGCATACTTTGGAATTGCGATACGTACAGACAGAGTATGCCCGCAGGGCCTTGCAGAACTCCAAATCAAAGTCCTCAAGAGCTGCGTTCAGATGTGAAGTGAAGGATACAAAATCAGTGGTGCACTTCTGGATTCCACAAGATGTGTGCAGTTGACAGTCACCTAAGCACGAAACAGACAGCAGAAAGACATAAAGCAACCCTCTTAGGTAACAATACCCCTTTCCACTCGCAAAAATACCATCAGAAAACAACTTGAAAGAAACTTAAAGTGCTCACCCATTACGGAAACATTGCATTTTAGAAAGAAAGAGGTTGAAAGATAGAACGATAGCAATGGAAGATATCTCAGAGGCTGACAGAACTCATGATGTCTTAATCCGTTACATTATATTGTCTAGATGAAAATTAAGAGCACTAGATCCTGTCAAGTATAAACCAAACATTTCTTTCCAGATACCAAGGTGATGATAAAATCCTGTGTTTAAATTACTCAGTCAATAAGGAAGTCTCCATTTAGTCTTTCGGTGCTCTACACAAGTTACTGAATTTTTATATAGAGTTCTGCCTCTCAGAAGAATGTGGTAAAGACAACAAAGTAATGTGGTTTAGACATTATTTAGATGTTTAGACATGTCTAAATGTCTAAAAATGTTTAGATCAAAGTAACACTGAGTAAAGCAAAAATCAAGTTATCTTCTAGAAACCAGAGTGGGGGGAGGATGGTAGGTAAGCGGACAAGCAGTTTGCTTTATTTCTCGGGCACTGCCATAGCTAAAGCTTCACTGCTTGTTTACGACTAATGCATGAAAAAACCCAGCTGTCTGAAGTGCAGGTTTTCAGCTAAGCCATCTGTACATTGCAGTAGCTGTACATCTCAGAGCATAACTCAGTAATAAGACAAGGGGGAGAGAAACCTTCTCCCCCAAAAAGCCTGAAGTACTTATCAGAGGTACACAACTGCTACATAGTTCAGTTTACATGAGCAAACCAGTTAGAATTTATCTGATGACCTGATTTCCATGAAAAAGCAAAGCTAACATCCTTGCAAGCAAACTGGAGTTTTACGGTTGTCTCCTCCACAGTTCTCACAGCTATTATCTGAAATCCTTCCAGATTCTCATGGCAGTTAACAATGGCTTTCTGAAGGTATCTTTTACTCAAGAACTTACCAGGTGCAAAAATTAAATTAACAAGACTGTAGACACACGCTAAGGGAAACAGAACTACAGTTTTCACACAGATTAACACAGGAGGACCCTAATCTAGGAGAGATCGCACTCCCTGCCATCCAACGAGAAAATGGACCTTCATAAAAATATGTGCACAACTTCATGCAACAGCTGTCCAAGCCTGCAAAACTATCTACTAAAATTAATCTGTGGGAACATTTATCTGTAATTTCTCACTATCATAAAGCAGGTTTTGAATGCCACAAAAATGCCTAAAAAGACACGTAGAAGTGTTAAAAAAAAAAGGGAAAATGTAAGACATCTATGAGCCATGAGAAGTCGGAAAACAGGCTGAATAACACTTTTTATTTTTAAATAGTTGTTTTCTGTAATGCACCCAGTGATGAGAGAATATCAGCAACTTCTTTGCTTGCCCCTTAGCTGACCTCCCTGAGTCAGTATTCACATGACTTACACTAAATATCCAAACCACGAATTTATAAGGGCAGTATGTTTTGCCAGTGACGCATAGCTAAAACAAATCTCCTGTCAAAACCCCAACACAACACAAAGTAGAATGAGGAACTCTGCACCTACAGCTAAGCATGACCACGACTCGCAGAATTAAGCTAAAAAATTCTTTGTGCAAGCCATATATACCTCTGCAAAATACAGAAAAAAAACCCCTAACAACAATCAACTTCTGTGTTTCTAGACACACAAAAAAGACCCATGCCAAGCAAAATGAGAAGAGCGAATGCTGGGTTTAGAGCTAGACTTTCAAGGCATCAAAACTTTTATCTCCCTTCAGTCGCATTCATAATATTATTTTAATCACAAATAAATCAGGCTAGCTGAGCAAGTCTGTCAAGTTATCAAACAATCGAATAAATCACAAAATCAGAGAATTTTCAGGGCTGGAAGGGACCTCTGGGGATCACCTAGTTCAACCCCCCTGCAAAAGCAGGGTCACCTGCAGCAAGTGACACAGGAACGTGTCCAGGTGGGGTCTGAATGTCTCGAGAGAGGAAAACTCCATGACCTCCTTGGCAGCCTGTTCCAGTGCTCTACCACCCTTAATGCAAAGAAGGTCTTCCTCTTGTTGAGGTTAAACGTTTTGTGTTTCAGTTTATAGCCGTTGTTCCTCTTCCTGTCGCTGGGCACCACCGAAAAGAGTCAGGCACCATCCTCTCGGATGGAGATACTTATATGCATTAACGAGATCCCCTCTCATCCGTCTCCTCACTGGACTACACAGGCCCAGCTCGCGAGTACCTCGTCATTAAAGGTTCTACCTGAAGGCAGAGGACCCGCCAGGTCCTCGGGTCTGCTGGCACCCGGCTGCACTCCTGTCCCTCCCAGCCCCACTTTGCCGGTACCTGCGCCCAGCAGCAGCAGCCCCAGCACGGCGAGCAGAAGGCGGAGGGCGGCGAGCGGCGGTTCAGCCCTGGGGGCGCGGGAGGGCGTAGCGCTCCCCATGCCCGGCCATGCAGGTCC
>VZTG01000213.1:0-148335 GCA_013397845.1 Melanocharis versteri
CAAGCCTTCAGCATCCTCACTCCATATATACAGCACGTTTGAGGTGGCAACTTCTGAGAGAAAAGTCATGTGCTGTGCTGGGAGCAGCCTGGTGCTGTAATGGATCAGTCAGATTCTGCCCACCTGAGAATAATGCTTCGGTCACATTCAATGTAGCCCTTGAGTTAGGTGGTGCCTTGGAGGCCATGGGGATTTATCCAAAGAATGTGGTGAGGTTTTATGACCCAAAGAAGACCCTGCACACCAAATGAGACTTTGCAAGCTGTTGCAGCAGATTCAGCCCTCATTCCAACATGATGTAATTATTTTATTAGCAAAGATTCATTGCATGCAGTGTATTTCTTCCACAGCTCTAAGTTATTTATAGGGAAATCAATGAAACACTTCAAGTCAGCTGTCATTGTGACAATTATGGAATAAATATTGGCCTTCATTTGCTAGTGGAATATTTAAGTATTTTCCAAATTAATTATTCCTCTGAGGATGTAAATGATCCAACTTTAAATTAAACAACTGAAAGATCTGACTTTTTTTTAATGTATGCAATCTTTAGAAAAATTCATTCACGTGTTTAAGCATCCATTTTTGTGTTGCACTGCCCAACATATTTATCTGGTATAGACTTTGTACAGTGACAGATCTCTGAAATTACAAAATATCTTCCGTTGCCCATTTAAATTTCCAGAAAAGGAATACCTTTTATTTTTAGATTTCCACTACACTCCTTAGCCTAAGTGCCTGGTATCCGCTTCATAACAAAGATGGTAGGCAATGAAACAGATCCTGCCCTGCCTGAGCAAGGACCTGAACCCTGCAGTAGCAGCCCACCTGTTTTCCAAGTGAATTATGCCTGTCATGTTTCCAAAGCTGATTCTTTCAGCAGGTAATTAATTTTTCACAGCATCCTGCTTGCAGACACGCTGCCAGTGGGGAAGGTCCACGGGATAAGCGGGGTCAGATCAGGTTGGCAGGCAGGAGCAAAGACATCCTGAGGGACCAGCAAGTGCCACAGGAAGAGAGTCCTGCTCCAAGCTACTCCTAATATAGCGAAACGACATGATTTTGTATTATACCAAGTAGATAGGGTTTGCCTCTTTATTCAGCGTATATTTCAAATGTGGTTTATTCTTTGCCACCACAACCAATGTAAATTTAGGTGATTGCCTCCCTGGATCCCCTTTGCTTTCTTACAGATACATTATTCCTATTTCTACTCTCTTGTATGCACTCAGTCTGCTTTGGATGCTTCCAAAGAGGGCAAGAAACACATGTTGTGTGTTGGGGAAAAAAAACAGATATTTTATTGTGGTGGATATATCATTTCAGATGTAGATATTTCTTTGGACACAGTGAGAGTGAAAGGAGTGAGGAACCGACAACACTTGGAGGAATTTAATGAAGGAGAACAAATATGATGCACGACTTTCAGATGTACTAGAAGCAGTGAAAAAAATAATTAATTCAATACATATGGAGAAAAGTCAGATGATAAATTGTCAAAATAGTTTGAGAAGAAAAAGGAGTGGAATTATGTTCTCAACAAAACTATAAAAACCTCCCTACTTATGTCTTTTTAAATTTAATAGGAAAAAACCCCACACTAAATGTTATAAGATACAGAAAAAGATCCTATGGTGCCAGGGAGCTGAAATGAATGAAACATTGAAAATCAAAAATATTTTCTGATTTTTGTGACTCTAACTTTTATAATGACTAATAGTGTTCTATTTTCAGATTTTTTGTTTCTCTATGATGCTTCTACATAATTAGTTCAGTATATATTTACAGTGTGCCTAACTTCCCCACCTCATATTCAGAAGTTTAAAGAAAATGCAAACTAAAACATTTATCACAACTTCTCAAAACAGCTTCTCTGAAAAGATGATAATGTATGACAGAAGAGATAACTCTAAGTGCCTTATCTGTGCTTGAGGAAAAAGGTCAAAATAACTGTATTAAAAATTTAGACAAAAGTATTTTCTTTGCCAGGCAAATTCATCGCATCTCAAAGATAATGTCTGAAGATGGGCAAGGAATTGAAAATAAGAAGTGAGCTAAAAGCCTGGTGGGAGTTATAACTTTAAACAATAAGTAGATTTATAAATAAGTTCTACTTGATCACTGCAGTTTATCAGACTTCAAGGGTAAAGTGTGAAAACGGGGAGTATGACCTTCACAGAAAGCCAGGCTGGGGATTATTCATGTGTTAAGACCTTTACGATGTGATTAGTCAAGTCCCAAAAGAAGCATAAAGGTATGAAAGGTGCAGCCTGTTCCGGAGTGGCTCAGAAGTGATAAAGGAGCCCATATTTTACCGAGCTCCTTTGGCCACTCCCTCAGGACTGCATCTCCTTCGCCCCTCTTGACTGGCCCCCTAGGATGCTGACCCATAGCCTGGTCTTTCTGGTGGTCCAGGCCTATCTTCCTTGGAGCCCAGTGGTCACTCATCATTTAAACAGACAACTCATTCAACAGCTTTGGAGAAAAGTCATCCTTGTGGTCCCAGTGCCATTTTCCCCATTCATCGCTGGCTGGATGCTTTCCTGCCCTCGGTCTGGTAATACTTTTTATTCCGACAGGTACAGGAGGGCAGTGTTGCATATCTAAAATATGGGACAGGACTCTGTTGGTTTCCAGCACTGCAGACTTTGCTGCCCACTCTCTAGATCAGCAGCACTTGGCATGTCCCATGGAGCTCCAGTATTTCCTCACAGGGGACACGCCTTCCTCCGCATCTCTGCCCTTCCCTCCTCCTTCTCCCTGGAAAATCTGACACCCATGCATCAAAAGCTATTGTGGATACACGACTTCTGAAAGTTTCTACCTTGTGAAAGACAGGAATGATCTGAGTTCATGACATAAACGGTGTTTGTTTCATTGATCCTATATAGTGTAGGGAGTTTTCAGGCATGCTGAATTCCACACACTGGTGCTGTGAATGTGTTTGTAAGATCGTTTTGACCTGAAAGTGCAGCAGGTTGCAAAGATGCGCAAGCCATTGCCACAAACACCCTGGGTTGGAGATATGGGGTTTAACTAAAGGTTTTTTAAGATGCTGGTTGTTCCATTGTTAATATTAATAAAAATCAAAATTGTATCTGTTGACCTGTTTTCTAAAGCTTTACCTCAGAAACCTCTCAGTAACAGTGAAGTAAATGTGTGAAGCATAGCCCTACCCCCAGAAAAGCTTCAGAAAATGCTGCTGTGGAAATAGGTTGAATCCTTTTGAAACAAGAGCTTGGGGCAAAAAATCTCACTACTAGAAGCAACAAGAGAAGTCACTGTCCTTCACTGATTCCCAGTCAAGCCTCTTGATTTTAGCTGCTTCCTGCATTAATTGTGATTAAATACTTAGATCCTCGTTTCTGAGAACAGAAAGATAATCTGCACGATGTCTCTGTAGTGAGAGCCTCTCTTGGGGATTTCACTGGGTCAGTGTCCTGAAGGACGATTCTCTCTTCACACAAACTTTGTGAAGAGACAGATCAATTTTCAGCTGAAGAACAGAACATAAATACATATTTCTTTTTCTCAGTAAAAAAGGACATAGCTGGAATCTCTTCATAACTTGAAGACTTCACTATAAATCAACTACGTAAATCACTAGTTTTAAATCTTAGCTATACTCTAAATTAAAAGAACGCTTGACATGTTTGTTTCCTTAACATATACTGAGAGCATTTAGTTTTAAAATGGTTATATTCATTGTTTTCAGACTACACCTAGAGTGGCAAATGCACTGAAAACCAAACTCCAGTTCTGTTCAAGGTGGAAGGGGAAATTTTCCTATCCATGCTCAAAATACTTTCAGTTAATATATTGGGGCTGTACTTTTCTTTGGCAACTGCCATAAAAGACTTATTACATTTTGATCTCTGAGGAGATTTCACTGCCCGGAAATTTCCAGACACAGAAAGTGGGTAAAAAAGACTTCACACAATTGATAAGACTTCACATAATTGGCTTAGCATTATTTTTTGTATTTCACTGCCAAAGTCTTAAAGAGTGGCTTGACGAGAATTCCCATTGTGTAGTTTATAGGCTTCCATATGTATGTATGAAAAAACTGTTATATTTTGGAGGTTGTTTTCTGATTTTAGAGTTTAATAATCTTATAAATCAAACCTAGTGCATGTTTATGTTACAAAGATGATTTAATTGCATATTAAACTTACGTCTTGGTTTGTATTTTTTCAAGGAGACTTTTTTTTGCTTTGGCAATTTCCAGTTGTTTTGCAAAAAAATATGGGAGCTTTTAGGCTGCTTGAGCTTCTACTGCGATGTCATGTATGCTGGCATCCTGGAGTGTTTTGTTTTCTTCTAATGTAAATGGAAAGGCTGAAAGCTTGGAAAGCTCAAGGTCAGTTCAGTTTGGTAAGACCAGCTTCCAAAATAACAAGCTACTCTTGAATTGTTTCTTTTAGGAAAAAAAAGAGTTCTGCTTCTTCAGTTCCTCGGAGCCCTTCTTAGGGACCACATTAGCTGTGCTTATCAGCGTGGCTCTCCCTCCTCTTGTTGCCAGCTCAGGCTGATACACAGAAATATCTGTGAGATAGGAATGGATCATACCTGCTGTTCCCTGCCAGCCCAAACCTTCTCTGGTGATTGGCCCTAGAGCAGACACTACTTTGGCATCACGTTCCTGATTGTTGAAAGGCCATACAGTTGTTGGGCTGTTTGACGGATATAAAGCTGGGGAGATGGATATGAAGGCTGGGGAGAGGGAGACGAGGATGAGGAGGAATAGCAGTCCTGTGAAGCACAGCATCTGTGGGAGAGAGAGGAGAGGGGAGCAGCCCCAGAGCAGAGCACAGGGTAGAATGAAAGTGCAGCTGTGTTGGACAATGAATGATCAGTCACTCACATCAAGCACTGGTGCTTCTGGCTGGGCTTTTCAGAAAGTCCTCAGCTATTTAAGAGCACAACTGCCATTGACTTCCAACAGAGCTTAAGCACTTTCCAAAATTTACCTCCTTACACATCAAGCTGCTAGCTGTTGTTCTTTGTACTTCACTCTTTTAAAGCCCTATTCTTTTCTTGATTTGGCTGCCTTGGAAACCTACTGACAGTTTCCATGGAGCAGTGCACTACAGTTTATATATATAATTATGGCCTTATCTTTATATTTGCTGCTTCTGCAGCATGGCAGTGGTCATCCCCAAATCTCTGAGCATCTGAAAGATAGACTTATCCTGGGAAAAGGCTGTGAACCTTGGAAATGTCCATATGTGAATGAAAACACTCTCCTCTCACTATTGTCTTGCTTTATCCAGCTCCACATCAACGTCATATTTGAGCCCATGCTAGTTGTACCAGCTCTAAAACAGATTCCCTTTAATGAACTGCAGAAATAAAATTTGGAGGTCAGCAATTGCCTTCAACACTCTCCTGCCATGTTGAGACACAAGGCCATGATGGACCATAGGAGGACAGGGTGTGAATTGCACTCTGGTGATTTTGGGTATGGCAGGGAAGCTGAAGAGCAGCCTCTGAGGGGTCACAATGGAGAGCTGGAAATGTTCTTGCTATTGATATCGTGCACCAGCAAGCTGAGTAAGGAGAATGGGGGTTTTTCCCTACCAAAATATTTTGTGATCCTTAAGCAGGTATTGTCATCAGATAAAATAAGGCTGTGAACTCCAAGGCAGAACTGAATGCAGTGAGTTCCCCTATTGTCTGACAGCAAGAGAAGATACATGTATAATACTCTTACTTCACTTGAGATAGTTATACTCTATGGCTTCTACTTAGTGTTCTTAAATTCTCATTTATTCCCACATGAATTTGACAGTGTATTTAGCATCAGGTCCATGAAGAAAGAAGTTTATAGATGCATTTAAAGAGCATTTGAAGTGCTCTTTATTTAGACTATAAAGTTCTTGTTATTTCTTTGAGAAATTGGAAGGTGCTTTTGCACCAAAAACAATACACAAGGTCATAATTTTCAAGCACTAAAAATGCAAAGTTACACAGTTTAAACTGAATAGTAAATTTACAAGTCCTGATGACATTGATTAAAAGATAATGGTTGGGGTTTTTTTCTTTAGAGAAAAATGATGCAGGTTGGAGAACTCTGGCAATATTATGGCAGATTATGATGCTGTGAATTCTCTTAATTTTCAATAAAAAGTTCTTTAAAATGTGGGAAACGTAGACTTAGGTACTGTAGATGGATCTTGCAGTAAATGAATGCAGTGTCACCATTAATGTTCAGTAAGGAATAATCATGTATATAAAACACGTATAACACTTTAAAGCCACACTCTATCACATTTTTCAGTGTGTTCTCATCCTGAAGAATTTCTCTCAGGGAGAGGTGCAGTGTTCAATAGGGCTTGCGTAGTTCATGTATTTGTTAACTCTCATGAGAGTGGGGAAGTCGGATATGCCAGAACCAATTAATGGGAAGCAGTATAGGGTAGAAAGTCATTTGCTGGAAGGCCAGCTACTGAATAAAGTAAATTGTAAAAAGTCTCTTTTAATAGGAATGTTTTATTTCCAAAGGAAAAGTTTTATTTGGAAAATTTTGATTGCACAGTGATTTCCTAGCAACAAAATTTTTGTCTCCTGGGGCAAAGCAGTAACTAAGGGCAGAAAGGTGAAGACTGGGTTCAAACGCATCACAAAAGTATTATACCTTTATTATTAAAAACGTTTGCAAAATACATTGCATGTAAAATTACAAAAGCACAGCTGACATATGCGAGGTATCCATATGCTCTTTCCCAAAAAGCGAAGAACAGAACTCGAAAACCTTGCTGGTTTACAGCCATTCCCTGGATCTCCCCCAAACACACACCTGTCTTTCCCTGCAAGGGAAGGTTTTAGATTCATACACTCGTAGGCAGATCAGTTATAGCCTGACAAAAAAACCCTGTGATCCACAGGCATGTAATGGCCTGTGTTTTGAGCACAGGTTTCAATAGACTTAAATGCTCTGCCTGCGGTACAGTTGCTGTATGTGCTACTTGGCTTTGATGGGGTCAAGCTGTCACAAGCTATCAAGAGTTTGTATTTATGCTTTCTCTTCTGCCCAAAGGTAAAGGCAAGACATAACATTTCTATCAATATTTGGAGTGGATAGCCTGGTTTAGCTTCTAGCTTTTTCCGAGAGGTATTTGGGCTGATGCTGTTTGGCTTGCTTGCTGATTCTGATTTAAGGTAAGTAAATATTTCCTCCTTTTTTTTTTCCATTTAATATTGTAGTTACCTATCTGTGCCTGTAGCTACTTGTGCTTATAAGTGCTTGAGCCCAACTTCCAGCTGCCGCTGCCTTTTTCAGAAATACTGGTCAGCTCCAGCAAAAAAAACAGGTTTTCAATATTCCTTAATCACCCTCAACTCTGATATAACCCCCATCCTCCCCATTTGCCCATCTAGCTATTGGAAAACATCAAGACCTGGTTTAGGTGAAGGCTGGAGCACGGGATCCCTTGGCAGAAGCAAGGGAAATGGGCAGCAAGACAGTGCTGGCTGTGGTGTTTTGTGTCTATTCCCAAGACAGTCAATGACCTGGCTGCATGGAAAGCTCACTTGCTGTCTTAATGGATCCTGCTCAGATGTTATTTTGGTGTCTGTCTCCTGCTGATTCTCTGACTGCTGAGCACAGTTCAATATGTCCCCCAAAATGCTGTAGTACCTGCTTTTAGGAGCACTTTTAGAGTTTTTAGTAGCTGTTCTCAAAATCAGATTGTACCTAACTCATTTTTCCCATATAATGTCCACTTGTGACTGTGATCCATATTTCTCCTTAGCTAAAAGAAATGCATCTGGGATCACTCCCCAGAGGAAGTCCTTAGCTGTGTTAGCCAAAGTTGTGCACACACTTGGCACAAGAGCAGACTGAATAGGTTTATTCTGAATTGACTGCTCTTCCACGGGATCCTGTTTTACCATGGAGATCAGATTCTGAGATCGGTTTGAATGATTCATTTTGCTAGTCTATTTTTAGCCAAAATAATATTTGTATAAATGCAAAAGCATTCAACTCTGGTAGGCCTTTGGTACTGTCAAAATCTGCATGGTTTTTGTGAAGTTGTTTATTTTATTTTTTTTTTCCTCTATAGGCAAAAACTTGTCCTCACTGGACAGAAATTGAACTCTAGTTCTTCCTGTCAAAGAATAATGCAGGTAGAATTCCAGGCACTCCAAGCTTCTGCTCAGTGTTTGGGAGAGAACAAGGGCAAAGTGTGTACACGCAGGAGGATCCCTACACTGCACGTGGAAGAAGAGATGCTTGCATTTTGATTGAGCAATCAAAATGTGTTTGTGTGTGTTGTGCTCATTACATGGGGGAGGGTTCTTGAGAAAACAGCCCTCCTTTTTCTAAAATAAATTGTTTTGGTCCTATATTTAGATTTGTGCTGCTCTGTGTGAAAGAATTGATGGGATAGAATTTAAGATGCATCTCTGGCTGGCATGCCTTGTCAGAGGCATGGAGTCTGCTTCCATCAGTTTTTGCCCTACCATATGTCCCAGTATGGAGCCCTCTCAATCTCACTGTTTATTTGGAACCAAAACTTTTCATAGGTCCTCAGGGTTCACCTTGCCTCACGTTATCATGTTAGACTGAAATAAAGTTTTTTCCTTGATACTTATCCTGAATTTCCCAAGCAACACAGACATGAATTTAAACAACCCAAGCATTTACCCAGAACACAAACTGTGATTTCAGATGATTTTTCACTAGGTTTATCATCAAATAAAATGAATGTACACGTGAATTTTCTAAGTCCTGTTTAGCACAGGTTTAGTGGATGAATTTCTTAGTTCTTGAAGGGTGGTCCTTGTCCCTAAGATCCAGCAGAAAGACTCTACTAGTTTCTACATTTTTTTACTCTGTTTTTCAGAGAATTATCTGCAATGACTCCTAACTGGTAATATTTCATTTCAAGCTTATCATCATCTGTTTGTGTATAAAGTTAGGACTGTTTTTCCCCTGTGTGCATGACTTTGCATTTATTGAATAGAAATTTCATCAGATGTTTTATGTCTCAATCAAAAACCTTCTGCAACTCTTTGTAGTCAATTTAGTTTTGACAAGTGTGTATAATATTATATCACTAGCAAACCTTGATATCATATGCATGTCTCCACTTCCTGGATTTTTCAGGAGGATGCTGAAAAACAGCATTTAAGAGCAATTCTCCCCATGGCAATTTCTCTCTATTACAACAAATGAACAATTATTTCAACTCTTTGCTTCCCACCTAACTGTTGATAATTCACATCGTGAGAAAAACTTCCTCTTATTTATCTTCTTTCTCTATAGTTTAGGTTGTTTAAAATACTTTCGTGGTTATCCTCCTAGGTCCCACACGATGCCCTCACACTCCTGCACTCCTGGCCAGCCCTCTGGGCTCCCCTGCTTCCCACAGGGCATCAAAGGCAGAACTTGGCTCTCTCTGGAGGCTTCCTTTTCTTTCTCCCCTAGCTAGATGACTTATGAGACACAATTTTCCTCCACAACCCTCCTCCTAACACGATTAACACAACACATTTATTTTTGTTTACTATTTTGTCAACTACTATGTTTAACTTTTGTTTTTGTAGCACCTCAGGTTTTGTTCCCAGGCTTGTGATGATACAAGCAGTAAAGGACAGCAAAGTCTTTAGACATTTGCAGCTTTCTAAGCACAAAGCAGACAGGTGTATTCTGCTGCTGTAATTGTAGCGGAGCTTTGGCCTGGAACCATTTAACCTTAGCTCATGGTAGTTATTATTAGGATGCAGGATTAATTTGTACTTAAATTTTATCTACTTTGAAAGAACAAGTTTCTGCTGTACTTTTTTTAATTATAGCTGTCCTAGAAGTTTGTGCTCACAGAGTTGATGAGAAGTAGCACTTGACTCTCTAGAGAAAGATTTCAAGAGTTCTCAGCAGCTCTTGGGGCTCTTATGAGTTATGTGTGCCGTGTGCCATATGCCAGCTCAAAGACTTCATGGTGTGGGTCACAAACAGGTTGTGCATCAAGCCATGCACTGCTGAGCTATAATGCTGATCTAACCATGGAATATTTGTCCCAAAAGCAGAGCTGCTGATGAACAGATAGGGAAATGAGCATGTGCTAGGATTGGATGTAACAGAAAGACTGAAGTAAGGATAGAAGATGCCATATTAAAGCTTGTTACAATGTTATTAGTGCTAATTTTAATAAGCTCAGTTATTTGTGTTTGATTTTACTTCTTTGCATGGTTATATTTCCACAATCTTTTCCATGAGATCCGTGACGATCCCTTTTATTACTTTTACTCGTTTTAAGTCTTTTACTGTTTTTAGGGTATCTTTTCTGAAGTTTTGTTTTATTTCTAAATTTTCCTGACCATGTTTTTACGAAGAAAAATTAAATTTCTTTCGAAAAGGATCTCCTAGCCTGATGTGTCCTAGCCTGAGAATCTGCTCTCAGGTTTGATTCACCTCTCCTTGAAACAGCCAATAAATCAACCTATAATATGGATCACATACAATCAAGTTAAGTGGGGGAATGACATTATCTGTAGTCTTAAAAACTAAAGTCAAACAATTCAAAGAAAAAATTTTCCTGATCTGATGCAGAGTCTGACAGATCTGACTCAGTGCTGAATAACTGTGGTTGGCAGGTACATCTTCTGCCAATGCTTTTCTTCTTTAGCTGGATGATTGCAGTAGCATTTTTGATCTGAATAGCCAAACGGAGGTAAAATCAATGCCTATTATTGCTTTGCCAGTTCCACCTTGGAATAAGGAATCTTCAAATATTTGTTGTGTGGAACTCAGCTGTTCAAGTGCCTGCAGAATAAAATTATCTGGCCAAAGTGTGTTGGGAGCAGGGAGAAAGGAGTCCTATAAATCTAAGCATTGCCATTGTTTTTTTTAAGCATTGCATGAATTTAAATGTAGAAAATTGGCTGTCCCTAAGCGGCTGTTTTCAGGGATCGTTTTCCAAACTGCAAAAGAAATCTACATATTGGATTTGTCCTCTTGAGAAGAAATATTTTAGTCATCTACACAACCAGATTTTCTGTCTATTCCTACTGTAATATGGATTTGTCTGTCATACACTGATCATACACATTCATTGTGTATATACTCCAAAAACCCAAAGACAAATTTACCAACAGAGGCAAGATAACTCTTAGTTATACCCTGCTCCCTCAATTACGTATTAGGGAATTTTTTCTGCTCGTTTTCACCACCACCCCTTAATATGTAACAAGTTTGTGTGAGGTTCTGAAAACAGATGTCCTGGTAGAAGAATCTGTAGTTACCCTCCTGTGTTATTATTATTAATTCGCCTCTTACACTCCCTTTTTTTCATCAGTTATCTCTCAACTGACCTGGATTTTTCTTGTTCAATTTTTTTTTTATTTTTGGAGAAGAAAATGAGGTAGCATGAGAGGAAGACAACAGGGACAGAACCATCAGTAGGAACAGCAGCCATTAGCCAATATCTGGAGAGCAGGGCAAGCATCTTTGGTACTGGCCCCAGTACTGTTCCAGGTGCTGAGTAATAGCTTCAGGGGCTTCTTGGCCCTAATGCAGTTTATCTGTTTTGTCTAGGCTGCAATGGATCTTCCAAGTCTTAACCAGTCTCTCTCATTTAATGTATCTCCACTTGCGATGTTATTAATAAAACAAATTCTTTTAAGCTTGGCTATGTATAATAACCTTAAATCATTAAAAATGGAGATCTGTCTATCTTCAGTCATCAATTTAAAAGGGGCACAGTTCAATCGGTCAGAAAAAAAACTTACCGATATCCAATTTGGATTCGTGGCAAATTTAAGCAGTTGGGATGGATGTGCACAGTTAGTTTTTCTTTAGTTTTTATCTGGGAGATGACATCAAGTGTGTCTGCTTATGAATATGTATCAACCATAATACAAACTGTTCTGCATAGGAAATTTGACTTAACAATACGTTAGGAGACAGTTTGCATCTGTAATTATATTACCACTTACTATAGTGTAAAACTCCACTCTGTGCTAATTACACTTAAAAAACAGAGTGCTTAATGTTACTATTACTGTGAGATGTACAAAACAAAAGACATTTACTAATTTCTTGGTAGACTCTATTCTGATAGTAAGGAAAGATCTTGTGATATCTGAGTCATACCAGAAATCAAATGGTTCAATACAGATTAGATGTCATATGTATGTCTTCTAGTTTTCAGATTCAGACAAACATGTATTTCCTGGCACATGTTTTCAACCTTGTTTTTATGGTAACCTGTTTTTCTTTGACATTCTGATTCAATTTTTAAAAAGGATAATGTGGCCTAATACTGCCAAAGAGCATCATAGGTTTTTCTTTTTTTTTTATGACTCATATAAATCAAGGTCTGAATAGACATCTTCCATTTTCTCTTATGTTAATCACATTAATGTTGAACATGGATATTACATAGTTTATTAAGAAGTTTATTCAGGGATTTGTTGCTTCACCTTTCTCTTTGCAGGACAGCTATCTGAATTTATTAAGACTAATATATACAGCTTTGCTCAAAGGGTCAAGAAGTCCGGATTTTTGGGCTGGGGGAGAGAGAGAGGCCACAGACACCCATTTCTTCCCATTCACCAAAATGTTCATTGAAAACAGCAGAGGGGCCACAGCTACTCTCTGCCACTGTGTGGGTCCGGAGGAGCACCAGGGCCAGTCCCGCAGGCTGTCTCCCGGGAAGAGCCGGCTGCAGGAGCCGGTTGGGCTGGGGCCCTGGAGGGCCCTGGAGCTGCCCCCNCCTGCGCAGGCGGGCGGGCAGGCCCACCACAAACAGCTCGTAGTCGTCGTCGCCTCGCACGGAGTGCAGCACCTGCTCCAGGGACTGCCGGCACACGGGGCAGTCCTCCCGGCCCCGGGCCCAGTGCCGGATGCACCTAAAGCAGAACTGGTGCATGCAGTAGGCCACAAAGGCCGGCTTCCTCACGGCGCCCAGGCAGATGGGGCACTCCGAGCCCATCGCTGCCTTCAGCGGCCCTGCCCGTGCAGCAGAGCCGCTCTCCCCCATGCCTTCCTTGGCACTGCCCGCCATGTCCTGCCAAGAGAGACGTGGAAGGTGCTGGAAGTTGTCTGGCAGACGGGCTTGCTCGGGATGTTGAGCTGCTCCCTCTCATTAGAGCTGCAACTGCGGATGTTGAGCAAGCAGAGGGAGAAAGGCCGCAGTTGTTGGCTGGCCTGGGGACAGGTGGAAGAAATGCTCAGGTCCCCCAGGAAGGAAACCTTCCCAGCTTGTCAGGGTAAGGTTTCCCCCTCCCAGACCACCTCTACAGCTATGAGACATCATAATCCTTCCCTAGGTGGTTGGGTCTGTTATCACTGGCACCAAAATCCAGCACTGTGTGAGATCACAATGGGCCATCCTCACCCACGGTGCTTGGCATACACACCTGGGGCTACCGCAAAACAACTGCCCGCTGCATCCCCCCTTGCCTTGTGCAAAGAAAGAAAGAAAGAAAGGATATTTGCAGTCACTTTTGTGGGATCAAATGGTTTCTTTTTAGAGGTTTTCTTTACAGATAGAAATGACCTTGTTCCCCTTCCATTTTAAAATTTAATCATGCTGGTATTTTGGTGGTGAAAATATAAATGAAGCCTCATTATACCCAAGTACATGCAGGGTCAGTAAATTCTTTCTGTTGGAAAACTAGTGAGATGAAAATGAGACTGTTAATAGAATATCCATCACATTGATGAAGCTGTTGATTGAAATTCACCCTCACATATAACCTATTTGTAATTTCTCTGTAACAGTGTATATTAATGGGGTCTTGCTACTTTCTTATTAGTGTTAAAATGATAGCAGGAAATGTTTCCAATTCAAAACTTTTTTGCTACTGGGTTTCACAAGAGCAAACTTTAATTCTTGCATAAAAAATCAATTACTTTTATTGTCTGAATATAACCCAAGAATGTATTATATAAGAAACACAAAGGAGGCTTATTTACCTTACTTCATGTTATGCTTAATATAGTATGTGGATTTTTCCAGACCTAAAAAAGTCTGAATTAAATTTTTGTTACCAAGCAGGAATCTATAGTACTTAAAGGAAGGTCTAAAGAAGAATTTCAATAATGTTATTTGAATTCTAATCTAAGATTGAATTCAGTATGGTTTTCTACTTTGTTCCACTTTCTAGATGACAATTGTATAGCTCCTTTCAGTATGATTTTTACAAAGATCATATATAAAAATAATTAATCTCTGCTGCATTCCTTCTTCAAAATGCTATACAAAATTAATTACATTGGTCCTTTTTTCTAAAAAAAAAAAATATTAAGCATGGAAAAGCTAAATTGTCTAAGGCATGGATTTATATGTGGCTGTCATGAAACTTGATTGAGCCAAAGTTACAGTCAGATGGCTTTTGACTTAAGCTATGTAGCACCTTATTATTTAGGTCTTATTTTTGCAAAATTTTAAACTTAAACTATTTTTAAATCCAAATCCCATTTTTCTTCCACTGTATCTCCAGGGTTTGGGAATACGCTGCTCATTTTTGCCATCTCAAAATCCAGTTCATTTTAATTTCCTGCCGCATGAAGGAAACATCCCTAATTGTTGGAAGTGAAAGCTAAGTTGTCCCAAAAAGTCTTCTTTATTCATTATCTATTTCTGTTTCAGTCTAGCCTCCAGTATTTTCTTCTTTCAGCAGTGTTTCAGACAGTAAACTGTGAAGAGAGTACCTTGATAGACGACAGTACCCAAATGAATAAGAAAGCTAGGTTAATTCCTCACTGAAGCGACAAGAAAATTAGTATGGATCATTTTGGACCTTTTCTCCCATGCAGAGCTCAGTGCTCCGAACAGAAACATGGGGATGAAGAGGACAGCTTCTTGTTTTCTCATTTTCTTGCCCTGCTGATCAATCCTGTAGCCAAGTGACCCAGAATGTGTGCTTATTGTAAAGCAAGCATCCCAACTTTCTCCGAGTCCTGTTGTTTTCATTCCACAGGTAACAATGGGAAAGAAATATCTTAGTTGGCACTGAATTTCTCAGTCTAGCAGAGCAGAGCACATAAAAAGGTAAAACAAGGGCAGACAGCAAATCTTGTGAAAGATCAATGCTCACACCTCAAACCCAGTGTTGTGGCTGTGTCTGGCATTACAAACAGCACTGGATTTTTCTAGCAGCAGACTGTGCTAAGGAATTAAATCTGGCATTCTGTACTGCCATGGTAAGGCATTTAGGGAGTGATCTTCTATTGACTTCACACTCAAATGAGCTGTATTTTTTTGTAAATCACCACTGTCTTGGCATGCAGAGCACGCAGAAAGAAGATCTGAGATTCAAGGCATTAGAGAAATGTTATGAAAATCGATTGGAAGCAGTGATTAACTACTTAGTGCATCACAAAGCAGCATTTCCTCATTCTACAAAAGGGCAGTACATGGTTATAAGTCACAAAGTGAAAATGTTTCTTCATTTGTAAAGTTTCACAAGTCACATTCTCAACCATTTAAAATATGCTACTTCTTACACTTATGGTAAGATTGACTCCATGCACTTTCCATGCCCTGAAGAAGCAACAGTTTCCTTTTATCTATTGGCAAATTCTGTTATGGCAGATGTTTAGCAGAGCGTATGGACTCTAACAGGAACTATTGGATGAGTACATGTGCTGTGATTATGAGTTTGTAGATCTCTCAGCAGTCAATGATATCTTGTACTGCTGCATCCTTGCTTGAACTGTACTGTGTAGCAAAATATCAGCAAGTGGCCTGGCTAACAAAATGTCAGTCATAAACCTCAGCCTTTTGTACCTGGCTATGGAAAAAATCCGCAGTAGTGGCAAAGTCAACAAAATGGTTTACTGAACTTGCACCCTGCTGCTAATGACTGGCATAAATAACTGGTCAATATACCTGGCATGAGGAGTTTGTCTGAGTGGACAGCTTGTGTTTCACTTTCTGAGTTGAAAATTAAATTATTGTATCAAATATCATTAATTTGATAAAAATAGAGAGTGCTTCCTTCATCCCCAGAATCAGTGATGTAGAGGAGCTAGTTTAGTCTGATATTCAGCCACTCTCAGAATCCTGCCAACAAAACAGAAACAGGACCAGTATGGAGACAGTAAAGTATAGATCTGGTGTCTAGAGAAATACACTGCAGGAACTCATGAATTCTAAAAGTGGCACTGACCCAAAAAGCTTGCAATCAAATATATCTGCATTCAGACAATTGGCAGCTTCTGTTTGAGAACTGTAACTCTACAGATTTAACTTTTTCTTGAGTGAAGCCTAACTGCATCACCAGATGCCTTAGAAAACCGGAGAGAGTTTTCTGGGATTGCACAATCAGGGATTAGAAAAATAATCACAAATGTGGCAGAAAGCTCACCACAAACTGAAGATGAGAAAAACCACAGTACAGCTGACTGACTGAAATTGCAGAAAGCTGTCTTGCCACAAAACAGCTGCTGCCAAACTTTAACTTGCAGATGCAGGACTGCTTCAAACAAACTGGAAACACTTGAATTGATTTTGAATGTGTTGTACGACAATAGATAATATTTAGAAGCAGGATTTTATGCATTAAATAAAAATAAAAATAGAGTTCCCTTCCATAAAACCAGAATTTGTTCCATTAAGTCTATTAACAATTTTTTTTTCCTCTGCTCTGAGAAACCATTGCTTGGCTTAACATCTTCCAGTTGGAAACTCAGCCTAAACACACCCTATAATTTTCCCTTTCCTTTACATCACTGGTACCGTTCTATGCAATTCCTCCTGTTTGGTTAGGGTTTCAGCCTTCACAATGTCCTTGAAACATTGTGATGAAATAAGTCTCCTGACAGTCACTAAACCAAACAAAATTTCAATTGCTTGGTTATCCATCCCGACATCGAGTTAATAGCTTTTGCTCTCTTTTCTCAGACTGCATACATCTTTGGTATCTGAAGTACTAAGAATAATACTAGTTCAGCTCAAATTGCCAACAAACTTGCAGAGACAGGCAATATGTTTTCTCCTACATGATGTGCTCCTGCATAAACAGACCTTGTCTTCTTGTCATACCACATTTATAAAAGTGGCCACCACAATCCCCTCCATGACCTTTTCTGCAGACAGTTTTCTATTTCTTCCTATTGTTCTTTCTTTAACTCTTCCCTTACCATCTCATTTAGGATAGATCTTGCACAATCTCAGTTCCTCATATTCTAAAATTCAAGTCTCTTTCATGTTGCTCTATCTTCCCTTCCAAGTACAGTTCCTAACTAGCTGATATCTGCTCCAGGTTTCTTTTTTTGAGTTTCTTTTCTTTCTTCTTTCTTCTTTCCCTATTGCCTTTGGAAGGTTAAAACCCATTGCAATTAAGACCTCCTCATTTAAACCCTTTCATCCCAATAAATATATTTGCATTTATCATTTCTTTTGCACTAATCTGCATTGAAAAGCACAAGTGTTCAATACTTCTTCCCAGATAGACTGTCTGCTACCATCCAGAGCCAAGTCTGAATGTTCCTCAGTGGATACACAATGCTGAATCTCTGCATTTGATCAAGGGTTGATTGTTGGGGTTCCCCCATGTCATGGTTTAGGAATGGTATTCCCCTATTTAGCAAACTCCGAAAAGAAAAATGTAAACATATTTTCTATCTAATGTTTTTAGGTATTATACCTATGAATTTTCTTTTGCCACACCACCTTTTTCTCCCACAAAGGCACACATTTGCCTGAAGTTTCTTTACAAACTCACTCTCTTGATACTCAGAGAGGAAAAACAATCTGTGGTAAAGCTCTGCCACAGACTGCCTATTAATTGTGGACTAGCCAGTTTGTACCACCTGCTAAAAAAAGACAGTAGTCTTGTCATTGCCTCATTCACACATCTATTTAGATTATAAACTCAATAAATAGGACTTTCTCTTACTGTCTTGTTTAGCAAAAAGAAGCCACCCAGGCCTATTACACAACCAAAACATACTGTTGGCATAATTTCCCCATAAAAATAAAAGCCCTTTCTTTTTAAAGAGGATAGTGTTGCTACAGCATTTTAATGCAAGTATAATTATGAGTATTCTCTAATTCTTAATCTACATCTTCAGAAAGGATGAAGACTCTTGCATTCACCCTCTGAGTTTATCATTGTTTCCTCTTGTTCTGCTGATAACTGAGATCATAACACGCCTTCTGCATCTGAGTCCAGAGGATCCAAAGGAGCTTTCAAAACTGTTTCTGAAGAGATGCTTTAATTCTCGATTACACTGACTCCTGCACACCTTTAATGCCTGTGATCAAAGACTCAACACCCTGTCTGTCAACACGATGCCCTTATTCATCTGGCAGTGCTTGGTCCTTACTGGTTGTGTTGATCATCTGCTGTACCTTTTTCAAAGGATTGAATTTCTGCTTTTTCATAGACATTGATTTTTCGTCTGTTAAAACACAGGATGGATTCCTATCTTGCTTTCTCCTCTTATCTCCAGGTCTTTAAACTATTCCATATATGCATCTGGAAACACAAAGAAATCTGTGATCTTTCCTTTGCCCCATGATTGAATTTGGCTGAAAAAAATTTCCTTTGGAGTGCTGCCTTTATCTCTGGCTGTTGCTACCAAATTCAGGTCCAGGTACCAGCTGCTAGCCTTTCTGCATCTTTCCAGCAGGGAGTTTTCATTTACTAGGCAGTGAGACAACAGGACCTGTTATTTCCTTTGGCAGTCCTAGTTAGAGGGAATTTTGGTGGTATTTTTTTAATCTCAAGTCTGTCTTAGTGTTTGCAAGTTTCTCTTGTGACTTGTCCGTGCAGTTGGTAAAGCAAAAATAAAGGAAGCGTTTTCAAGAGATGTTCTGAGAGTGGAAACATGCCTTTCTTCCAATGGCAATGCTTGAAATAGTAGCCTTGGACTCAAAGCAAAGTCACTTTAATAAGCTTATAATTATGACATGCCCTCAGAATTGTCTTTGCTATGCTATTTGTACCTTTCTAGTACTCAGCTTTACATATATATATATATATGTATATATATATTTATGGCCCAATTCTCCATCATTTCTTCCAACTTCAGTTCCCCAAAAGCAAAAAGTTAGCAAAGCTATTGGCTGTATAATGTTCCATCATTCCTTCATCAATGCTATTTTACTCTGACTAGAAAATATATGTCCTGATATATTGAACTGAAGCAGAAGACGGAAATCACTGGAAAAGAAAGGTAGAAGTAATCTATTAAATAAGAGAAGGAAAACTGAGCTAAATCAAATGATAGAATTAAAAAGGATGAGAGAGTCTTCAAAAGAATATGCTGACTTTAGAAAGATGAGGGAAAGGCAGAAGAAGCAATGAAACCAAGAATTTAGTGTGGTGGCAAGCAAAGAAACTATATACACAGCAAAAATTTCATTTAATGTTAAGTGGAGGGTTACATTTACTACAAGATCTAATGCATCCATCAAGGTCATTCTAAGGGAAAGGGTTTTAACATCACATTTGCCATCCTTTCCTTCTTCATCTTCAATCTAACATTAAAGTATGCACGTATTTTTTAATACTCCATTTCTCTAGAAAATGGTGGGGGTGGAAACCGCTGGATGTAAGTAGCTCCAACTATAACAGAAATTAAAGTGAAAGGTTTAACATTTTTTAGTTTAAATACATCATAACTATTTAACTCATATCAGCTTCTTTCATGCTTTCAAACCCTAGCCTAATGCAAGGTTTTTTGTCATGATTCTTTACTGTAGTTACACTGAAGCAGAGATGGACCTCTTCTGCTTTTTCTTGTAATAACCAGATGTCAAAAGTGACAAAATTATTCTTTCTTACTGTTTCTTCATATAGGTCACAACACATTGAAACAAACTGAAAGGATAAACTTTTGGAAAGTGAGACATTCTCTGGTAAGGTATCTAAAATTTCTTTATGAAGATTTTTTCTTTGTATTTGTTGAAGATGGAGGTGTTTCCATTTAAAGTTCAATTTGTCTGCTTTTTAACTTACACTAATATTTTATCTGATTTTCCTTTCAACATTAGCTTCTGTTACACGGCATATAATTTTGCACCCCAGAAGCCTCTTTCTGAACAAACTCCAGTATTGTTGCCTTGATGCTCAATGACGGTCAATCTGAAAACACACATTGAAGTCTTTGTTAAAGTTTGTTTTCTGTATCTTTAAAATAAGGAAGAAAACAAATCTGGACAGGAGTTTTACCTGGCAAAGATATCTGAACTGGCCAGCTTGTAGTTTCTGATAGGAAGAGGTAAAATTACACTTAATATAAATTTAAAATACTCTCCTAGATGGCCTTTGCAACTTCATGATGCTTGTAACTAATACAATACAAATTATTTCAGGGAGAGAAAATGCCTTCTGTATAAAAAAAATCCTTCTCCCAATTATACTGATTAGTCTCACTCTGAAAGCCCTGTGAGAAAAGCTTTTTTTCCTTTGTACTCCTGTCCAACCTGGAGAAGTTGGATGCAGAGATACACCTTCAGGGCAGGATTACATCCACTTTACAGGACTTAGAATTACAGAGACAATAGCACATCTGCTTTCAGCCTCATTCACTACACCACAGAAAGAAACACACTCTCTTTTCTACAAGATGTGAAGCTAAGGTAGTCTCTGAACACTTAAAAAAAAAAAAAGAAAACAGAAAAAGCAAGAACCTTGAAACACAGTCTAGTTTCTGGGTTTATTCTTGGAACAGAGAAGCCACATGCTGCTCCCTGTTCACAGTTTGAAGAAAATACCTAATTTAGTCCTTATTGTGTAACAAAGAAACTGTAGTTTCTACTAGGAAACTGAGGACTGCACACTGACCATGTCTTCTTGTTATAAATAAGAGATCACAGACTAGAACCACTGTCTCTCTCAGATTATATTGTTATCTCCATTGTGCATTCTTGATCAAACATCTCATCCTCTGAGTGATTTTTATATCACCTTGCAATACATCGCCTTCAAAATTTAATGCTTCTAAGTTGTTATTTTCCCCTTCAACTTCCCTGTCAAACTTCTGGTACTCAGCTTGAAATTCCAGAAATGTGGTTTCTTTTCAACTAAGCAAAGTAGTAGAAGCCCCCAAACTGAGTGCTGGTATCATAGAATCATAGAATGCTTTGTGTGGGAAGGGACCTTTAAAGGTCATCTGGTCTGACTCCCCAGGCAGGAACAACTTTCACTAGACCAGGTTGCTCAAAGCAAATTGGGTCTTAAATTATCAATGGCAAAGATACATGTGCAAACCGAATCAAGAAGCTGGAATAAATAAAAACAGTACTAACTAACAAAGTTATTTTTGTTCTCTCCTTTTCCAAGTACTTCATAAACAACCATCAACTAAGAGAAGTGTAGCATGTTGCTGAGCTGCTGGATCTACGCTGAGCTACGTGGATTATGTTCTCTGGACACAGTGCTGTATTGATTCGAGTGAAATTTTGCTATTGTTTAAGTAGTCGAGGTTATAAAATTGATGGGGAAAAATCTTACATATCAGATAGGTTTCAAATACTAAGTGATACTCAGCGGTCCCAGGCAAAGTTCTCTTCTAACGGACTGTGCCTCAAAGCAGACTCAATGCAGCTGCACCACCCAGCTGAAGAACATCTTGTGTACCTCACACAATGACTTTACAAAATAGCTGATACTCCATCAGTTTCTGGTAACTCAAGATGATATTAGGGATTTCTTGTCCTCAACAGCTCACATATGATTAAACCCACTGATGCCCTCGAAAAAAGTAACCAACCAGATGCCTGTGTTTTCAGTATTTTAAATTCTGCTTAAAATGGAGTATTGAAATATTACTATTTTGGAAACAGCTGTAAATGACACCGCTGTCAACCCAGCTTCCTCTTTTCTGTCACAAAACTTGCCTAGAATCATTTGCTAGGTTGCCATGCATCAGCTGACTATCAGCTGAGAACTTTTATTAGAATTTGTAAAACTTCTTGAAAAATTTCAGAAGAATGCTGATACTCAAGAGCCCATCCTGCGTGCTAAGTATCCTGTTCCAATGTAATTCCAAAAAGTAAAAGTGTTTGGGTTATTAAAGATACCTTAAAGGCAACACATATTGTCTGGCATTGAACAGAAATCCCTAGAAAGGGTTAATCATGACGAAGTGACTAGATATAACTAAGCCACAAGAATCCATTTATGGTTTGTTTGGAGATTTTTTTTGCCAGAACAAGTGGTAAATTTTTGAAGAATTCTAATAAAGACTAAAAATCCTATTATGAGGCAAATACTTTAGCTAAACATCTTGCTAAAAATTAACATAACCCAGTGGAGATTATTTCTATGTTAATATCACTTTGCTGCTTAGTATTGTTCAGCTATTGGTACTTTTTAACTTTTCTGTACCAAATGTTTAATAAAATGAACAAATTTAGCCAAAAACCCAAATAAACTTAAAAAGTTTTTGACTGAAGTGTGACAAGGCATGGGGAAGTAGGTGCTATGGCTCTACAGAAAGTGTATACAGGAATTGCTTTTTTACATGGTTTTATTATGGAAGATCCAGGCAAAGTAGAGAAAAATGCAAACAAGAAGACCTGCATTCAAGACAAAAATAAAAAAAAGAGGTGTTGAACCCATAAGCCTTAATAGTTCAGCTAACCTGGTGTATGGCTTGCTGTTCTTTGAGATATGAAGACATTTTTTCATCTGTTGCAAAAAAAATCTGCCATTGAATGAAGTTGTTTTTTATCTTATTAGTACTGCATTTATTTTTCACAGTTACTACAATGAAATTGTTTATTCTAACACCCCTTGACCACATATTGTTGTGATCAGTAATGCACCATTAACAGAGAAACAGAAAAAGAAATGATACTCAGAGGGTCGTGTTATAACTCTTAGGGGAAACAACAGGTTTGAACCTTTTTAATGTTTTTTCTTGTAACTCATGGATTTAAAAAAAAAAAAAGTCCTCTTTATGTATACAGTACACACACAAAGCTTTCTGTGAAGGACTCATTAGTGACAGGTATTTAATTAAATAAGTAAATGTCATTTTAATAACCTAATAACCTACAGATACTCACCCAGCTAAGATTTAGAGTTGATAAATCTGCTGAATCTTTACGCCTTATTTACCTTGCACTAATCATCTAGCCTCTAATTTATTTTATAAATAGGTAAAGCAAATTTGAAACATTCATTTGAATTACAGTTTTAGCAAACACAGGTCAGACTGGATGTGACCTTTACCAACACATGACTTGCAGCTTGTTATCATTCATCGTATCTCTTGAAATTAACTTATATTAATTTAGCAGCACCATAAATGCTATGGGAAAGGTGACTCTAGATTTTTCACTGATACATACGTCATCTACATACATAGAAATCAGTCTTTGCAGACATAAAGTATGTTTTTAATATTCCCCCAGAGTCAGACTAGCCAGAGACAAACGACCTTAATGGAAGGCTTCCAGAGGACAAAGCAGTGTCCATTCTTTTTGCTGGCTGAGGTAATGTTTCACATTCAAGTGTCTGGCATTTCTTTGTACCATGATGAATGCTGGATGCGGCAGCTAATCCATTCTGAAATTTCATAGGGTTTTCATGGCATCACAGAGCAGATTTTTTTGTGACAGATGCAAACATTAAAGAAACAAATAGGGGAAGAAAAGCAATGAAAAAGTACCTAGGTTCACCCTCCACTCTAATTTCTGACCAAAGAAGTAGTGGGCTGTGGTTCATGAACCTCTGGGATAAAACAAAACTCCTGTGCCTGCTCAGTCTTCATTTCCTATTAAAATTTAAAACTGGAGGAACCTCAAATAATTTCCATTAACTATAGAGAGTGGAAAAGGAATACTTTATGATAGGATTGGGAAAGTGAAGACACACAGGCAGGTCTGGATTCGGAGAGTGAGAGCATTGCACAAGAAAAACTCTGATTGGACCACTTTTCTAAGAGTTGTATTGAAGTCAGAGGCCAATCTGCAATGAGGAAAATGAAGAGAATGAGAGGAACAGCTCAATGAGAGACTGGAATATCAAACACACAAAAGTTCTGGCATCAGAGGAGATGAAGGCAAGTAGAGGGAGATTGATGCACGGAGTACAGAAGTTTATGGAGTGATGTAGAGGAATTTAGTTCAAGAGTGTGCAATAATCTGATTATCTGTCACTTTCAAAAGGGACAAGAAAGATAAGGAGGAAGAAGGGGAACTGCTAGGATTCATAGAGGAGAAAAATTTCCATATTCCCTGACAGTAGTCTCTTTGGTAATGAAATGTTTCATTTTCAAGACGTGATAATATTACAAGTCAATCTCCTCTTCAGAGTTTGAGTGTATCTGATTAAATAATTAATAAATGAAGATTTGAGGCTCCAAGAAAAGCAAGTTCTTCTGTGCTCAGTCCAATGTCAAGCTGTCTGCTTAAGTGCATTATTATTTTAAAGTGTGTCTTATCACTTCTTGCTTTATCACTCCTAGAAAGAATGCATCTGCAAAATTAATATATGGCTATGCAAATGTTTCATTTGCATTCTAAGATGAGGGCAGTCTGCACCTGAAAAATCACAACACTCCTCTCCTTCAGGCTTGACATGTGTTCTAAGTCTTGGTACCATCTTCAAAATGAAACAGAGACTCACACTCTTAGGGTCTGTCAATTTTTAGTTAGCTGAGTAACAATCATTTTAGGGGAAAATCATTACGTTTTTATTCAAATAACTATGTTCATTAAAGTGGTCTTGCTTGAATTTTCTGTTGCTGGGGGATGTGTAAGAAGCACAAGGATGGGGACATCTCACAATCTCACATCATTGTGGTGATAACACAAGAGACTATATGAAGGTTAATCTACCAATTCAACAGCTATAAACATGGGGCTTATCAGGCTTATTTAGTAAATCTGTAAAAGATCCAGGCCTGGAAGGATGGGGATGATCATTGAGTTCTTGTTTGCCCTGTTATGGTAGATTGAGATAATTTGCCAAAACATCTAAAAATTTTCAATAAAAGTTTTCAGAAATGTGATGGTGCTTTTGATACTCCAAGACACTCGATATCACAACTCAGTTATATCACTGCTCACAAATGGGGTATAAAACAAGAAATATTATACGACCTTTCTAAAGGGAGATTAATCTTTTAAAAATTGACAAGGAAGCTCCATATAATTAACAAACATAAACATTTCTGCCTCTCTGCTTGGTAATAAGTGCATATGATGGCTACTTAAATGTCAACAGTTATTTTTTGTATCATTAACTCACCCAAGAACCAGATGCTAAATAGCCATTTCAGTAGCATAAATGATGGAGCAAACTTGTGAGTAGGAAATAAAAATTTTAATACACAAGCAGAATTTTACATCCCTAGTAGCCAGCAGCCTTTTGGGTTTGACAGCTACGTGCTTCAAAACCTTTGTGACAAAACAACTTATGAAACAAAATGACAAATAAAGGTTGGAATGTTTCACATACTAAGAGATTTCCAAATGTGTGCTCATACATTTTAGAAGACCTCCAATATACTCAACTTTTTTTTTGTCAGATAGGAAAAGAGAGGCTGAGGGGTCTTGCTTACAGAGGAGATTTACTTTTCATTGTGTTTGGATGAACTATTCATTGCAGATTTAACAATTCATGATTCTTTGTCTCTATAGACTGGCTGTATCCTACTGCAAATTGTTACTGTTTTAACACAACAGAAACTTTCTCCCCACATTGAGCATTTTGGAAGGTAATACTGCTCAGCTTGATACCCCAATGGATCCTGCTGGACTGTGCACCTTCCTGTGGGGTGTGATGTGCATCATCGACCTCTCCAAACCACCTCAGGTTCTGGGAAACAAGCTGAATTCCCAAATTCCCTTTGACTGCATCTTCCAACCCCATGAGTCTTCTCCTTTTGACACGTACATATCTCTCCTAGCCAGAACACCACCCCAGAGCTGCTCTGCGCCTGTTGTTAGCACAGGCTCATGGAGAAGCCCCTTAGTCCAGAGGGCTTCTGCTCTGTCAGTCAGCTGTGAAGATACAGAGCAGCAGTTTTGGCAATGTTAACATCTGTTGTGGTGCCAGACAGAGTAGGAAGAAGAGGTGAGCAAAGTAGCAAAGTATGGAGACCCCAACCAGTGGCTCTGCGATCTGATCCTAGTGTTCTACACTTCTTGTGGCACGAATCCCTGTCTCACTGAATTGGTGCAAGCAGACAAAACACACCCCAGCCATGGGATGACCAACCACGGCAGCACAGTTTTGAACAGAGAAAACTATTCTGTATGGACACCTGCACACAGCTTATCTTAGCTGGAGTGGCAGTGTATTATTCAAGGGCTATTTTAATTCATAACTTACTTCATTTCCTTATAAGTCCATTTTTGTTAATCGAAAATGAGTTACAAGCAAGAGGTTATCACATGGAGCTGCTGTTGGTAAATTGTAAGTGACTGTGCTCTGAGCAATCTGGGGATGCTGTAAAGGCTGACTAGTAACTTATGGTTGGTGGTGTTGAGTTCAAGGTTTTGTTGATATGGTTTTGCATCCGTTAGTTTCCCAGGATTACCAAAAGAACTGTGGATGGCACAGTCCTATCCATTGTTGTTTCTACCAAAGCTCTTAGTTCTCAGTGGCTTGTAGTCCAAGATGGGGCTTGGGGGAAGCAGATCTGCTGAGTTCCATGAGTGTCTTATTTAATAGGAAAAGAAAGCTTGTTTCCATGGCCATTACTGCAGACTTCAGAGATCCTTTCTATTTCCTGAGTCTGCAATTCCAGATTTATCTTCTATTTCCTTTGGTAATTAAGTCTCTTGGTGGATATTTACAAGGTCATGCTGTACTATATTATGTCCAAAAAATAAAAGTGTAATTTTCAGTGGAATGCAGAACTTTTTATGAGGTAGACATATTCAGCAAACACTTTTGAATGTATTTTATGTAATGCTATGACAAAATGCTGCAGAAAATATTTTAAAATATCATTAACTTTACAATTACAAATCATATGATATTGATCAAACTGCAAAGCACACTGATTTTGACTTAGTGGATTTCTCTTATCATTCAAAGAACACAGCTAGACCAGAATTGCTCATGCTGAAGTACAAGAGGAAGGGCAGCAAGGGATAGGAGAGCCTAAAATCATGTCTGGGAATAATGAGGGTACTGTAGGAACTTTTTGTGAAAGATTTTTATCAAGAATAGCTTTCCTTTTTTCCCATATCACAGAAAGAAGAGCCAATAATTCCAGGAAACCCTTCATATGACCTCGTTATATCACCCAGCTAGTTTGGTCTAATCAAACTACAATTCATAAGTTTCATTTCTGAATTGCACATATATTCATGTTATCCCTTTGTTTTTGTAAGAGCAAATAATTGACTATCAAACTACATTTCCCGGTCATCTATGTATTTCTAGCCCTTGCTCTGCAAAATCGCACATTCTTTTCATTGTGTCTACATTTTTCTTTTTAACTGAGGTTCCTCTGATCATTTTCTTATTCTGCTTGCACTGGGGTAAGGAAGAGGACACTTGTGTTTACAAAGAGCAACTGTCCACATTATTTTCAATCTTGAAATCATGGTTGTATTTTAATGAAAAGTTTTATTACATCAGTTTCACCTCGCTGATTATATTGCCCACTACATTCTTTAATAACAGATTTAATATTGCTTGCTGCCAAATCCACCCCCTCGAGCCACATACATGTGTTAAATTACCTCATAATGCAGAGGGCTAATAGGTGAAGTTCACTTCAAAAAATCCCTAAGCAATTTAAATGATGTTAATATCTAAACCGCTTTTGTAAAAACCAGTTTTCCCATCCTAGTATGAGTTTGGATTGTTTACAGTTGGGACTTCAGACATAAATATTTTCATTAATCAAACCATAATAACATTGGAAGAAAATTAATGAGGAGATGAATCAGTTCAATGCAGGGAAAATCCTTTAATCAAGGTTGCAAAAGATTAATTTTTACCAATTTATTTGTACAACCTATCCATTATTTTGACAATATATCATGACTTGCTTATTCTGCACTATTGCTGTTAAATTACAGTCACAAGAAAAATCATTTATGTTGACAGATTCAAACCATTTGATTTAACATTTTAAATTCAAAATTGTTGGCCTAGCTGATGTCACAAAATGCTGTACCACAAATGCTACTAGTTTACCAAACTATTCTTGTTTGACCAGACTATTCAGGAGCCAAAAAAAAATCACATCAATTTAGAAGGAATCACTCTTTTCACTGATTTCATTCTATTTGCTAGGGGGAAAAAAAACCCAAACATGTTAACTCATATAATTTAGAAACTGTTTTTTTCAAGAAGCTGACCAAAAGAAACAAACACACAAACTGGTTTTTTTAATTAGAAACTGTCAAAAAAAAATCTTAAAAAACATTTTAGAACAGAATTCTGATACAATGTAGAAGGTTTGATCTTGGGGAACTAAACTAATGGAAAAAAGTACACTTTGCCTTTACAATGGATATTCTTATTTTCTGGGTTTTCATTTAAATGTTTTTCATGTCATAAAGTGAAATGACAGGAGGTGGCAAGAACCAATAGGTTCTGAAAGTTGACAAGCTTAACATTAAAAAGAGATTACTGTGCTCCTTCGAAAAATGTCTTTCATTTCCTGAATGCAAGAGGACCACTTCAACGACATTGTCTAACGCATGAGAAGGGATATGAACGTATTCATGTAGTTATCTGAACACAAATGTGCACGTTGGACAGAGTCTCTTTTTGTCCTGTTGAAAAGAAATGGAGCAATCAGACTTTAAAGTTTTTCTTTAGGAAGCAACCTTGGATTCTCATCTTGGAGATGACAGTTGAAGGAGAAAAGGAAAAGAAAATATATTTGTTCCTTAAATTTTATGTCTATTTTCTGTCTATTTGTTTCAATACAGTGTACTCAAATTTCACACTTTTTTATTGGAAGAATACAGATCCATTCTAAAATCCCCAAAGCTATATGATAAAGGATTTTTTTTTAACGAGAAAAGGTAAGAAAGACTTAAGTACGGCCAATGATATTCTCAATTATAACAGTTAACAGCAAAAAAACCATGGCACTCAGCCATGGATAATGCAATTTGGATCAGTCCTAGACTATAAGACTATATTTTAGTCTAGACTGAATTTGTCTAGACTGAATTTATCTAGACTACGATTTATAGGACAGGTCTATACAAATGAGAGGAAGAGCTATCTAACTACCAATTGTTGTTCCAACTTGGTTCTTTCCCCATTTTACAAAGGCTAGATCTAGGAATTTCCAGGGGGAAAAAAATAAGGCAAGTTAATACTATTCATGAAACTCACGAACAAGTCTAGCTCAAGACAAAATGCCTACCAGCTAGCCCAAGAGGCACCAATTATTCATCAAAAAGGACTCATTAGAAAGTGTTGCATAATTAGCTTTATTTTTGAACCCTTTTGATTCCCAAGATTCCCTTTTTTGTGTAGAGCAACAAATCTGTGTGATTCCAAACAAGACTCCAAAATTGGTTTGGGAGAAAGGAGGCTTCAATTAAAAGCAAATTGTCTTCTCTGCTCCATCAATACATCTCATGAATCCTAAAAAGAAATACACAAAAGTATCACTGTTTTTCCTAGCAGGAAAATATAAATAACTTTCATAAATTCCATGCAGCACAATTCTCTTTCTGTTTCTAAACGAAGAAGATGTCTTTTTTCTAATGTTAATAATATCTACAATACGGGTGTAGTCAGTAAGGACTGTATGATGACAAAGGAAATACAAATATTAGTCTAAAACATCTCATGAGAAAACCCAGAGAGAATACACTGCATGGAATCCTCAGATGCCATTGTCTAGAAAATTTGACTTTTCAGTCAATAAAAATAACCCTCTTCTTCAGGGTGATTTAATTTGAAGAAGCAGTCTAATTAAAACAAAGAACGTGTATTTTCAGATCATGCAGTAGCACTTAGCATTTTTCAATTTTTATTACACTGTTATTATGCATGTTATCCAAATTGGTTTTAAAAGGGCTTATGTGTTTTGACAACACATTAGAGTACTTGGATGTGATCTAAAACTCTATGCTTAAACACGAATCTCAAGCAAAGGAATCCAGTTGCAGAACTGATCCTTTTCCCTGATGTTCTCAGCACCTTTCTCAGCTGTACCACAGGTGCTAATAGACATTTTCTCCAGCTTGTGCTGTGGATTCCCAGACACAGCCAGCCAGACTGTGAGAGTCAGAAGTGCCATTTGAAAGTTATCAGTGCTAACAAGATATGTGGAGATGTGCCTGTTTTTAACAGAAACAGACCTCAGTCTCTGCATTGTCCTTTATGATCAAAAAATATTGTGTTTTGGAGAAAGGCTAAATGTTCAGTGTGTTTCTATGTTCCCTGTTCAAACTGTAAAGCAAAGGAAGACTATGTCCATTTTAAAGGCTGAAACCTTCAAATATCTAAGGATATTTGAGTTAAATGTTTGATTTCAAACTTTTTCAGCTCCTCGCTCTTTGTGAAGAAGGAAAATCACTGAAAGGGAAACTAACAGCGCCTTAGCAAGACTGTCCTCTCTAGGTCACCAGTTTAAATCTAGTTCAAGTCAGTGTAAAGGAGAATTTAGGGTCTGATAATTGTTTTCCAGCCTTCATGAACGGAGTTGATCCGAGGTCAGAGCCACAGAATATGTGATATTCCCAATTGTAAGAAAGCTTTCTTTAAAATTGACACTTCACAAGTCTATCAGTGAAGCAAACAAGCTAGAGAACTTTTGAAGTGATTGATGAATATTTTTCCAGATATTTTCACTTCCTCAACCCTACTGTTTAAGGCCAAACTTTCCAAGTCATGCTGAACACCAGAGTTCTTCCTTATCTCTTGTATTGCCGTCTACTGAGCTATCCTGAGGATCTGGAAGATGCATCTCACTCTTTGGATGGCCTAGAGAAACACACAGTATTCTGGCCACAGAAAGTCTGGACGAGGACCCTAGTTTTAAAATGAGATGCCATACAGATGAAATGTGGGATGCCAACTGAAAATTTATATAGACGAAGCAAGAATAAAGTTACAGCAAATAAAAGCCATTGGTTTTTAAAAGAAACGATAACTAACAAGATAGGTCTGAAGATTTATGGAGTCTAGTGTCAGGTATTGAAGCAAAGCTGTAATCAATTTAGCTTCAGACCAAATTTTAAGTGTCCTCTGTATCCATCCAACAAGCTGTTTAGAACGTGTGGAGTGAGAAATCTGTTCTGTATGCAATGTGCTGTGCCTTCAGATTCAGCTCAAAGCAATAAACTTCAATGTGGATAAGCAGACTTGCCTCTATACCCCATTTCCTCTTCAGAACTCCCCTGCTGTATAATTAAATTGTCAAACAATCATTAGCCCATTGTAAGGAAAAGGCTTTTTTCTTCCTGGATGGACAATTTGACAATCCACATTCAGGCTTTCACAAAGCACACAACTTGACAGCCAAAGATTATTCAATCATTTAAATTGAGTTAATACATTCAGCTCATTACTGGTTTTCATTTCTGACCAGATAAAACAGTAGCTTGTGAGCTGGCATTCAATATAGGGCAAATTGTCTTACCCCTTTCTTATCCATCACCCCATCACTCTGAACCTGATCTCACTCCTACAAATTAATTCAGTATGTCTGAATATCAGAAAACTACCATATCAGAATTTAATGTGGAAAATTGTAAAGAAAGTAAAAATTGATTGTCTTCAGAGCTTTTTAATGGAATACTGAAAATACACTTGCTTTTATAAAATCAAGATAAAAGCGTAATATCCTCTAGCTGTGTAACAATTTTTAGAGATTACAAAACATGACAGGAAGTGGCAAGAATAAATAGGTTCTGAAAGTTGATGAGTTTAACATTAAAAAGAGATTAATGTGTTCCTTCATAAAACAATGTGAGTCCACACCTCAAAAGCTCATATTTTTGTCCTCAGATTGACATTTTTTCTCTCCTTCAGTATTGGTTCTACCAGATGAGTAGCAATGAATCCTCTCTATCTTCTTTTCAGACATTGTTTTGTAGTTGCTAGACTCAAAGAGTACCCCAGTCATCATTTAAATTAATGTCCCCACCAAAACCAAGATCATACAGACCTTGACCACCCTTCATAATTTGTACTGTGCCCTGATCTTAAAAATTTCCTGTAAAAGCAAATTCTCTGTATCTTCAGGTTATCCAGTCTTATGCTTCACCATCCTTCCAAGTTTCCTAAGCTTTTGCATCCAAAATCATCTGTGATGAAAGACAAATTGATTTCTTCAGTCCTTGGAAAGCATTTGGTAATCATTGATATTGCAATTACATATGATTAAGTCACCCTCTACCACCTGTCAGTGAGGCAGGTCTCTCCTAGGTCGTGCTTTCTAAACCCATCTTTCACACTGCTGGATTCCCTTTACTTTGTCTTTGCCTTAAAAATGCATTTCCCAAACAGAGATAATACACATTTCAAGGCTCCTCTGGAATTAAGTGAGGAGTGTAACTAGACGTTTTCTGTACAAACTTCTGCTTCATGAATCTAAAATTAAAAGTACTTTCCTACTATCTTTTTCCACTGTACTCTTTACTTTATTTAAGGAAAAATACCCAGTTTCAAATTTCAATTTACTTTCTTTTTTCTCAGGCACAGAACTGTGGTTCATAAATACTTGGCCGCAACCTTTCAGGTTTCTGAGCAACTCTCCAAACTGGAACAAGAATTTTTAGCATTTTCCCCAAAGTACTTAAAACTCTTTTCATCTTTGTACAAGACATAAATTAAAAGGTATAGTCTCCGTTCTACTATTCACATTTTTCATGAAGATACCAAGTAGAATTTGACCAAATGCCAGTTCTTAAGGAAATTTACTCAGCATGTCCTCCACGTTTGATGTGGTTTCACTGATTATGAAGTTTTCAACTACTTTTATAGCTACCCAAAGGCAAATCCATGCACACCATATTTCCTAAACTTATAAGATTCTAATGTTGAAAAAATGTCTAAGAACACTATCAGAGGTAATTTACATCTGTATCTACCGCTTTCTTCTTTCTCCACTAGGCTGCCACCATTCTCAAAGAAGGTAATCAGAAAAATTTGATATGATGCTTTCTTGGCAGTTCCTTGTTGGCTGGTGTTACAACCCTTATAATTTGTAGGTCCTTAAAATTACCTCAATAATTTGTTCCATATTGTTTCCAGGAACTGAAACCAGATTGCTTGATTTATAATTCCTTGTCTCCTCTCAGAAAAAGTTATGAAAGATTTCGTTTTTCTTAGTTTTCTAGGATCTTTCCTGTCTGCATCTTTTAGGAGATAATCACTAATCATTCAGAGATTGCTTTGGCTCATTTCTTGGGATGAATTTCATCAAATCCTGAGAATTTTAATGTAACAATTTTACATAAATATTCCCTGAACTGTTCTCTTCTCTACTCCAGCCTGAATTCCAAGCAACTTGTTAAAATTAATATGTTAAGGTATCCAGCACAATCTAACTTTTCCACAAAGACTAAAGTAAATAATAAATTTCTGTTTTCTCTGATGAAAGAAAATTATTCTTTTTCTCTGTAGAACACTTTGTTCAATATCTTTCTCCATTTCCTTCTTTTTTCTAATGTATTCACTGAAAATTGCGTTGCTTGCCATGTCCCTTGCTACTTGGAACTCATAAAGTTTTTAAGTTTTCTTATTTTATCCTTACACTTGCATAATTCCATTGTATTCATTCTTATTTATGAAACAGCTTGGATTTATTAGTTTAAATAGCAGGCATTTCCCCACCCAGCTGGCAAGGAATGCTTATTTGTGTAGCGGCATGAACGTGGCTATCCCACTTCTGATAACCGGGCAGGAACTGGTAACAACTCTGTGGGTAACCTCTTTACTCTGAGCAGATACGCGCAGAGCCTCTGCTTCTCCATGCCCTCAGAGCCTCATGGAGCAAGGCAAGCTGCAGGTGTTATAAAGATAACTCTCTGGAGGGGGAAAAATCAAAAAAAGTCTGTATAGTGCAGACAGAGAGCACTCCAAAAGTAAATTACCAATAGTTAGTTGTGCACATTCAATCCTCAGTCAAACCAAGATGTAGGAAGGTTACATCCGATTTCTAGCTCTACCAAAGGTATACTTTGTAAGTTTTATTAGAAATCCCTTTCCCACTTCTGTCTTTTGGTTTTGCTATATAGTTGAGTCTATGCAGTTAAGTCCACGTCTGTGTGTGTGCACAGCAAGGCAGCCTAAGAAAACAGGATCCTGAAACCATCCGGGACCTTCACTCATTCTTGCAATATCACACAACAAATAATCCATGATATATTTCACTTTCTTTCTGCAAAAACCTTTGCTGAGACAGATTTTGTTATGTATTATGCAATGCAGAAAAAAAGAAGGAAAGAAAGAAGGAAAGAAGGAAAGAAGGAAAGAGAGAGAGAGAAAGAGAGAGAGAAAGAGAGAAAGAAAGAGAGAAAGAAACCTCCTGCAAAAACAGGCTTTAAGAAACAGGGAGAGAAGACAATTTGAGGGGTTTTCACAGTCAGCTATCCACATTTCCTTTTTAAACTATAAGCTATATAAAAGCAAGGTTTCAGATGCATTTATATACATGGAGCAGTTAAAAAACATTTTAAAAGTAACTAAAGAACTGGACATAAACAGCTATTAAAACACAGTCTCGTCACAGGGATGCTTCTTCCCAGCAGGGCAGACTCCTCTCCAGGGCAACAACTCAGAAAGCATTTGACTACTTGGGGAACAAGAATCTTGACAGTTCTCTTCCCTCTTCATGGAGGGTTTTACCCTGGAGACTGGCAGTTTGGTTAACATCAAAGTTATTCTGTTAAATGGAGCTAGTGAATGCATATGGTAGGAAAAATTCATTCTAAATATTCTGACCTTGGTTACGAGGTATAAATTGGAAGGAATTTAATAAAATAAAGAATCACCAAGGTTGTCTGCCAGGTTGCAAAGGAGTAGCATCTAGATAAGGGTGTGTGACCTGTGCTCCTTTATTCGTCCCTGGCACAAGGGTTTTTTCTCATACAGATTATGCTTGTTCTCTTTCATAACTTATTTGAGCTTGATTAAATTTTTTTTGGTAGGCAGCACTTGAAACATGTAAATTACTTTTCTTCTTCAGGAATATTGCTTTAATGGGGACCTACAAAAGCTCTGTCCCCTAGCAACAGCTCTTTGCAAGCTCTCCTTATAAATCAATGCCAGATAGGTGGAACACATAGAAGGGACAAAGATATTAAATGGATTTTGTTGGTAAAGGCCACTTTTTTGTCCATGCTGAATTCAACTTGATTCATTAATTAATTTTAAAAAATCAAAGCAAAACAGATGAAAGAAACATTTTCCATCTTCCTCAGAAGGTCTGAACAGTTTTGTAATAATGAAATGCTATACAATATTATATTAAATGACTACTTTGGAGACTTGATGAAATCTTGGTGTTTCATTAGCAGCAATAATAATGATAGATTATTTCAATAACTGTAAAATTTGCTTATAATGGAGAACTGATATCTATATTTTCATGGTCTTGTTCGGTGCAGTCCGGCTCATCTGAATATTTAGTTTCCAAAAGAATTTGAGCAAGTAATATATTTCAACCTGAACTTCAGCTATAGGTGTAAGGATAAGTACACTTATTCTGCAAAATTTTGACTTAATTTAAATATCACATTTAGAAATGTTACACTCACAATTGAGAATATTATATTTTCTCCTTGCTTTCCATACAACGCTCTTTCCTTATGGTAAAAATTATTACAACAAGGAAAAAGAGTATCTGTAAAAGGAAAATTCATTTTGCCATTACTCAGTGGTAAGAATTTAAAGATGGTTCAATAAACTAAGCAAGACAAAGAAATACTTATAATACAGTTGTGTTATCTCTCTGCGTTTGCAAAGATTATCAACAAGTGGTTATCAACAGGTGATTATCAACAACTTCGAATGGATTTGCATAGTGAGGATGAAAGAAACTGCTCCAGCTTGACCTTGTTGAACTGCACATTTCTTACCTTAATATTTGAAGAACCACTGCCATTCAAAATAATTGGAAAAAGAAATCCTACTTTTATATTTCACTCTTTAAAGTTAATAAATTGTTTTTTGATCAAACTCTCCAGAAAACCTCTAAGAAACATGCCAAGAACAGAAGGCTTCAGCCCTCAAATGGATGGATAAAATTGCTATAAATTCAAAGGTGATGGATAGAAAGCATTGAGTAATATGCCTCAATGCAGCACTGGATGTAATTTAACTTAGAATTCCTTGGGCCATCTGTAAGTCATTAACACTTCTAAAATGTGAAAAAACACAAAGATGGAAGAAGTCTGCCATGAAGGAAAGCTAAGACCAGTCTCAGAAAGTGGCAGGAAATTTTCTAGCACCATAAAGGGTCCCATTAACATCCCTATAATTTGATCTTATATCCAATTCTGGTAGAAAGCTGATTACCCATTCTGCACTCCCTTCAGCTGTAAATATTTCAAACCTGACTGTTTTATGTCCCTTCCCCATAACAAAATTACAATCTCTAAAATGTTTGTAACTTATACAGCTTGTTGTAAAGGCCGAATGTCCTTGGCTTGAGAAAGAAATTGTACTCAGGAAAACAGCTTTGTTCTATTTTGGCAGATTAAATTCAAAAGAAATACAATATTAGTATCCAAGCAATGCAGTCTGTCAAAATAAAAGGCAGGCAAGAACTGTTAGAGCTGAAGTAATGGCTAATAAAAGCCGAGGGACCAACAGGAAAGTAGCTGTGCTTAATATGAGCAACTTAGAGCCACGAGTGTCTTTCTGAGCTGGGAAAAGCAAGTCTGAGAGAGCCTCCACACTCAGCCAGTGCCAAATGACCCCTTTTGTGCCCCATCTTTTTCATCACACCAGCAACAGCCTTTTTAACAATAGCACTTCAAAGTGTTGTTTTTACCTCTCTAACAATAAGAAAATTTGAGATGACTGGTCAATAATTTTCCTCATATATTCAATAGTTACAGTAGAAGCAAAGAAAAGATAGGCTCTAATATTTCCCACATTTGTGTGTCATTCCTTTTGGGGATTGTTTTTAGCCACAAGCAAGGTGATCAGTGTCAAAAGCCATTCAGTCCTTGCCTTCCCTGCACAAACAACCATTTCCCTGGGCCACACAATTTTGGTTTATTGTAGTTTAAGTGACATCTCCACGCCTATTAATAGCCCGCAGAGATTCAAAGCATGTTATATAGATGAAGAGTAGAAAATTCAAATAAACACCTGCCTGCAGGACGTTTGCATTTGTCTGGAACAGTCTCTGAAATGCTGGCACTAAGCAAGTGGGCAACACTTGACCGAAAGAGCAGCTAAGTTGCTGGAGATCTCTTGCCCAGTCAGCCTGACCTCAGGCAGGGTACAGTCCTTTTCTTGACCGTATAAATTATCCCTATGACTTGAGTAAAGACATCTTAGGTGGTTGTGTTTTCTACTACCTCCCACTAATGCCAGCAAGAGTTACCGCACACTTGAAGAAAATTACAGGCTTTGGATAATTTCCCCCTCCAAGGCAGGAGTCCAGCAGTGACTCTGTGGCAAGGGTTCGAAGCGAGTTGCAGTTACAGGATTTGATTGTGGAGTCACTGGGTATTAGGGGCGTGCCTGTGGGAACAGCTATATTTATTTATTCTCTGAGGGGTCTGAGAACCCCCAACAGTCACATGCATAGATGGGACATTGAACAGGTTTGCAGAGGTCGGCCATCTTCAAATTTGGTGATTTGTGGAACTTTGAATCACCTTCATAACTAGAGAGACCTCAGGGGTCTCACCCTTATAACCCAGAGAACTCTAGGGAGAATTTTGGGCAGTTCTTGTTACTCCTTCAGGCAGCTCCAGCTGTACAAGTTCAATTTTATGCTTGTATGGATGATGATATGCAAGTAACTGCAATGGAAATATTTACTCAGAAAGTCAAGACACTTTCCTTAAAATTCAAAGCATTGTTACCTTCTGGAGCAAATGAGGGGGTGATTTTGGCCAGAGCATCAAAGTCACCAATAGTTTTATCAGAAGACTATGTTGTGTGAAGAAAAAGTTTTACAATCCCAGTGGATTGCCAAACGTTAGGCTGCAAACAGAACATATCATAAAATAATGTTAACATTACTTCTAGAACAACAATATTAGGACTTTTTTTTCTGCTAACAACTGTCAAAATATGGGAAATACATTTGCTTCTACAAAAGTGAAAAAAAGTATATAATGCTTCATGTAGGACACTTTGACAGCAAATGAAATTGCTCCATTTTCTGAAATTTATCCTCAGCTGAGATGATACATTCCAGTAAGACAAAACCTTCATGTTTTTCCAATAATACACTAGCTCCTGTTACAATAAAAAAAAAGAAAGCTAGGATAGAAACAGCCTTTCTTGTGCCTTCTGATGCTTCAAAGTAGAAAAATTTCAAAATATTCCCAAGAAGATTTTAAGCTCCTCTGTAAAACTGAGTTGTTTCCTTTCTGCGCTCTGGACACTGTCTCAGTCTATTTTTAATCTTTCCATCATGTGGTGCGAAGCAAAGACCACAGTGCCTGGGTGGTCAATTAGCCTCAATTACACTTGCTGGTCCCTGTGCATCAGTGAACGGCAGTGACAGTGACTCCATCCTGCAGACCTTCCCTCAGAAAGCAGATTCCAAATATTAACTGAGCTGTGCAGGGTACCCATGAGCTTAGAAATACTGTGTATGGAACTGTGAATAGGGCTTCTCAGCAGAATGACAGACAAAAAGAGTCCACTACCAGTGCCCTGAGGGGTTGTTGCTGCTGGACGTCCCCAGGGAATATCTGTGAAGGCTCTGGCAAAGCAAGCCAGATGAATCCCAGGGACTGCCAAGGTCCTTCCCCAGGGATGGAGACAACCAAAGGCAGCTGCTATGCTCTGGCCATGTCTCCCTGTTCCTCTAAAAAGCATTTTCCACTGATTTCTGGTCTCCTGAGCTTTATGGAGGTCTTACAGTACAGAGTTCCAGTGGAACCTCACAGGAAAAGGTCAGAAGCAGAGCTATGAAATAGGCCCACGTATTTTTGACCATAGAGGAGGTGTACCCTGACTTATCCTGAGGGGAAACAGCCTTTCAAAGGTAAGGAAGAAAACTTCAGGATGCAGCAGAGATACAAGGCTTTGGAAAGGTCATTTCCAGCAGTGACTGAGAAAGCCACAGTTCCGTACTGCAAAGTCCTTTGCCTTTTCCAGATGTAGGGCAAATGCCACTTTTAATAGGAACATATTTGATGAACGGCTGTCTTAAGTTTCTTGGTTGTTTGGGACTTGCTTTTTCCATCATGATAAACAAACATTAAATATAGTCCTTAATTAAACTTGGATCCCATTAGCCTGCCTACAGTAATATTAGTAAACTACTGATAAGACCTTTGAATCCAACAAAAGCAGAAATAAATGCTCGGACTGCAGCTTCTGGAGGGTGGGGAAAGAAAAAAGGTGGGTTTTGTTGTTTTTTGCTTTAACTTTACCTCAGATGAACCCATCCTTTCACCAGCCTGAGCACTTTGGAGCCAGAAGGGGATTTGCATACCCTTACCCAAGTGCTGACCAAGGGCAGAGCTCCTGTCCCTTCCTTGATCCATTTAGAGTGAAAATTTGTTTGTGAGAACATCGAGTCAGAGTCATACACTGAAATTGTATTGCTTTCATAGTATCTTCACTGCTGTCATTTAAATGATTAGAATAATGTTGACTGGGATTACACTGAGCACTGATAGCACAAGATATTGATGTATGATCCAATCACAACATAATGAGGTGTGCATCACTTGTTGAGCTGTCTGTATGGCTAATCTGAGTCTGGAGTGACACAGATGTCCTGTTTGATCCAATATGCTTTGAGTAACTGAACTGGAGCTGGAAGAGAGGAAGCTGATTCCTGCAGCTGAAAAGACATTAGTGCAAGGTTTATGCTTTTGAGTTTTCTTCTGGGGTTCCTCTCCCGCTCTGTGTCAACACAGATTCACAACTGACACATATCATGAGAAAGGACATCCTGAACATTCACCAAAAACCACTGTGTATTTCAATAAATTAAGTATGTTCAGATCAAAAAGCCACGCCGTAATTTTTTTTTACTGATCTTCTTCATATTTCATTTGATCTTGTGGAAGCTTCAGTGTATGTCCAGAATGCTTCAGCAGTAGCTTGCACCCCTGTTCTGGCAGGGACTGTACTCCTCAAACACAGGCACACAGAAATCACCTCCTCATACCATTTATAGGACTGATTTCTTAAGAAAACTTACTTCAGGATTTGCTAGCTTATGGAAAAAAAGTCTCTAAATGGATATCAAAAATCAAATGGCTCTTCTATCCTTTATTTCTGTAGCCTGTATTACACTACCTTAAGAGGCCAATAAGTTGAAGGATAAGTCGTAAGGCATTTGGCCAGAAGTGAAACACTTTAAAAAGGGATATATTAATAATTTACACATGAGATTTGAAACATGAAATTCAAAACAAGAAAATGCCAAGCAACATTTTTCATTGTTAACTTGTTTTTACTTTGCTTTAGAATACTTTTCTTTGAAAGAAAACTTATGCAGAAATTTCATACAAATTTTATCTAGAAAACTTTGGAAGACACAATTTTTCTGTTCCAAAACAAACCTGGTAAAGTCATGCCATTTGCAAAATGTTTACATCTTGATGGAGCAAATTAGTCTGTAGTTTCTAGGGCCTTCTTTCATATTACTCTGTTATCTTTCCTGTATTAAGAAAGAACAAGAGATTTTTATTAGCCCATCATAAGTTTTTCCCTGAATAAGGTAATAGATTCAGTCTTCCTAAATAATATAAAACTCTTTTGTACATCTTTGTGCAGTGACTTTATTCCCACTGAGACTGCACTGAAATAGTGTATTTCAAGTGAGAAGAAATAACTGAATATACTCAAAGTGATTAAAAAAAAAACCAAACAAACTGTACCAGAAGATTTTTTTTAACAGAGATTAAAACATAAATGAAGTCTTTTAGTAGATATATATTAATATCTTCTATTACTTTTATATGGGGTACCACATCTAACAATTCTATTTGATGTCACTTCTATGTAACTGACATTTTATGAGCAATCACCAAGGCAAGTCTGTTACAGCTCTTCTAAAGGGGTGCAGCCAAGCATCTTTGATAGTAGAAATTAAATCTGAAAGTCAGTTTGGGTAATATCATTATAATCTCGAAATTACAGATGATTTGGACCAAAAAAAATCAAAAACTTTTGCAGCACATGTAGTATTCCTAAGCAATAATCAGTAGACCAGTAACATTTCACACTTACATGGAAAATCTGAAAAAGGCAGAGGGAAAAAATACATGCACCGCATCACCTAGACCACCTATGGCAGAGCCAGGGGTAATTTCTGCAGAGCTAAATCCTGATGTGCTTAATCCTATTGAAGTACTCCATCTGTTTGGCCATAACAGAACTTTTTATCTGAAAAAACAAATCAGAACATTTAAAACACAATCTGGCAATGAAATATCTGCAGAGAGAGACCAATGCTCCACCAGAGATCCACTGGCATAGGTGAATTTGCATGCAACTAAAGGTGGTCTCATTGCAATACCGGCTCTCATTGCTTAAATCTTAAGTCACAGTCTTAAACTGAGATCTTTTAACGTCTTCCCTCAGAATCCTGCTAAATGGTCTCTAAATGGAGAGGACATAAAATCTCCTCCTTCTTTATCAGGTAAGGATGCAGAACTTTGCGATCCTATCAGGTCTGCCTCTTTTATAACTTTGGGATAAGCTGTAGCCATAAACAGGCAATGAGTCACCTGTCCTGGTTCAGAACTGCCAAATTTGGTCCAACCTTCATCTACATGAGTCTCCAAGCCTGAATAATTTGTGGTAGTGAGGAGCAGATGTATTCAACTTCAGCTGCACTGTTACAATTTCTCCTTTCAAGATTCACAGCTCATCCTAGAATGTCAGAAGTATCTCCACTGCTTATTTCATCAGTCCAGACTTCAGTGCTTGAGGAAGTGCTTATAAATTATTTGTTCCAGGTATGTTACTCTTGTGGCTGGAATCTGTCCTGAGTCAACCAAGAGCCACAGTGCAGAGGAATAAGTATTCATTAGGATGAGCAGCTCACAGAATGAAAAGAGAAGTCTAAGAAATACAGGACTGTCATTTCTCAATGTTTATTTATGAGGTGCTCATTCAGAGCATCATCTTTTGAAAGAATGTGACAGATATATTTCTAGAGCTTAAGGTTCTCTTATGCCCACGTTTTCCACATGAGAATTTAAGCAAGGTCAATTCTGCTACCCCTGACCAGTTTTCCTACAATTTCATCTGTGCTTGTTTCATGGTTGTTTTTCCTAAACCACCCACATGATCAGGCACACCTTTACGATAAATTCCCAGCATGGTCAGGTCTCTCTTCTATTTAAATTTAGAGTATGCGTGGGCAAGAAAGTGAAAATAGTGCTTATGTATTGGCTGCCTTGGATTTACCGCAGGAGAAGCAGAGGGTGCTGAGTTGTTGGGAAAGCAAAGAAAGGTAAAAGGTCTTTTCATTTCCCTGTATGCACGTAGCTCAGGCCCTAAACTTCCACCCACATCTCTCTCTGCCACGTGGCAATGCACGAGTAGATGCAGCAGATGTCCGAACTTGCAGCCAAAGCTGGTAGCAATGATACTTTTTTACACAGTATCTTTGAAGGAATAGTTTTTAACTTCTAAAAAAGTAGTGATTGCAAAGTATTCTCTAAACATGATGCCTCTGCAGTGGCACTGGAGTCACATCTGCAGAAGCAGTGCTGAAGCACTAACTTCTGGAATCCCTCCTGCATCTCCTTTCCCTTGAGGGATTTGTTTTAAAGGGAATGAGATCTGCCTCTGAGAGTTGCCTCTTCACACTGAGTTCAGGAGGTGATGGTGATGCTTAATTGTTGTCTGATAACAGCTCCTAATTTTTATTTTCACTCCCTACATTTCCACTCCAAAGAACAAGCACTGTTTCTTCCAACCACTTGCTTAAACATTTATCCTTGTAGGTTCTTTCCTTGTAGCTCTACATCCTTTTTTTCTCTACTGTGTAGAAGGAAGAAAATGTGTACTTTTGTGAGTGTAAACACATCAGTTGCCATGGGAGCAGGTGCCGGAGCTATGATTATTTGCCTGCAGCTGCCGCATTTGCTAGATGCCCAATTACCTTACCTGGTTACTCTAATTGAGGGGAGAACGAACACAATGCACATAATTCAAACAAAATGCTTCTTGACTGGAAAGTGCAAGATGAGAGGTTCATGATCTGTGCCTTGGAGCAGTTTGTATCATGTATTTTCATTACAGTCTATAAGGAGCAGTTGATTAACAGAGATGAGCGCAAAAGAAAAAACAATGATGAAGAAATGTGTTCATAGAATATGAGGTAGCTTAATAGCTTGAGATAAACAGCACTGGAAGTGATAAGTGTAACAGGCAGTCTTACTGTTAAAAAAGACTGTTAAAAGAAAAGGAGAAAAATAAATTTCTCCTCTAGAACCAAATAGCTTCAGAGGCAGTTTAAAGCAGGACAAAAAAGCATCAGTGTAGGATGTTTGTGGGTGTCAGACCAGACCCTGCCTTCCCCTAACCCTCCTCCTCAATTTCCTCATTTTGAAATCCATTTTGTTTCTATTATAAAGATTTTCACACAAGGCTGAACCTACTCCAATTAGCTGACACAATAACGCCCAAAATCCAAAATAGAGATCCATGAAGGGTTTATCTGAGTAGAGAGATTTCCCTGTATGCATCAGTCAGAGTGAGAACTAATGGAGAAATCAAAGGGTCAACAAGAAAGAATGAGCTCCACTCACAACAAGAAAAGAGAAAAAGCTTTTGAACCAAGCTTTTGGCAAGGCTTTGAAAGTGTAAGCATGTAAACAGTTTTGGTTTTCTCTGAACAGAACAGGAAGAAAAATTCCAGGTCTGCTCTTTGTAAAAGTGCAGAGCTGCAAGCAATACGTGACTCCACCAAATGTTCGTTTTCTATACAAAATTAATCCTTCTAATCATCAACCTCTGACTAACAAAAGATCTGAAATGCCAGTGTAAAGTAGTGCTAAACAGATCAGTGTGTAAGGACTGAGGGTCTGGAATTTTCTCCAATTCATCTGTGAAAAGCAAAGGACCACTTCTGAGCTGCTGCACTCTCCGGGTCTCACGCTCTTGCTGATGACAGGGCATCAGTCCTGGCAAGGCACGTCTTAGAGGTTTAATCCTTTCCAGCAGGCCTTGTCCATCCAGTCAGGCTTTGCAGGCTTGTTACCACAAACACACGTGGACAAATTAGATGAAACAAATTGCAGGGTGGTTGCAAGTGGTCTAGGTTCTCGTAGAGTGTGCAGTCAGTTATCAATGCATACACTTAAAGAGCATCCCTGAAGGTTTAATATGTGTTTAAGTGCTTTGCCAAACTGGGACAGCAGCATGTACATACTTCTGAGGTGTGAGCAAAAGTGTATAAATTAAAAAAAAAAAAAAAGTGAATGTCATTTTATGGATTTGTCTATTTTAAGATAATTTAGGTAACAAATTATTCCTTCCTGTTTTAGGACACTTGCTATCCAAAATATTCCTTCTTTTATTTATTGGTTTTTAAAGGTCTATAACATACCAAATTGAAAAGCTAAAGTGAAACTGTGACTATACACAGTAGAAAACTTATTTAAACTTCCTAATATACTTATTAATATCTATATATTTGAGGGCACAAAGTATCCATCAATATTTTTAACCAATACACAGAAAAGTTGGGAAAGTAAAGCTGGGATGTGAATGCAAAACTAATACCTAAGTATCTCTCAAAGTCTGGCCTCTGGATATAAGGCAATTTTATATCATAAAGAGCAGCAGAGCTCTCTAAGGCCAATATTGAAGACATATTGGTGATATAAGGTAAGTCTCTGTGCTTGCAAAAATTATCTCATGTGAATAGAGGAAGAAGCTTTACTAAAATAAATCCTTTGTATTTTTTTTTCAAGTAATTGAGCTCACCAAGCATATAAAAAAATCCAAAAAAGTGCATATTTTATTGTTCCTAACACAGTAAAATAGTTACAATATATCCAAACCCACACTTCAGAAAAAAAAAAATTAGTACATTCTCTCATACAATGCTAATCTAATTAATTTGCAATATATAGTACCTAAGTAATTAGCTTAGCAAGGAGCTGTGATAATTTAATCTGAGATAGATCTCATAAAATTTAAGTTTTCCCTAATTACTTTATCAGAGAAGAACCGGAATTCATTTTAAAACAAATATGAAAAAGGTCTTTGAATTCCAGGAAAATATTTTGAATATGTCTAATTTCTAAAGCAGTGCAAATCACAACAGTTATAGTGTGAAATCTATAGTCTTAGTCAAACAAAAATTACTCATTTAGAGCTAGGACTTGGTTCTGTTTTACTTTTTACCACTAATTAAGCACTCAGGTATTTTTGTTGGCAAGGGAGATAGATCTACGTTCCAACTTTAGGACAGGACTCTAATGTATTAGACATTTATGTTTGTTGTAGATATGAATTAAGTTTGTGGTTTTCCATCTCTGCTGCACAGAATACCACAGTTTCATCCTTATTTTTTTTTCCCTTACTTTTGTGGAACCTTTTTAACCGAATGGTGCTGATGGCGTTTTCCCCAGAATGCAGCTTCTATGTACCTTAGACCCAGAACAGACAGTGTGGACTCCTGCACTCCCAGGCATGGTTTGCACACCTGCTGCTTCCCTACCCTTGTCTGGTTACCCACCACACCCTACCACGGAGGGCTGCACGCTTTTCCTCTCAGTGGATGGGTTTGGGATGGGTTTGGGTGAGAAAGGGCAGGCTGGGATTGACTTACAGCACTCTACTGGCAGGAGCATGGCAGCAGGGAGCTAACTGAACTAAATCAGCTACCCAAGATCAAGTTAAAACTCTTTCTAACCTCAGCTTCCCCAGCCCTGCACCCGTACATGGAGCATACATGTACAAATAGATGTTCATTAACCTCCAGAGCTGAGCACACAGCTCATTTTGGCTGTTATATATATATATATATATATATAACTGCTATATATAGCTGCTATAATTCAAAAAGAAAACCTGGGCAGGCTCCCTCCTAATACATTCCCAAACAAACTTGCATCCAGGCTTAGCACGTAAAGCGTTTCTACAGGACATTCAGCAACGTCTCTTTCCTTCTCACCACCCAGCAACAGATTTCATATTGTTCTGATAACAACCAAAGGAGAACTCGTCTCAAATTCCTTAATCAGACACATCCATAGAGTGGTTTTTGCAGACTTATTTCAAGTGATATCACATTCAGCTGTGTAGTCACAAAGCTGATTTCAAATCATACTATCAACCCGACAATGGAAAGCAAGTGAAAATTAAGACATTTTATTGGCCAAAAGCAATTGAGAGCTACCTGTTACCAAGGCAAGGCAAAGCTTCTGTGCCTGAAAAATCACATGATATCGTAATGCTTTATCACCAAAAAACTTTATTGTACCTCATGTCCAACTACTGCTCAAATCAAGATTTTTTTTTAAAATATATTAAATGCCTGGCTGTATCAATACACATGTACTGAAATATACAGGTATTAATGGAGATATTTTTAAAACACTAGCTTGAAATACAAGGGAACTGAGATTTGGTACCCTGTGTTTTTCCCACGTTATCTTGGGCAGTTCACAGACAACCACATTTATAACAGTATCTGACATTTAAAGGTGCAGGCAGATGCCCCAGTGAGGTTTGCAAAAGCCCCGATACTGGGTGCATAACTTCCATAGGTTTTATTTACTTCAGCAGGCACTGGAATCAATGGACAGCATCTCTCCAGTCCCAGTGGATTTTAAGTCTCTGCTTTCCTTGTCTATCCAGAAAAAAAAAGAAGGTCTCCANCCCCTTGGCTGGTTACCCACCACACCCTGCCACGGAGGGCTGCACGCTTTTCCTCTCAGTGGATGGGTTTGGGATGGGTTTGGGTGAGAAAGGGCAGGCTGGGATTGACTTACAGCACTCTACTGGCAGGAGCATGGCAGCAGGGAGCTAACTGAACTAAATCAGCTACCCAAGATCAAGTTAAAACTCTTTCTAACCTCAGCTTCCCCAGCCCTGCACCCGTACATGGAGCATACATGTACAAATAGATGTTCATTAACCTCCAGAGCTGAGCACACAGCTCATTTTGGCTGTTATATATATATATATATATATATATATATATATATATATATAACTGCTATATATAGCTGCTATAATTCAAAAAGAAAACCTGGGCAGGCTCCCTCCTAATACATTCCCAAACAAACTTGCATCCAGGCTTAGCACGTAAAGCGTTTCTACAGGACATTCAGCAACGTCTCTTTCCTTCTCACCACCCAGCAACAGATTTCATATTGTTCTGATAACAACCAAAGGAGAACTCGTCTCAAATTCCTTAATCAGACACATCCATAGAGTGGTTTTTGCAGACTTATTTCAAGTGATATCACATTCAGCTGTGTAGTCACAAAGCTGATTTCAAATCATACTATCAACCCGACAATGGAAAGCAAGTGAAAATTAAGACATTTTATTGGCCAAAAGCAATTGAGAGCTACCTGTTACCAAGGCAAGGCAAAGCTTCTGTGCCTGAAAAATCACATGATATCGTAATGCTTTATCACCAAAAAACTTTATTGTACCTCATGTCCAACTACTGCTCAAATCAAGATTTTTTTTTAAAATATATTAAATGCCTGGCTGTATCAATACACATGTACTGAAATATACAGGTATTAATGGAGATATTTTTAAAACACTAGCTTGAAATACAAGGGAACTGAGATTTGGTACCCTGTGTTTTTCCCACGTTATCTTGGGCAGTTCACAGACAACCACATTTATAACAGTATCTGACATTTAAAGGTGCAGGCAGATGCCCCAGTGAGGTTTGCAAAAGCCCCGATACTGGGTGCATAACTTCCATAGGTTTTATTTACTTCAGCAGGCACTGGAATCAATGGACAGCATCTCTCCAGTCCCAGTGGATTTTAAGTCTCTGCTTTCCTTGTCTATCCAGAAAAAAAAAGAAGGTCTCCATCTGGGCTGATTTATCCCACTGCAGTAGCAGTTAAACAACAGATTCACATGAAATGTGTTATTTCAGTGATCCCAAATAAGTAAAGGTAATTGCAAGCAGGCAGCAGGAGGGAATAACGTGTTATCTTTTGCACTGTGCAATTCACAGTGAAGAGAGTGGGCTCCTGATAAACTATGGCTGAAATTACTCATACCTGGGGAGAAGGAGGTATTAAAAATCATTTGGTACAGATCTCAGCATTAAGTGTACACTAAAATTTACCTGTTTAAGTTGATACAGCCCTGGTAGTTCCTTTTGCTATCTCCTCATTAAATAAATCCCTTTATAGTGTACATGTTGAGTTCTGAATTATTTGTCTGACCAGTGTCAAACAGGAATTCAAAGCGGAAGGAACTCACTGCCAGTGGAAAGAGTGACTGTGAAAAATAATTTTTAAATACAAGTCCTATTCACAGTGCTTTGGCAAAGGGCGTGGCTCCCAGGCTCTAAACCCATCATTATTTCTGCTAAGTGGACAGGTTTTAATCCCTGCAAAAGTGGTATTTAGCTCTGGAAGCCTTCAGTTCTGGACCAACTTATTGTGGTTTAAACCATGCTGCACACACCAAGGTACCTGTTGAATCAAATTGTTTCCCTTTCACAGATCAGTGAATAAGAATCTACTTTTATTTAAAACTTGTCATGCTCCCCCGCATTTCTTACATTTATGCCCTTGACTTTTTGTGTCTTCCTTCACTAGGTGTAAAAGGAAGAAATGTGCAGTCTTCTCAATTCCTCAGGTTTGCTACAGTGGCAGGTTTTCAATTAGGCACTTAGAGTGATTATAGCTAACAGAAAATGAAGTTCTTTGATCTGGCCACTGAAAAGAAGCAGAAGCAAGAAATATTCACCAGAAAATCCTTATTTTTGTTCAAGTGTTCTGTTCAACACCTGCTGAAGTGTGTTTTCTCTGTGGTCTGGTATTTCTTCAGAGAAAATCCTGTCTTTTCTATCATCCTCCAAGGTCCACAAGAGATTAGCCAGAAGTGACCCTTCTAGCACATGCTCTCCTCCATTGTTTGCCAGGAAGAGGAAAATAATTTGCTGCCATTCTTCCTACAGCCTAGCCCACATGCCTGGGAAAGAAGGAAGCCCAAAGAAGTTGGGCTCCAATTCCACCTGGTTTCCCTTGGCAATTAAACCCAGTCGTGGGAGGCAGGTGGAAGGATGGCCAAGCACTCAGAGAAGGACCAAGTCTATGTGCCCCACTATGTCCCTGTAATCAAGCTCATGACATTTTTTTTCTTTCAGGAAAGTTTTTCCAGTGTATATCTAATTTTAAAACAGGATCCTATGCCATTTTTAATGAAAATATTATTTTTCCATTTTTCAGATGTTTTCATGGAAGTAACAAAGTATTTTGTTTGGGATTTAGAATATCTTCCTCAAACTGAGCAATGACATCTTCACAGCCCTTTTCTTAGAAAACTAGAAGCATTTTTGAGGTTACACAAGGACAAACTCTGGTAGATGACTCAGACACCTGCTGCTTCTCCTCATCTGACATCTAGCAGCCTGTCGTCTCTTTTTTTTCCAGACTTATCTATGCAAAACAAAATTTTCTTTAAAAATTTCCAAAAACCAAAAAGTCTCCCTTCATTTCTGACACAAGCTCATCTGAAACATCTCAGAAAATTATGAGTAAGGAGCTTCATGTGTGATTTTTCAGTACTGCAAAGAAATTTTGTTGTAACTGAATTTATATAGTGATATGCAAGTGAGCTAGGAAATTGAAATCTTGTCTACACCATGCTTTCTAACCTCACTAAAAACTTTTCATTTTCAGGTATCTTGGTACCACTGTGAAATTCTGCTTCTATTTCCAGGAATGGACAACATCACTGGGAGCCACGTCACAGTAAAAGCTACTCAGTGTAGCTGATGCTGCCTCTGCCTCCTTCATGCATACAAATTCCCCTGAGCAGTGACTTTCAAACCAACCCTGCGTTACCAACCAGCTCTGACGAGCCACAGTTTCCCAGAAACCTTTCTTTAAAAGAGCTGTATTAGCAGAAGGTCATTTTGCCCCATACTACAAGAAACTAACTGTTATCATATTTTCTTGGTAATCTCTAGAGGTCTGGAACAGAAAGCCTTTTCTTTTTTCTTTTGCTTTCATCTGTCACAGTCCTCTCACTCCTCTTGAAAAAGCTTCTTTTGAAGATCCACAAGTGATTTCTTTGTACCACTACATGGACACAATTATTCGTGGTGGATGCACAGATTACAAGAAACATATTTATAGAGACTGTTCTTCTCTCACTCTCTTTCCAGTTTTAGAGAAGGGAGGGGGATATTTTGAAAGCCTGAATTTCACCTACTTCTGTGGACAAAGTAATTCACAGGGTGAAAGGCATTGAATTAGGAGCTTTCAAGATCCATCCTCTCAGAAACACTAGATTTAGAGGCTAAGGTGGAATTTAGGCTGACTGAACATGGCCAATAACCTCCAGCAACATAAAGCAATTCTTACAAGCTAAAACTAAGCCCTAAATCTCCAGCAATGTGTTTTCAGTGATAAAAGAGTAAGATTAAATGTTTCCCGCATACCAATAAAATTCAGCTGACATTTTAAATATAAACTAGATTTGAAGATTAAATCGACAAGGCTTGAAAGCAAGATCACCTGTGCAGACATATTACTCTATGCACAACCAATGCTCAGATGATGATTTTTAGTACGCTGTGACTTTGAATGTCTCTCCTGTGCTCAGCCCATTAATCCTGCTCCATCCAGATTATCCCTAGCACTTCAGGCCCTGACCAGCTCTTGAAAACTACTTCAAAACAACATCTAACCTCCAGATAAACTTTCCAAAACAAATATTGATTCGAGGCATGGGACTGAGTATCATGTAGGTCTTCTGTACCCAAACAAGATTCTTTAAGGCTGGAAAAATCTTTATGATGCTGTAGAAGGGGGTGAGCCAGCTTGACATGGAGACACAGAGCACCAGATGTTTTAGTTTGAACAGTTTTCAGATGAGACATTAAGTGACTACAGAAGGAACAGCTCCCCTGGGGAGTTCCCAAACCCCTCAAAAGCCTATTTCACTCACAGTAGTGTCTGTGCACCTCTAACAGGGAGACCGACAACCAAGATGTCTTTACCACAAAAAATATCATTAGTGCTGTCAAAAAACCCCTAAAAAAACTCATTAGGCAATAAACACATGATGCAGTAACACTACCACCTTCTGAGAACCCTGATTTTAAGTTTGTCACTGATAATGAAACTACCTGTACAGAGGTTGGTCAAACTTTAACAAGACTCTGTCATATAAAACTAGCAGCAGTGACAGATGAGAGGTACAGTCATAAAAGGTCCAACCACTCGTTTATTACTTGACTTTTTAAGGTGGGCTTTTAAAGGAAACAGCAAGTTGGATTAAAGAGAAATGAAGAACATATACATGTCCTCTCCCATCTGGGCTAAATACAGCAGGGAAATGATTGATTGGTTACTCCAAAGATTTATTTTCTGGATGGTTAACACAAAAACAAGCCCTAATGAAAAGCCTCAAAAAATAAATGCCTGAATCTGGATTTTGCCTTGGCTGTTATTTAAGCTCCCAGCAGTTTACCATGTGTGTTTTCCTTTCCCCAGCAGTGGCATCACTCCAATATTTTGCTCAGTATCTGCAGCAGGCCCAGGCACAGGGGACTGCAGGGAAGAGGAAGATAAGAAAAGCTCCACTGACCAGATGCTGGCCCCGCTGCCTGGGAGGATGAGCTGCTGGAGGTACTGAGACTGCTGCCCAGCTTTACAGCTTTACAGGGAAAAACTGATCCAGTACTGAATATAATTTAAAACTGGGTATTTAAGGCAAGGATCAGGAAGAACACACACAGCTTTATACTTCGGTGAACATCGTAAGGCTTGCTTCAAATAATTTTACACATCCTTGTTGGGGTGTGTCTTGAATGGAGCAGGGGCTTTGTTTAATTTGCATTGTCTTCACCTGGTTTTAATGGTGTTCACCATCAAAAATAACAACTTCATAACAAAATCGACATAGTAATATACCTTTGTAGTTAGTTAAAAGTTATCTTTTATAGCAAAATTTACATAGTAATGTACCTTTTCTGTTAGTTAAATTCTATTCTCCTTCTTTTCTAAAAAACACGTACATTACAGAGACTAGAATTTGAGTGAGGTAAGTAAGATAGAGTTCTACTTAGCCTCTGACAGGCTGCCAATAATCCTCGCGTCATTTTTAGCCCAGAAATATTTATGAGATATAACTTTATGCCCTGGTACTGTTGCAGCCAATGGCAATCCACTCATGGGCTCCAGCAAGGTCGATGTATATTCTTCACCTCATCATGAATGGTTAACCTAGGGTAAAGGGACAAGGCACAAAGTCTCATCTATTCAACTAGCTCCTCAACCTTTTCTTGCCTTTTAATAACACCTCTGCTATAACCATAGCATCATTCACAAAGTGTGGCAGTGCCTTATTTGGTCCCACTGTCAGCTGTTTTTCGTACTCCTACACAGTGACCAGATAAAATTGTACCTGAATGTTTTGTGGGGTTGGGTTTTGGTTTTGTTATGAAAAAATCTTTTTTCCTGGAAGTTAATAAACTGATTAGTTGCCCTTTTACAAGAATTCCATCATGCAAAGATATAATACTGCAGCACTAAGTGCCTTGGTTTTTTTTTTTCTAATTTAATTGGGTTTTGTGCCCTCAGAACTCCATTACAGAGATCAGAAAAGCTATTAGCAGCACGGTATGCAAAGTGGGAATTGTCTCTTGCCCTGTGGCCATGATTTAGCAAAGTACTTAAGCCACTTACCCAGCATCATGTAAATTGTCTGAAAGTGCATTGGCCAACGCAGATGCTGCCGCTAAACGTGTGCTTCAGCACCTTGCTGAAGAGGAAAGTAATTACTCATCTCTTCAGAATTAAGTACACCAGCAGCTCTTGTGGGGTAGCAGGTCCTCCCCTTACCTGCCAGAGATGCCCCAGTTGTTCTTTTCTGTCTGTTACTGTTTCCTGAGCAGCTGCAGTCCTAATCTGTAAGAAGCTGAATGTTTCCTCACACCAGGCAGCCTGGGCCTTCAGTGATTTTGAGTTTGGCTCTTCAGGGTGTCTGGATGCTGGCTGTGCCTTGCTGGGAAATCACCAGCCAGTGTAGGCTTCATCTTGCTCAACTCAGCCATCTACAAGGCTTACGTCTTCATTTTTACTGAGGTCCCTTACGGTCAGCAGAGAGAAACAAGGATATCTAAGCAGTCACTGGATCCATGAATACAGGCACACAGCCCTAGACTGCTGTTCTTATGAAATAAAAGTGTTTAATGAGTACTTCCAGATAATTTCTACACCAAGCATACAAATATCTAAAATGGAAAATAAATCACAGCTACTAAAGTGTTTTCTTCCTCATGAATCAGTGTAGTCCTAGGAAGCAGCTTGGGTTCTTCAAACCCACCCATGCGCATTTTATTTCTTTTGAAGCTGAAATAAGAATCTGGGGCGCCAAAATGCTTTCTGCTACTGCCAGATAAATAATAGGACAGAGCCAAGAAGTCTGTTTTCAGAAATATTTATTAGAGCACAGATCTCCACTGTCTGCATAGTACTCGTACTACTGCACCAGGAAGGTCCAGGTTCACAGGTAGCACCAAAGTATCTCATCACTGTCAGTTCTCATCATAGCCAACCTGGGAATAAAACCAAAATGTTTTGGAGTGAACAGATCATCCATGTTCCTCTTTTAAAGGGGTGCTGCCCAGAGGAACTTGGCATCTAAACAGCATTTTGGCCTTTAATACTTCTTCTGTAGATGTAACCTATTATCTTAATATCACAACAAGTGGATTTATGGATAACTATTTTTTTATTGGACTCGGATTATGAAGTGGCTGAAACTGCTTGCACATTTGCTTGTTTTATTTTTTTAAGAATACCTGGAATTTTCAGTTGCCAAAGAGTAAAGCAATAGTGTTTTCAGATTTCTTTCAAAAACTTACCATTCCAAGACTCATTGGAGCTGCCTAGGAGAGAAATTCTCCGCAAACAATTAAAGTTTGGTGTCTCTGGCTTGGGCAACCACTTGATATGTCCTACACTGATTTGTCTTATTCATGTTCCTTGATCTAACCGGGTCAAACAGCCCTGCAGAAGCCCTGGTATAGGGCACGGACATAATTATTTCTATGAAATAATTATTTCTATGAAATAAGTCATAATAAAAGATGCCAAGTTAATTGAGTCGCACAAGATCAGTTGTTCATAAGTTCATATTGATCGACATTATTACACAATTTTTACTTAAATTTGTTACAAAACCATTCCATTATTTTAACTGCCACTATATCAAATTGACTATAATGATCCACTTATCCCTTTAATGCTCTTGCATTTTGACATCAGCTTCAAACCCTCCAGAACATCCCCTGTATTTCAGTGGAATTGAATCAGTGCTCACTGTCATGGTTTAACCCCAGCAGGCAGCCAAGCACCACTCAGGTTTTGTGCCTACTCACTTGCAGGGCACTGGGAGGAGCAGAAAAGTCTTTGAAACTGGGTAAGCACTGCTTTGGTCAAGGTCAGCACTAATTAAAATATTGTTTAGCAGAGACAGATTTGTACTTCAGAGCAGCAAGTTTGATAATTTTATATTTTTGATAAATTTGGTGCTTACTATAATTATTCCATGTGTATTTAACTTCTGAGAGACAGATTTGGTGACAATACAGGGACTGAATTTTACTTTAGGTTAGCAATATAATACATGCAGAAAAGCTGAAATTTCAGTTATGATTATTGTTATAAAATAGGATATATAATCAGAACCCATCTGTTCTTGAGCCTCTGCTTCGCAAACACCTCCAAAAAGTAAGCATATTTAGTTCAAAAGTAAGACTAATCATTTTATCAGGATAATCAGTATACAAAATATAATTCCAATTCTTGTTTTCTTATCATACTGGAATCAAGTATGCTGCAAGTAAACTAATTTAGATGATCTATACAGTTATTAACATATTTCTGTGTTACAAAAATGAAATCAACATGTGAACAGAGTTTCCGATATTAGCTGACTTCACTGCATTGTTGTTTACACAGTACTAATGGCATTTGTTTCGGACCTCTAAATAACAATTTGGTTTTTCTCACTCTGGCCAACCATAGTTTTAAAAACACCTATATACTATAGAAGCAGCTCACATTGTCAATTCATCTGACTGCTGAATGCAGACAGCCCATGGATCTGTTAATAATATATTTCTGTCAAAATCAGGACATCATTGCTTCTGTTTCAATAGCAGTCATTCTCTCTCATTTTTAAAAGCATAATATCTCAGTTTTCCTAATGATCTGTTAAAATACAATGAAGATTGATTGGTTTTGAGATAGAAATTGGGCCCTTAAGTATTTCTATTTCAAGCAGAACCTGTTGTTATTCTCAAGAAATCCGTCCTTTCCAGGAGCCCTTCTGATCAGCCCCCTGACTTAGTAACTCATCTTAGGATCTCTCCTAATGTTATGGAAAATGTTAGAAGAAAAATTAAGGGGCGATACATGGCACAGGCCTGTTAATAGCAAATGTAGCACTAGAAAACAATCTCATCCAAATTCTTAGTTTGCTATAAATACAACAAATTTCAGCTTAGGCAAGAATAGAAGGGTATCACAAAGGAAGCGTGGAAGGTCATTTTGCAGAATGAAACAGAAGAGGTGATGAGACCTGGGCAGGAATTGTTGACGGAGTTAGAGAAAGAGATGAGTTAATTAGAGGCGATTGTACTCAGCGAAATTTTGTCCATTAGCTTTTCCCCTGAAGAAAAAAAAAAGAGCTGCTCTTTTGATATATTCATCACCGTTAATTTCAACCAAGGAAGCTAGGAGGACTTGGATAAAGTATTCATTTGTCCAATCTTTAAAGAATAAAATCAAAACAATGACATGGTAAAAATAACATTTCTTAGTGTGTGGTCAGATAATATTCTCTAATATATATGTTTTAAACACATACTTCTTAATTTCTGACTGGAGCTAGCATACAAAAATATAAAGGTTTAAAACCAATCTTCTGTGCATGGCCCTCCTGGGAAATTTTCAATGAGAAACCAACAGTATTCAGTTGCTGTGTCTCTTGTATTTTGTATTCACTTCTCCACATTATTAAATGGATCCTGAGTCTAAGAACGCTGTAAAACAATTATTTTGTCAGTGGTTCTAGGGGGAAAAAAAGTTGAAATAACATTAAAAATTTTATCACTGCTGTTGAAAAATATCTCATAAAATATGCAGCAGCATCTCTTTCAATATTCAGATGGCTTCTGAAAAACCTCATTAAATCTTTAAAATATTTGTGAGATGGTGACTTTGTCTAGAAGAGCTTACAGGAATGTGTGTGGTTGTTCCCATTCCAGCAGTGATCAGCCTCGAAACCTCTGCCAGGACACTTTGCCTCTTTGAATTCCCTATCTCTGATGTAGAGAGAACATGTGCTAAAAATCCAAAGGAGAAAGGTTCTCAGGCAGAATTTTTACCAGATTTTTCCTTGTTAATGAGGAGAATCTACTTCATTCTTGGGGAAATCTGAGTTCTCTGGGGACAAAAGCCATACACTCCTTATTCTGTAGGGAATGGGGGAACTAGATGTAAACTCCACAGCAGCTCACTGGCTCTTAAGCAACATTTCAGCTCTGGCGCTCCTGTTCCACCCATGCACAGAGCTCTGGATGACCAACCTAGCTCTGGGAACAATCACATTGCACTCGTGAATACAGCAGAGAACACAAAACAATGTGGCATTTTATTTTTCATTTTTCATGGAACAGATTTTCTCAGTTAGGACTTCCTGCTCCAGTAAGACATTTTAAGTTACCCCTATAGAGATTTTTTTGTGTTAGTTCCTATTTAAACCGGAAAAGAACTGTGAGTTCATTAAAGTCATTGTAAGGGTATAAAGTTTCCAAAGTATCCTACCTCTACGCCTAGCATTTTTTGTGCAAAATATAAAATAGTAAGTATTCCGAGTCTGCAAGAATTAAAGTTATGATGGGATTATCATTACAAGAAGCATTTTTCAACCTGTTCATAGGTTTTGAGAGACATTTCCTTTTTGGTTCATTTTTTCCTGGGGAAGATTCTTTCAAAGGAAACATAAAAAAAACTTTTCTGAAGTTTTATTATTTGTTTTGTTACAGTTGTTATTACAACAATAATAGTAACAATAACAATAATAATAGTAACAAGAGTAATGAGGACTTATCCTCCCAAATTTTTTTGCTGCTCCATAATGTGATAAAAGCAACTATTTGCATTTTGGCTGGTCTGCTACTGTGCGGATTCATTAAGCACTAAGGATACCCAGATCATGCAAAAATCGTTATGATTTCATCACCCATCTGTAAGATTTCACATGCAATATACTCAGGTATATATACTCAGGTGGGTGTCAGGTGGGAACATGAATCCTGTTTACCATTCTGCAGGGGTGGCTGTCTTGAGATCACCTTCAAGCAGATAGCAGGGCCCAGGAGCTGCAATATGTGAAAAAAGAGAGTGTGAAATGGCTGGAGAGAACAGCAGTTCAACCTGTTCTTAAAAATCCACTGTCTGGACGGTCAAAGTCCTGAAGCATCCCCAAGCGGTAATCCAAAACACATTTCCTGCATTCAAACTTCCTTAGAAGTTTGCTGGTGAAGGAAATACAAAGCATTAGGGAAAGTTCAAATAAAAGCTCCTGCACTGGAAATGAAGTGCCTGAGTTGGGATTGCCAGAACCACCCTTCCAAAGTCTGGTGTCCTGTCCTGTAGGAAGAGCTGAGCACAGCTTGCAATTTGATGTGGAGGCTGCTGCCAGTCGTCTTCATTAAGATTTAGTTTAATTCTCCCTGTTTCCTGAGTGGCCTAAGCAGTTAACCCCCATCCTCTGTACGTTTAATTTCCTGAAGAGCCTGCAGGACAAGAAGTCCATTTAGGTTCATCCTTCCAAATGCACACGAGCTGTCCAGGGCTGCCACAATCCCTGCCAGTATAATAAATTCACCCTGTGTGTTTTTATCATGCTTAGCTCAGGCAATATTACTTTAAGGTGCACATTTAAAAATCTACCCTTTTCAGCAAGGCCAGTTATTGGATTTGAAAATTATTCTATAAAAGCCAGAATTTGGAAGACCTTTCTATTTTGTAGTATCCCAGAACAGCTTCTTGTTTCTGAAGATATATTTGAAACCTATTTCAACTTCTTATAAAACCATTAATTTATTTTAAAAAAAGCAAAACAAAACAAAAACAATTTTCAGCGCAAAATTTACAGGAAGATTCAAATTCTGATGGTATCTTTGAGAATTACTTCAGTGTTTTGTTATAAATATCTCAAATATTTCAATGGCATAAGTTTTGTTTATCCCAAAGTTTCACTTATAATTAAAAAGGGGTGGAGTTGTCCATTCTTCTTTTTTTAGAAGTTACTCCCTCCAATATGCTCTAACTTTCTGTACAGGTCACTGTCTTTTTACACAGGTTTTAAAAGAGAAAAATATCCTATGCCTAACTTCTGCTCCAAGCTCAGTGGGACAGAGGCTCCCTCCTGTGGAATATGAGGTTTCCATAACTTTACACATTAAAAATCTCCTAAGGAAGTAAGCTGTGCTTAATTTAGTTACAAATTAGTTAAATTTTGAAGGCAATCAAGAAAATAGGGCATTCAAACAAAAAACCTATTATCAAATTGTTTGAGATTAAAAGATTTGGGCATTAAACTTTCAGTGAAATCTCAGCAGAATCTCTTGCTGAATTTATTTCCATGGAGCTGAAATTTCTTTTTTTATTTGAAAAGTTTGGTCTGGAACTCTTACTAAAGCTTGCTGTTTTCAAATTTTTTAAGAGAAGGTTAAGCAGATTTGAAAAAACTCATAAAAAAACAGGGTGATACAGGAATTTCCATTTAAGAAGAGCACCATTCAAGAGTTAAGAGGCAAAATAACTCAAGAAGAATGTCAGAAAGCTCCCCTGATGGCATCCTCTCTTTGTTCTTCTTTTCTGTTCAAAGAAAATAAAGCTAAAGACTTTGTGTGTTTGAAGATCTGCAAAAATGATTCGCAGTTGGATTATGCTGACTTTAGTTAAAATTTTCTTTTCTTCTCAGGGAAAAAGGCTTTTGCTTGTATAAGGAATAGTTCCTAGGTGTGCATCTAAAGCACTTTATTAAGGGTCTTTTTAACTTATTAGAAAAATTTTATAGATTAAAATGCTTATTCAACATCATCTCTCTCTGTTCTCCTTTTACGCTTACTTGAAAGATGCTTGGAGCAGTAGGACATCCATTGAAGAAAAGAAAATTATGTTGGAATAATACCAATAAAGAATGCATTTTTAAATACATTTCGCTTTTGGGTTCTTTTTTGGTGCTTTTTAATGAATGGTATGTATGCAACATCATTGCTACATTTCCAGTGCTCCATTTATTAAAGTGCATCACATTTTTAAAGAGCCTAGTGTGTTCTGGTTGCATAAAATAATCAGAAAATTCAATCAAGGAGAAATATTTGTCTGAGTTTTTGATTAGTCTCATTAGATTTTTTTATGTTTCATTGCAATACTACCTAGACATTAAAATACCAAAAAAACCCCCCAAACCCAACACAACAAATAAACAAGGTGGTACATCCCTTATATTGTTTCTATTCTTAACAACATATTTAAGTTTACGTGAGCAAATTTCTGTGCATTTTATCTTAAAAAGATAATAGGTGAATAGGAGCTACCATAATGAAGATAAGCAAAGCATTCCCTTTCAGCAGGAATAGAACTTACCAATAATTATAGGCAATGAGTATTTTGGTTATAGAAGGCTTGTAAAGAACTGGTTTAGCAATTTGAAATAAATAAACTGAAGTGGATCTTGCTTTTGGAAGTTGATTAATTGCTTTCATTCTCAGGCCAGTTGCTGTTTTGGAATAGGTTGGTTGTGTTCAGGTGTTATTGGTTTATAGAGCAAACACCCCCCTGGACAGTAAGTTCAGTTTCTATTCTCAGTGGCTCTGTTCCATTAATTTCATCCCTGGTGCACAGCCGGCACTGGCCAATTTATTCTTAACCTAGTGAATTACTCCTTAATAAAGTAATCACACCATGCATTTTTTCTCTCTACCAGAATGAGTGGGAAAGGCATGGGGGGAGAACAGAGCCTCCACTCTGTCCTTCCCCCGAGCTTTGCCGGCCTGCACTCGAGCATCTCATCCAACACTTCCTTCGTTCTTTTCCTTTCCACCACAACAATTTTATCAAAGCACATCTCCATCCACTGGGATGTCAGTCTCATCCTGCAGGTTGAGGCTGATGTGTAAATTAAAAGACTTTTTACAATTTTTTGGAGTTTTAATTCCTAGTTATCACCTCTGATTGTAAGAAGAAAATTTATATTTTATTGAGATAGAAACACCTATTTTTGTCTTACAGAAAAAGTGCTGAAACTCTTTCATTTAGGCAAAACATACCTTATTTTTAAACCATTAAGACTTTTAATGAAATATATATGCAATGCATTTATAAATAGACATAAACAGTTGTATTAGTATGAGCAAAAAAATTCCTTACATGGAAGATTTGGAACCCATCCCCACTGATTTCCATATGCCTGCAATTGCTAAATGGCCTTTTTTTAAACTGAACAGATATTTCTCTATTTGCCCAGCGTAAGCCAGTGGTACACATATATGCTCATAAAATGATTATTCTATTACTATTCAGAGAAAGTACAGTAACTTAAGCTAAGTATATATTTTCAACACAGCCATCTCCTCAGCTTAAATTCCATCTTTCCACAGTAAAGTGGCAAATTATCTCATTCTTGACCAAAATGACTCTTGAAAGTCTCAGTAATCACACAGAACATAAGTAATTTCATTTTAGAAACCGCAAGAAGATGAGCATCCACATATTAAAATCCAATACTGCAAAATCAGATGCAGTGGTAAAATTAGAACTCAAGTAAATAATCTGCTCAGTGTAGCAGATCTGACTGCAAGCATAATTACTACTCTTGTAATTAATTTTAATTAGATGAGAAGAAAATAGGTAGATCGGTTTAGTAAACAAATCTTAATAAACATAATCAAGAATGGCATCGTATCAAAATCTCCTGATAACACTTTGTTTTCTGCTACTAGGTACTTACATTCATTTATTTTTCTTAAGGTATATATATTTATTTGAGTTTCTGCAAGAAAAAGAGTGTTTGAAAAATGTGATTTGTGTTACAGACCTAACTTTCTTCAGTTACACTTACAATATGAATTTGCCCATGCCTTAAACAGGTGGATCAGAAATTAAACTACAGGCTGGTTACATCTTGAAATTAGACAATATTATTTCAATTACATTTTGGAGTTTGACCCGGACAGTCTTACAGAATAGTTGAGATGGGAAGGGATCTTGGGAGACCATCTAGTCCAAGCATTTACTCAGATCAAGGTCAGCCAGAGCAGGTTGCTCAGGGCTGTGTCAAGCCAGATTTTGTACGTCTCCAAGGATTAACACCCCACAAGACCTCTGGGAAACCTTTTGCAGTGTTGTCAGGGATCCTTTTTCCCTTAAATTAGCCCATGTTCCCTTTCCTTTTACCTTTAAATTAGCCCATGTCTTGTTCACGGAGCAGATGATTACTTGTGTTCAAGCAGTAGATCATGCTTGGAAAACACAATCCACGGTGAAATGATGGACGGGAGGAGCTCATGAATACGATGAAAGACCGTATTCCGACAGGGTTGGCACAAATCAAAAGCAGGCTTGATAGAATGAAAGGAAAAATGTCTGTCCAGACTGTACTCATTTACTTACAAATGAACGCTAAGCCAATTTGGAAGTTGCATTTTTGAGCCCTAGGGAGCTTGGCTTTTCTTATTCAGGGGAGTATAAGTGCATTTGAGAAAATGTATCAATCTTGGTATCAGCCAATACTTTGAGGCAATGTGAAGCTGGATTTATCTTATCATTGAAATTTTGTATTTTTCATTTTTCCAATTACTTATGACAGTGATGAGGAATTTGGTTCCAAAGAAGAAAGTATAAATAAAATTGCAATGGTACATTGTATTTTCCGTATCTGCTGAGGCTGAAAGAAAAGGTCACTTAAAATGATTTGTGAAAATTTTGTTCAATTAAAAATTGGCCTCTTGGCCTCATCTTATCTCACACAAACAGCCCAATACAACAGAGTGATAAATTCTAGTCCCTCAGAGTCAGGCGTAGGGATTTTAACAGGTGCTAAAAATTCCTTAAATGGTTAGCCCTAGACAGCTTTGATTTCCCCCTTCTTTAGCCTCATGAAAGTCACCACAGCTTGGAGGACACATGAAGTATCTCCAGCTCTTGACTCAGCATCTATAACAGCAAAAATGAAAGTCCTTTTCTCAGCCTTGGCCATCTCCTGGCTTTACTTCAAATATAAGATGGAACATCTAGGGTGCCATTTTTGGAAAGTCTTTGGTAGTAGAGCTGTGGCTGCCTTTTAAGCCTCCACAATATCTATATCACCTTTTTTACCATGCCCTTGGACAGCAAATGACAATATTTAACTGATTTTAAACCTGCCATGGAAAAAAAAATATTAAAAAGGGTTGTTTGTACAGAGGCATCATGACCCATGACTGTAACCCCTTCTTCCAGAGTACCTTTTGTGTCATGTTCACTGTATAGACCAGTATTGACTAAAAAAGCTGTTTTCCTTTGCTCAGGAGTACATTGGGGACTTTTTTTAACTACAGTTTTGTTGACAACAACAGCACCACAATCAAACTCTCTGACAGCTAACTGAGACTTTTTATTAGCATGTTTTTGGATTGTATGCTTCAGTTCTTTTTTACTTGAAATTTATGGAGTTAATTATATACCTCTGAACACAAAAATTCTAACTTGACAACCTATTAATTGATATTAGCTTGTACATCCCACATAATACTTATTTAATGCCTTTTTATTTGTCAGCTGTAGGGAAGTTAGTGTACTTTATTTGTCAGATGATAGTTTAATAAACTTTGAGCCTGAGAAAAATTGCTGTTTAAATCAGTCATGTTTTGGTCTGGTTTTTTAATACAGCACAATTTATGCTGCTCAACAAAAATTTTCCTGTGTAGGTTTGAAACACAAATCGATTAAAAAAAAGAATACAAAGATGGCTTCAAAAAGACCTAACTTAACCTAAGATATGAGATTTAGAGTTAACTACGCACACACACACACAAAGGATAGGGTGGGAAAAGCCTACTCTTACAAGATATCTGGTTTTCTGCCTTCTCAAGTTTCTTTATGCTCATCACTTAAGTATGGGATTCGGCACTGGGACAAAAAAATTCCCTGCTTTACAAGCATAAAAGCTTTGGCAGAGTAGACATCACTGCTCATATTCAAGGCAGATAGGAAAAGGGAAAGGGAAAGGGAAAGGAAAAGGAAAAGGAAAAGGAAAAGGAAAAGGAAAAGGAAAAGGAAAAGGAAAAGGAAAAGGAAAAGGAAAAGATGGCTGCAGGAGTCCCTTAATTTTTTCATTCATCCCCACAAAGATCCTTTCTATGCCTTTACCAGCAAAATTAATCTGAATGTGAGATGATGTATTTTTCTTGCTGTCTTTAAAAGACCACAGGATCCAACTATCATTCAAAACTACGGAGCATCCTATTGGAAGAACAAGCAAGCAGTCATTTGTTTGAAATAAAAAAAAAAGCCCTAAGTAATCAATATTTTAAACACTATGAATCTTCTGAAATTAAGAAAAAAAACCCACATGTTTTTCTTCAGCAAATCAGAGCATGAAGGCATAGCTGACAACAGAAGAGTGGCTGGAGATGAGAAGTCTTATTTTCAGCTAATATCACTATCCTACCAAAGCAGACGTATGTAGAACAGCCAAATGAAAGAGTTGTTCTAAGAACGCTGCTAGCAGCTATTGAGAAAGAAAGAATGTAGTAAAATGACCTCCTTTTAGCACTGCTCCTAGTAAATGTTACATACAATATAGAGATTTTCATGCACAATGTAGAGAAAAGGCTTCCTTAAGATTTCACACGTGTGAGAATACAGAATTGTGTCTCCATTTTATATTTCATTCCCAAAACAATGCTGTGAGATTACAAAGAAATACTACAGGTCAGCTTTTACCCATAGGAATAATTTTGTGTTTTATACTTTCTAGTTGATGGCCAAGGCAGATACTGAAAAAAGCCCCTTGGGCAGTCTGTTACCTCCAGATGACATAGAAAATACACACAGAATGTTCATACTCAGCATTTTTTGGCAAAGTCATTTGATTCTTCAGTTCCAATCTCTTCATATTGTAGTTGTTTTTCCTTCTTTCCAGTTTTATTTGGGGAAAGAAAATATGCTTGCAAGATTAATATCACAGCATTAAAATCTTATTTCCAAAAGAAGTTGGGAGTTTATTGCCAAAATTGACCAATCCTTTATTTGAGTAATTTTGAAAATTCAGTTTAATGCAGCCAAGTTCATATAAAGTTCCTTCAGTGTATTTACTGATCAAAATCTAAAGTTCTTATCATATCAATAGGCATTTAATCAACAGACAACTCATTCTCCATGTGTTTACTCTGACTCTTTCCACTGCAAATTTTTCTATAAGTTATTTATTGCCAGATTTGTGCTGGCCAGGCTAGAACTGTACATATTCTATGTGTGTCCTAATTCTCACATGTCCTTAACTCAAAATCCTTAAATTCTTAACCTTGGTGTTCTCTTCTTGAAGTTCTCTTAACTAAAGTTGCAAGCCTTAATTTATATTGTGTGTCAGTGATTTGAGAACTTTTATGCCAGGTATTCATTCCCAGGGAAAGAACCTCTCAATGATGGTAACTGTCTTACGTGATTGGATACAGAGATTTCAGGCCCTCTCTCCCCTGACAGATTCACAGAAAAGTCTTTACAGAGGGAGAAGCAAAATCCACTCTGTGTGATTATTCTCTTGCTCCTTCTTTTCCTTCAGCAGATGGCATATGCATGGCTAATAAACACCAACACCTGTGCCTAACCAGCCATTCTTCACAGTCCCTGTTGCTCTGCTGCTCCCTTTGATGTTTCTCATCCTTGCTGCTCTTCCTCTAACAAAATAAAGCCACTGAAATCACTGCATCTTGGCCTTGGGGTTTGATAGAGACCTTCAAAGATGGAAGAGTCTTCTCGCATGCAATATACGCAATATTTTTTGAACTGCATTTTACACACAAAGAAGAAAATATTCAACAGCCTGCAAGAACTTCCTACGTTGCTTTTCTGGGAAGTTCAGGGGAATGTCATCCTGTTGTCGACTTTGTACAGACTGGAGAGGAGTAAAATCTGATAAAAGATAGGTGGTCAACAACTCCCAGGAAGAAACCTCGTGTTTCATAAAGATCCAAGAGAGTGGGGAAAATCACTCAGGCACTGTGCAGCAGCAGAGGAAGAACAAAGAGCAGAAGAGCAGAAAGTCCTGGGGGAGATCTGTGTATACAACACTACTCTCCCAGATCTGAAATATTTTCATGATGGTTTAGCCTGATTTTTCTTAAATGTGCTTGACAATAATGCAGTAGTTCCTCTGGTTTCCAAGACAGGACTCTGAGCAACCAGATGGAGGTGAAGATGTCCCAGTTCATTGCAAGGGGTTTGGACTAGATGGTCTTTAATGGTCATTCCCAACACAAATTATTCTATGATTATTTTTAGGGATTTATTCAATTATTTGAGTTGGGGTCTTCCATATTTCCCATCAATATCCCACAAAGGCTATCCAATCTTGAAAGAGATCACTAACTTACCTCAAATTAGGTTTCCTCTGGCACAGAACAGGTTATTTCTGTGAACTGAAGCATCTCTGACAGATGAACTCCCAAAGTGATCCTTTCATTTTTCTCTGTAGGAGATTTTTGAACTATTAATGATTATCACATCCCAGATGCACCTCATGGAGGCTAAATTTAAAGCTAAAAGCTCTCCTGATGGTCATAGTTAAAGTTCACACCCTTCAACACATCATTTTGTTTGACATGCCAGAATTGTGTTTATTTCAGCCATGACTTATCACTGCTATTTCAATGCAAAATTAAAAAAAATTAAATAAATAAACAAAGATGACATTGTTGCTCAAAATAAATCATGCAGCAGTCTTTGCACCTCCAGTGGCCTCTGGGCTGTACTACCCAGTCATTACTTTATAGCAACCATACTTTATCTTCGTTTCTCCTGAAGTGTTGTGCTTGTGCAACGATCCCTCTCTAGAGCTCTAAAGTCCTGGATGGGTTATAATATCCTTGAGCGTAATTGTCTTTTTTTACTTCCACATCATTTCAAAAGGATACTACATTCTATTTGTTCTTCAGGCCTCAACCCATAGTGTGTCAACAGGTAAACCTGAAATCCCCTATGGGCATCGTGTCGGTTTGGTCCCAGCAGGAGAGAATATCCCACGATGTAACCTGCACTTCCTGCAGAATATAATATGATGGATATGAAACACGCGGACTCGTTAGTACTTTATGAACCTCCATTTCAGTTTATAGTGTGATAAATTCAACCCACCCTTCCTTCTCTCTTACATAAAATAATTTTCTTAAAACTTTTACTGGCCTGTGTGACCAAACAGAAGTTGTCATTTCTCTTTATTATTTGTCTCAGTAAAGAGTTTAGAAGTATAAATTAGAAAATAAAGTATCCAAATTTTTAATGAGATGATATCCCAACATATTCTGCTTTCAGAAACTTATTTTACATTTTCAGATTTATGTTTATTACAACAATTCAGTATATTTATAATCTCATTACTATGCTTATTGTAACATGTAACTTGTCCATATTTCCAATCTTTTATTATTTTCCATTTAAAAGACACTAACAATACAGAGACACAATTCAAAGTTCATTAAAGTTTGGAGCAGATTGACTCAAATCCAAGCTCAAATATTTTCTTGCTATTATTACTCAATTCATGAAGGCTCTATTTTCAGTGAGAATAAATCTAAGACCATTTCCCATCTCTTTTTATTATTCTTTCTTCATCATTTCCTACTTCTTTCCTCTTGATGAAAACAGAAAATGTTGCTCTTTCCCCATCTCTATGCTGGAAGCAGATTTCACCTCGCTCAAGGTAAGCCACAGCTCCTGTCCTTACCTCTCCATCGTTGGTCCTTCCTGGCAAACACTGCCTGCAAAGTCCTTAATCTGCACATAAAGAAACCAAAGAGTTCAGTGAGTCTCACAGAACTCAATTGCAATGTTTTCTTGTGACTTTGAACTCAAGCATTATATAAGCACATTTTCTTATAACTCCATCAAAACTGTCGTTAGCTATATTCCAAGTAACCTTTTAATAAGTTTGAAAAAGGAAAAAAACCAAAACTTCGGGCAATTGCAACTTTAATTGGAGATTCAATTCGAGGACTAAATCTCTGTCCTTTTTAATTTATTGCTCAGTAGGCAACAAGACCATATAATTTCTGAAAAGGAATAACACTGTGTAAGAAAAGTGGCTGACAAGTGCAGTCACACTCTTCTTCTACGTACAATAACCAAGAAACAACATCAGTAATCGAAAACCAGTTTTTGAAAAAGAAAACAGACAAGACCTTCCGTTTTACAAATGTAGTTAAGTTTAAGCAAAATAGTCAGTGTTTGATACAAAGACTCTTTCTTAATCACTTTTATTTCACACTGAAGCCCATAATAATATATATTTATCCTTCATAAAACAGAATAAAAATATGAAATTTGTCTTTTTCGTCTTTACTTCTCCTTCTGGAAGAGATAAAAACAGGGATAGAAGACCCTTAACTACCTGAACAGCATTATCGCCATTTGATGATTAATACGAGAGAAATGGCTCAAAGAACCATTAAATTCAGAATTAGTACAAACAAATTGCCAGCAGAAGGGTCAAAGTCCTTTTTGGACTGGATCTCAGGATTCAAGACCTGTATGACTTTAGGCGAAGTGAAGAAAGAGATCTCCTGGGTTTTTCTATTGTCTCCATTCTCCAACTGGCAAGCTCAGATTCGTCACGCAGCTTTTTGCTGCCTTATCTGTTATCCTGACTTACTGTGGTTATTTTTCAACTGATAGATTCAGAGTGTTCCTGAGGTGGACACAGGCTGTGCCATGGACAAATCCCAGCTCATACAAGGATGTAAGACACAGTGGCCCCACCTTTTCAGTCCCCCTTGTCACACCTTGGCTTTCAGAGGAAAGAAGTGTGTCTACACGGAGCCAAACATTATATAGTGTGGCCTTGTTATTTTATGGCCAAATTCCCTATCAAATGGTCAGGACATGAGGCAGAAGCCCAAGACATTTTTGTCCCCCACTCCCGCTGCAAACAGCAACCCATGAAAAGATATGATGAGATCTGTACTGCTACATCTTGGGGAACATATTGATGAAAAAGGGTCAAACTTCTACTCTGGTTTGAATGAAACATGCATTTCTTGAGCCCACATACAACCACTGAATGCACGAGTCTGTGCTCTTCATGTTGTAAGTTATTTGTTCTTTGGTTTTTTGTCCATGTGGAATTACTACTGATTAAAACCTCAACATCCCTAGAAAACAATTTGCAGTCCTATTTCATAGCTGTGAGTAGACAAGGAATCCAGAGTTTCTTCCTCTCCAGTGAACTCCCCTGGATATAAGAATAAGGGCATTAGTCTGTGCTTGTCTGTGTATTCCTCTGTGGGCTCATGCACAAAAAATGAAGAGTCACATCACCCGTTACTAATAGACTGCCAAACCTCAGAGCAGAACACAGCCCAGCACTGAATAGGAGTTCAAAAAGCTCAGAGCAGCTTTCACAATGGGGTAGGAGAGGAAGCTGAGTGAAAAAAAACAATCCTCGAAAGCTGATACAACACAAGAGATCTATATTAACAGTATTCAATTTTCTTGATCTGAACTATTGCCAAGATGTTGTTTCAGAGCTGTGGAATACAGCATAGAAGACAGAGCCTTTTTTCAACCATGTCCCTGTGATGGAGAAAAGAGGAGCTAAATTACTCAGCCCAGGAGGGAATAAGAAAACTGTTACTGATGGATCCTAGTAGTGAGACGAAAGCTCATGGAAAGTAGCTCATGCATGTTTTCCAACTGACTGCAATTCCTACAGACGCAAATTTTCATCTTCTTTTCCATCTAAAATGCCTAAAATTGGATGTATGCATTTTAAGTGTATGTTTGCCTATATATTTTTGATGGGACGACTTAATTTCCTTTCCTTACTGTGGATTATTTTATATTTGCCATCTTGCAGGAGAGCAAGGTCTGTCTCATCTGGGCCACTGCACTCTGAGCTATACTGCACTCTTTAGAGAGAGGGAGAAAGGAGAAAAAGGCATAAAACAGTGACAGGACAGACCCCCAAGAGAAGTGAGGGGCAGCCTGCAAGAGAGAACAGATCTGTACCCATTCAGCTTGAGTTACCTGCCAGCTACTGCCAGAAGATCTGGTGCTGCTCCTTCACCTGCCAATCTCGCAAAAAGCCAACCCAATAAAACAGAATTTTCTAGTTTTGCAGCAGCTGCAGCAAGGCAAGCCTGTAATCTTACCCTGTGGCCAAACTGCTGCTACACCCACCACAAAGGAAAGAGCAAAAGCATTTAATTGAAAGTGCAAAGAAAGAAGTGGAACCTATCATTTTGGCAACAAACTATGCAAAAGTTGGCATTGCACAGTACCATAAGACAGGCACTTCTTTAGCAAACCAGAAGAGGCTGTAGGGGTTTCTGCAATGTCCTCTTGATGGACAAGGGGAAATAAACAGACCTGCGAGGATCTGAGTGGTCAGGAAGGAGATTTACTATATTTCATCCATTTTAACTCTAAAAATATCTTAAATAATTGTGATGTCCTAATTGGTTAATTTCTATTCTAAATGAAACAGTGATTTAACAACTAAAAGCCTTTGGTGTTCTTTCCATGTTGAAAAACCAGAGTTTGGGGAAGAAATTCCAATCTTTCTCTGCATGTGATTCCAGGTCTGGTGGGGAAAACTTTCAGCAAGGCTTTCAGAGAGGCTGGAAAGGAGCCTGTCAGTAACAGAAGATGTCCACAGTGATTTTCCAGTTAAATTACTGGCCACTGCACACTGTGCAGTCCCTTCTTCCAGATAAGGTCTGGACAAAAAAGAAATGACCTTGTCTGCTTAGACTGTTTTTGGGTTGAATACTCAAGTTTAAATTGCCTATAGAGATATGGGCTTTTTGCAGCTGCAGGAAATAAATTAGCATCAACAGCATGTCTAGGGATCAATTAATTTTCATCAATGTCAAAAAAAACTACAACTTGTTTAAGATCAGCCATACCGGATTTAGATTGTGGAGAGACTGACAGATTAATTTTAAAAAAATCTCAAGTGTGTTGCCAAAACCAAATGAAACAGATTCAGTGGAGGCCAAGGCAATATTCATCTGTCCTGTATCTGCATTACTGACAGTGGCTTCACATCAGGGACGTATTTGGAAGCATTACTTCAGACTTGCAGGAAGCACTTTATCCCACTCTCCCATTTGGAGTCACTGCCTGGAGCTGCCGAAGAGGAGGGAAATCCAGTGTCTGCTGGCACAGAGAAGGAAATTCCTAGTTGCAGTATTCATGAAACTGAAAATTGAACAGGATACTACAGAGAGCACAATGGGTCTGCATATATTTCTATAATTTATCTAAAAGATTCCACAAACTGGCAAAAGAAGCAGCAACATCCAAATCTCCTGCTAACAATAAAATGATACTTGACTTCAGAGATGTAACACATAGCAAGGAACAATTGACTGGCACAGAGAACTTCCACTGTCCAGATTTAACATCTGGATTAACAGATGGCAGGTGCTGTGGTATGGATATGCATCCATGAATATATTATGCAACAAGGGAGCAAAGGGTAGGCATGAAGGTGTTTGGGTATATTGATGAAACCACAGCCAGAGAACGTTTGTAAGAACTCCCCCAAGGTTTAATCTCATTTTGCAGATGGCTGGAGGGCCCTAGGTGCCAAACTGTCTGTTTGGGTGATGCTGTCGAGTTTGGTTCATGAGTATATGTGAAACATTTTGCAGTCTTTGGAACAAAGCAAGCAATTTAAATTTGGATTTCGTCCATCACTTACTCTCTACAGGTTAGAAATGTGTTTCTAACAAATATTTTGGTTTACTTCCTTTAGACCTTCACAATTTTAAACTGTGATTTTACACACTTGACTTTCATCTTTAAAGCTGATGTGTTTTCTAAAGCCCTACGGATACCTTGCAAGGCCACCAAAACTACAGCAGTGGTTTGATGTCCAACTGCAAATCTCAAATCTCATACAGACATGTCAGGCATAATATTTAAAAGCAACTCTCAAAGCAAAGTCTACACATTAGCACTAATCCAGGCCAAGATCAGGACAGTTAACCACAGCAACAAACTAGGGAAAAATCCCTTTCAGAGAATCTGCCAGGACTGGAAATACCATAATAATAGTAGAATTCAACTACTCCTACGTAGATTTAAATGTCACTGTGGTATGTTTAGACACTCTGCAGGAACATTTCATGGATAAGCTAGTCAGGCAACTCAAGGGGGAGCGTCTGGTTTTGACGCTGTTCTCAGTGGCATTTTTGGCTCGTGTCACAATGTTACTGTCAAGGACTAACTCTGTAATAACCACTAAAATGTGTTTATATTCAACATTCTTGAAGTATTGTGAAGGTCAAAAAAAAAATCCTCTGCACTAGTGTTTGACTTCAAAATGTTAGTTTAGAAGAAGCCAAAAATGCTAACTGAACATAAAGGAATTATTAGATGCAGAACAGGCAAGAACAAAAAGGAAATAATGAATATATCACTGTGTAAGTCCAAGGTGACTCGGCACCTTCAATACTGTGTGCGGTTCCGGCACCCCATCTTAAAAATTGTAGAGTTGAGCAAGAAAAATGAAGATGACCTACAATCTGAAACAATTTGCATAGAAAGGGAGATGAAAAGGTTAGGACTTTTCAGCCTGGAAAACCAGTTTCAGAGGAACATAATAGTGAACTGTATAATCAGCAGCACAGAGAGGATGAATAAGAAACTCTTATCCCCTTATTTTTTTTTTTCATAATACCAAAAATAGATTACCTCAAATGAAACTATCATCCAGCATTTTGGAACGACACAAAAGGGAATGTATCTTCTCATACCCTGTAATTAAGCTGTATAAGCTATTACGGGAGGGCAATAGTCACGCAAAAAGGCATCATGCAAGTGAATGGGGGAAAAGCATTAAAGACAATTAAACACAAAGGTGCTGCCTCTGGCTGGAGATGTCCCCGAGCTGCACACTGCTGTAAGCTGCAGAAGGATACTCAGGGAGCACAATTCCACCTTTGTGCTGTTTTTATGCCAGGCATCCACTGCTGGCCACCATGACAGCATGGTAGGCTACCTTAGATCTTTGATCTGATCCGGGGCAGACATGGTTCTTGTGCACTCCCTAAACTGAGCTGCAAACGCCTAGGATATTAACTTTGTCATTGTATTATACCCACCACTCTTTGTGCTAGCAGCAAAACCTAAAAAGAGCTATAAACCTTAAAAAGTTTGGAAAACCAGGCAGCTTTTTACACTGCAAACCTCTTTGCAATTACTTTGAGCCAGGATCATATTGGACTGTACTTTTCCGGACCTCGCTTACAAAAAATGTGCCCATAAAATGTGAATCAGTCTGATTGCCCCAAAAGAAACCCCCCCCAGACTGGTGGGAAATCATTGTGCTCATGGAGCAGCTCTCAACATCAGTCCTTGCTGGCCAGCTGGACCTGCTGGGCTTACACACAGATTGCTTATAAACTATTCTGGCAACTGGAGTCTGACTGAGATCTTCCTTCCCCAAGGAAAGAGGCCAGCCAGCCTTGTGACTGCTTTGTGCACTTAAGAATTCCGAAGTGAAAATGCATGTACACTTCAGTTTCCTTCCAGCTTCATCTCCTGAACGTTTTAGTGCATTCTGTCATTTTCTTACAGTGACTGGGTTGGATGCATTATCCAGCATTATGCAGATGAGTGTCTATTATAACAAATCTTTCATGTGTGCATCCTCAGGTTGTGGATAAACAGAATGATACAGAAATAGTCTCCCACTATGCATTACATAGCATATTAAAAGCAGATTTGGAAGAATCTGCGTTATTTTCGATACAGTTAATCCTGTTTTACTGCAGAAAATCAGTAGACATCCTCCTCAACTCCCCTTGGCACTGATTTCTACAACTTCACTAAATATAATAGGAAAAGAAATTAGGATATTTTAATGAAACTAATGTCGGCGTATATCCACGATCGGTAGGAGGGAAGCAAGCACGGCAACTAATATGATTGATAAGCAAGCTCCATTTATTAAGAATTTCTTGTACAATATATACCATTAGTTCTCTAGCAATACTCCATAGCTATTATTTCATTGGCTGCGGTTCGTCAGCTTATGATCAGCAATTACATTTCATTGGCTAAGCTGCACAGGTTACAGTTTGCGTCTTCGTTTGCCTTGCAGTTACATTTGTAGCAATGCTTTCCCTATTCTCACAGGTACGCTTCCCTATCTTGTATGGCTGAAGTTACAGTTGTATCAATGCTTTTCCTTTTCTCATAATTACCAAAAGCTTATTGTCCCTGCTAAAAGACACGTACCAGCTTTATCCCTGCTGAAAAGCACGTACCAGCTTTACTGCAAATTTGCAATGTCATGATCATGGCGTGCGGCCTGTCTAAACTGTGCTTGTGCAGAGTTGTTCAGTTGAATCATGGCCGTGCATTTTTAACCATCCTTCCACAAACTAAGAATTTTCATTTTGCCTGGAGTACGGGTGTTGACAGTTCTTATTTAAAAAAAACCATCATTTTATCTCAAAGTTTTATCATCTTATTAATGGGCAAATATGACCAATAGAAACTCTTTTACTAACATTAGGGGGAAAAAAAGAGTGTTTTAAAATGTTACTCTAATATTTTCCTCAATAACCCCATCTCATTCATTTCAAAATTAGGAGCCAAAAAATAAGAGATGGTTTTCAATCTCTGGAATACCACATTTCTTCAGGAAAAACATTTCATTCCTCCATTCCTGACTTGTATATAAAGATGAGACATTAGTCATTTGGATGGTATTGTTTACTTTTAGCACAAGGTGAAGTCAAAACCTTCTCACATGTGCAGCCCCTAATGAAAGAGGGCCCTGATAAAATTCAGAGCCTCTAAGTGCTACTACATGTAATAACAGCTCAAATAAACACAAATGAACTCCTGTGTCCTCACTTTCAGAATATTTATACCTCCACCTACATATACAGCACGTTCTTTTACTACAGTGACCAAAATGCTAACGCTTGGGAGAGCACCCACACCTGAGACAACTGAGTAAGTGTGTTACCCAAAGCAGTGCTTGCAGCTTCCTGAAATTAGCCCCACTTCATTCCTTTCATTCCAAACCTTGCAGACGAGTCACATTGCACTGCTGCTCTTCATAGCACAGCATCTGATAAGACCATTTGAATATGCCTTCCTAGATCATTCCTGGCTGTCTTCCCAGCACCCGGATGACTCAAGAACTGACAGATGCAGGGCATAACCTTAGTTCCAAAAACTGGTTATGTGCACCTCTGAGACTGAAAAAGGAGAAAGAAAAAAAACCCCACACCTTTAAAGTATTACAGCTGATCATTGAAGTGAGAGTCTAAAAATGATAGGATGAAACAGAGCACAGGGATTTGGAAAGAAATGAAATGAGGACAAGAGAACAAGTCTTAGGCACAGGCAGTTGCCTGAGTCAGCAGGTACCCAGGCAGCAAACAGTCCAACATGTGCACAGGGCTATGCTGTTGCTTTATTGATGCTTAAATGCAGCATTACCAGCTTTGCCCATATTTCCCTGCTGCTCAGTTTTGTCTGCTTTGCCAGCAAGCCTTGAGCCTGCTGTGATAAACTGGGTAAGACGAGCGCAGTCAGGGGAATGTTATCCACAAGATATTGGCTGGCTGGGACAGAAGGGGCTTTGCCACATTCCCCCAGCACTTGCTGACCACCCCACCTCCAGTTCACAGTATGCAGGCGGTCCTGCCAAACACAAAGGATCAGCTGGGAGATGGAAAATTTAGATCAACGCTGTCTCCTCCATTCTTACTCACTGAAAAATATCTTCCTAATGGGGCCGTGCAACCAGACTGTCCCCTACCCACAGTGTAGAGGAGCCTCCAATCAAGTAAAGCATTCCCCGGGATCTATCTGGGGAATGTCCACAGAGGTTATCAACAGTCAGGTGTGTTAAAAACTTTATCCCAGTTCCCTCTGTCCCTGCTGTCTCCTCCACTGTGCCAAAGCCCTTTCAGAGCATCACAGGGGACAGATGTCACTGTACATGAGGGCAGCCACACCAACACATCCCCTTTCTCTTGGGGACTGCTCTGCTTTAGCAGAGTATGATATAACCCCACAACTTGTGCTGGGCACAGCCTTCGAAACATCCCTTGGTTGAATGCACCCAGCAAAAGTCTCTAACAGATCTCCGGCAGTATCATCCCATTCCCAACGGATCAAGCACTGTGTGGCAGTGACACGATGCAAAACTGCTCCTCAGGCTGTGGTTCAAGCAGAGATTTTACCTGAGGGCTACAATACTGGCCAACACCAGCTGCCACCCTGCTCTAGGTGGGATAGACACCAACACCTCCAGCTGCAAGAAGAAACAGACTGAGGTCTGACTGCTGAAAGGAACAGGGCTTTACTAACAAGGTCACGATGCAGGCGAGTCCTGTCCTACTACACAACAAAAAAAGCAGCCTGAGGAGCCACTGTTATCTGCAGTTCTTGGCTGTCTTGAGACACAAAGCAAAGCTCATGGCCATACAGCAGGTTTGGGATGACATTGCTCAAGTCATTTAGTTAGCTCTAGGCTATGGCCTGGATTTTCAAAACAAGCAGTTCCACACTCACCTCATCAAAGTGAGTGAACGTTTGTGATGTCTCAGTGAGAATAATTTTCATCATGCATGTGCGAGTGTGTGTGTGTGTGTGTGTGTGTGTGTGTGTGAGATTGTGGTTTTCCTTTCCTCAGGCAATTTGCTGCTCCCTTGAACTCTGTCTGGGTCAGGGAGACAGCCTCAATCACAACCCTTACTTCTTTTACTGCAATATCTCTTACAGGCAGAGAACTGCTATCGCACTCATTTTACCAATGTAAAAATAGCACTTTTCCTCTAGGTGTCTCATAAAAAAAAGTTTTTACTTTAAATTATCCTACAGGACCAAATAGATGATCTTCTGCTTCTCTGTTTCCAAAAATGATGCTAGGGTGAAAAAAAAAAATATGCTACTGGAAGAAAATACAAACAAAATTGCAATAAAATACCGATCTCATGTTTTAAAGCACGCGGTTAACTCTCTCCTGTGTACTGTCCAGGTGTGCCTTGCCGGGTTTGCTCGCCAGGAGCTGCCAAGGCTTGGCCGTGCCGTTCCGGAGAGGGGACACGCGGTGGCAGTGTGGCCTCTCGCTCCTCCAAGGGCTTTTCCTGGAGGGGAGGAGTTGGTTCCCTTCCCCTCCGCGGGATCACGCAAATCCAACCAGAGGGAAGAGGACACGTGTAGGAAAAAAATCCTGCTCTTCCTGACTAGCCTGCACTTACATATAACACCTTCAGCCATGGGATCCAAAATAAAAAAGGGGGAAAACCAAACCCTGAGTGAAGGGCGCTTCGTTTTCTGTGTGGTCCTAGAGATTCCCAAACCTTATTTCTGGGTGTATTTAAGACGCTGTTCCACATTTAAAGTGAACACATCGGTGCCCATACTTACACGCGTTTTTACTGCAGCTGAAAACCATCTGTTTCCAGGGTACAAACCCAGCTGGTTCCATAAGTCCTAACAGAGAGAGAGGGGGACAGGGAAGAAAAAAAAGAGTGAAAGAACCAATCACCACAACTATCATATGAATATCATTTGTGGGAAACTTCTGGTGGAGAAAGGTTGTGTGGTTTAGGCCAAGCACATCTGGTAAGAATAAGAAATACATCTCATAAAAAAAAATTGTTTTCCTGATCCGCTTGACTGCATCAGACACTGGGCTGAAAGCAAATGTTTTTATATGTGATTCCACATCCCTTAGTCAGCATATGCATCATAATTAATTCTCTTTTTCAAAAATCTAATGAGCAAATGTCCGTCACAAGCTGCAGTCTTTTAGGGATAATCCCAACTATGTTGCTTTCCATCTACAAATGACACCGCTAAAGTATTTCACTCTCAAAAGACGGGGCTTTTTTGTTTTCATTCAGTTGAGATGGGATATTAATCCAAAATAAATCAATTTCAAGGAATTGCTATTGATGGGGCAATCAGTTACATGATATTTGTTTATTTTCTTCAGCTGAGAAAAAACCTTAATTCATTTCTGTTTCAGATCTTGTCTAAGCATTTTCTGAATTGCTGTGCAGGCAAAATTCTTTCTTTCTCCTCTCTCCCCCCACCCCCAACTTTCCAGTCAGCGTTCCTAGTTACAAGGAGAGAAATCCATCTCAGAAATGTAATTAAAGATTTTAAAGCCCAGAGCAAACTGCTATTTCTTTTGCCACATCTCACAAGCACAAATAAATATACATACTTGCTAAATAAAGTTAATAACAATTCAACAGCTCTTCCAACAGAGGCAATGCCAATGTGCCAAGAACTTGTAAACCTCTACGTGGCATCAGTGGCATCTGAGGACAACCTCTACAAGAGTAATTTCTAAATACTAAATCCATTTCAGGTGCATTTTTTGTGTTAAACCAAATTGGTTTTGACTGTAAAAACTATCCAGAATCCATATTTGTGCTGGAGTTTGGGAATAGAGAAGAGGGCAGGGAAAAGGAGGAGGGGAGGAAATGTTTCACATTTTTTAGACTATTTCTAATCTCCTCACTCATACTGCCTGAGAATGAAGTATCTATTGTTTACTGGAAATGCTTTTGTGACTGTCTGCATGTCAGCAAAAGGGTCTAACATGGCTTCTGACATAGTTTACATTCCTTTCTAGCCGTGATGTGTCTACCTCATTGTTTTCCCTACCCTATCCTGTCCATTCTTTCAGGTTTTTTACCCTTGCACTTTTCTGTTACAAATATTTCCTGCCCATCCCAATTCTGTCAATATTCATCAGGAGTGTATGATGGACTGCTGACATGAACTCAGCTTTATTAACAGGTCAGGATGCAAGTTAGTCCTGTTCTACTGCACAATAAAAAAATCTGTATGCCTGAGGAACCACTGCTATCTGCAGTTCTGCCATATACCTCCAATTTCCCCCTCTCCACAAATTCCTGCTCCTCTTTCCCAGCTGGTTCCCCCCTCCGCCCCCATCTCCAACCTTTCTGCTCCGATATATAACTTTTCCCCATTTATAAGGACAGAAGGAGTGTGTCACTCGTTTTCCCTTAACCAGTGAAACTATTCTCATGTATCACTAACATGACCTCTCTTGTGGGTGCCACGTTAGAACAAAGGGGAGTGACTTCATTCAGTCTAAGTGATGAGAAGGGCAAGAGTTCCCTCCTCCTTTAAAAGAGAGACAAAAAGTAAAAAAATCTGGCATAAAAGGATTCTGCACTCGCGTGGAGCCAGTTCCTCCTCCCCATCCTGAGTTTTGTGAGAAGGTGCCCAGTTTCTTATGTTATAGTGTACCCTATGTCAAAGATCGCCCCAGTTTCTCCCCAGCCATCTGTGCCCTCACTGCTGTCTGAACTTTGGTAAAAAACAAGCTTCAACAGCTCATTTTGAGTCCCAGCATGTCTCTGAAATAGCAACACGTGAAGTTAAAAGCCACATTAGTTTTCATTTGCTTTTAAGAATCAGTGGGTTTTCTGTGAAAATACCTACATGTAGTTTGGCGGAGGTTTTATTTTTTTTTTTTTTTTTTAATCATGCCACCCTGGCTCACCTATTTCTTTTTCTAAAGCCTGCACTTTCCTTTCCCCAAAACACTGTGTGTTCCCTTGTTCCTCCTCATTTCAACCCACCGTGAGAAGAGTGTTTGTTTGAACAGGAACTCCAAGCTGTATCCTGAGATTGTGTGAGAACTTCAGCCTTCCCCCAGCTGTACTTCAGGGGGCAAGAACTCGCTCACGATGGCAGGGGCAGAGCCACTCGGGATTTTCCCAAGCTCTAATTGAGCAATTCCCTCATCACCTCTTCACAACGAAACGGAGAGAACGCGGCTGCAACACATCTCTCTGCAATCCCTTAGGGAAGCCTGGAAAAAACCCAGACAGCAGGAAAACCTCCCAAACCAGCAGCCCTGTAACCACAGCCCCGCCTGAAAGTTTGATCTTCACAGCACGGACCACCGCGCTTAGAGCACCTTCCATTTCCAGGTTGAAACTTACGTACAAAACGTGTGAACGCGTAAAAATATAGAATTATCTCGTACATACCGTGATGCAAAGCACCTACGAGGGACGGCGCAGGAGGACAGCGCGTATTTATATGTTTAAAATGCGCCCGTGCGTTTGTTCACGGGGGGAGGGGGGTAACGCGTTCCACGGGAACCCGGTGTCCCGGCTGGTGCACTCACACGAACACTCACACTCACACAAACACGAACAGGAACGCACAATCGCGGCCCCGGGAGCTCCGCCGCGGCCGCGCCGGGACTCCCCCGGCGGGAGGACGGGGACAGGCGGCGGCTCCCTGAGGCGGCGGCCGCGCCCCGCTGGCGAGGGCTGGGCTGGGCAGCGCTGGGCNCGGGCGGGAAGGGGCGCGGCCCCGGCGCTGGGGAAGCGGCGGAGGCGCAACAGGTCCGCGGAGCCGAGCTGAGCCCGGCCCGGCCGTGCCCATGGCTGGCCGCGGGCCCGAGCAGGGCTACATCCGCACCGTGCTGGGCCAGCAGATCCTGGGCGAGCTGGACAGCTCCAGCCTGGCGCTGCCCTCCGAGGACCGGCTCAAGCTCTCGGGAGACCGCGCCGGGGAGGAGAGGGCGCTGCGGATCCACCGGCAGGTCCAGCAGACGCTGGCCCGGAAGAGCCGGGGCTCGCTGTACAATGGTGAGTGCCCGGCCCGGCCCCGCCCGGGACACGCTCCGGGATGGGACTCCGGCTGGCCCCGGGAGTGCGCGGCTTCCCGGCCCTGGGGCGTGCGGGCTGCTCGGGCAGAAAATCGCGGCTCTGTCGCCTCTTCTTTCACTCCTTTCCCACCGGAGCGAGTCGGAAGTTTCTCCCTCCCAAGCTCTCCCGCAGCTCGGTGAGTGGCGGGGCCGCTCCCAGCTCTCCGCTGCCCGAGAGCGGAACCGAGCCCAGATTCTCCTGATCCAACAGCCGCTTCATGTGCTTCTTTTAATGCCTTTAGCTTTGCCCACTGCTCCTGTTTGCGAAGTGGGGAAGAATCGTAGGAAAAGATTTGCCTTGTTTAACCGTGAAATTAAAAAAAACAAAAACAAAAACAACAACAACAACTAAAAGTAAGTTTGGAAAGGTAACTCTAGGAAAGGCATGAATGGGAAGCACAGAACGATAATGCTATCAGACATTATTTACCCAGTTCTTTGACATGCGTGATACAAATTGACGTCAATCATCCCTCGCTCCCAAGATCTCGTAGCCAGAAGGGCAGACCCGTCAGGAAATCTGCAGCCACACCTTGAGCCCCAAGCAGAGCCCGACCAGAGCATCAGGCACCCACAGGGTGACTGCCAGGTGCTGAGGGTTAAAGGCAAGGTGCTCGAGGGGTTTAGTCTTAACTATTCATGAAAACTTTATATGCTACGAAACTTTAATTTTGTTTTTAAACGGGAAGATATGACTGACTTACAGGCTGCATGCCCTGGTGCTCCGTTGTCCTTTAAGAAGCTGTCACCCTTCATTTGCTAAAAGCTGTGAGACTAAAGTCTTTATAACCATACTTCATTCATCTGTATTGTCAGGCAGACGAATATTTTCTTGTTCTGTGTCTGACCTCTATTTTAAAAAAACAGCTCATGGCAAAAAACGCATACAATGCAGACCTGGACATATTCTGCTTGTAGAAGTCAGGTGTACAAATCGCATAAACAGTTGTGCAACGTGCAGATAAACACGCAAGTCCTTAGTTTGGCTGCTGTCATTTAAATACAGTTTCTAAACACTTTTAGAGCAACTTAATTTCTTTTTCTCTCAGCGGAGAGCCCACAAAAAGCTTTTTAAGCAATAGTTTATAACTGATACAGTGTCATGAAGCTGAGCTCGTGTCTCTAAACCATGCATAAAACACCACGAAAACAGAGTTCCCATGTTCTCAAGTCGTCTTGGCTTCTCTGGAATACATTAACGGACCTGATGTATTTGGGGAAAGTTATCTTGATTTGCTTTGTTTTTCTAAGGGTCAAGTATTTCATGCCCTTGCATTTCTGAGACACCAAAACTTCAGGATCAGGAGTGGCAAATGACATGTCTGTAATATGTCTTGTTCATGCATAAAATGAACTTTTCTTCTTTCATATTCTTATGGCCAAGTTGCTGTATGATTTCTAGTCCCACTGCAAAACTCAGAAAAAAATAATTGGAACAGAAATGCTTTCCATGAATTTATACATATAAATAATACACATATATCTGTCTATATCTTAAATATATATAATGTGAATCAGAGCCAATCTTGCATTTAACATGCTGACTTTCCTGAAAAATATATGTATACTTGCATGTGTGTCCCAATGTGCTTTCTATGTAGACTTGCTCAAAAATGGACTATGCTTTGAGAAACATTTGAAATCTTCTTCATAGGGAACTTTTAAAAATATGTGCTCTCTTACATGCAAAAGCATCACTTTCTGTGAATTACAGCCCTTTTCTGGCTGCATTCATCGAGGTTGCCATATTGTTTGCAGTTGCAGGGGAGGATTACAAAGATTTAGAGGGAGCAGGAGCAGTTCCCTGTGATGTAACTGTCCTGCCTGTAGGAGTATTTCAGACTCTGCTCAGCAAGGTACTTAGTGTATACCTAACCACAGTGTTCACATGCGTGCCTAAAATTAGCCAAGCACATAACCAGTGGGTATGAAAAATCAGTGCTAGGAAAGGTCTTGCCCAGTGTCATCCGTGCACACCCATTTTCCACTGACTGTGCTGGAAACTTTGAAGTCACAAGAAGCAGTTTGTCAGCCAGCATAACTTCTCCTTAGAGTTTCAAATTAAAGGTGTCTGCTTAGCCTTCAGCACTTCTTTTATATGGAAAAACTTATTTTTTCCTCCTACCCCCATACTGTTTGCTGTTTCATGCCCTTTTCTCCCTTTTGAAAGGTGTGTTTCTTTTTTATAATAAAAATTCAGTGATCTTAAGATGTGAGGATTACACCCGCTGCCAAAGGATTTGAGTTACATCTGTCCTCAACTCCTTTCAAGATGTTGTCAAGCATTGTTAATAGCTTTTCAGGCAGCTTAAAACAGCTCCAACTTGTCCAGTTTATCCATTGCTGAGCCTTTAAAAATTAAAGCTTGCACTGCCCTTAAGATTTTGAACAACTGAAGCAGTCATATCAAATTTCTGGATGCTATTTAAGGATAGGAATGCAATGGTAGGTAGTTCCACCTTATCAAAGAAAAAGTGGCATTCGGAATCATAGATTATAATGACTGGTGTTTTGTTGCACATGCTGTTTTTGTTTTATGTATATTTTTGGAATCTTTTAAACTTCATTCCTTTTATGAGTCCACTTGCCTCTGATCTTGTTCCTTTAGGATTTTGATTGGCTTTTTAAGGCATCCTTTTCAGACCCTCACTGGAAAAAATGAGGGCAGAATTGAGTAACGTATTATACAAAACAATGGCCTGATGAACTGCTGTGTACTGATTCTTTTTCTAACTTGTTTTTTAATAAACACAGTGTGTTTATTAAAAAACAAAACAAAAAAAGCAAAAAACCAAACAACCAGAATTCAATCTTACGCGTTTTCCAAATAAGCAGCATCAGATATAAGACAGTGGAAACCAGAGGCTTATTTATTCCTCACATTTATTAATTTCTAAAATTCTTAGTATTTTCTTGTTACACGTGCTTTAAGGGACACAGGGAACTTTTCTGTCCTTAGGTTTCTTTTTGCAGAATGCTGACGTGTTAACTGTTTCATAGTAATTTTCTGTTTCTATCTTTCTGGGACAAGGAAGTAGAAAGAAATATCCGTGTTGACTTTCAATTTTTGTTGGTTTTGTTACATTCCTCGCCTCTGCTTCCTGAGCCAGAAGAAATCTTTTTCTTACATTTGAACCCTTGTTTAAATATTGTGACCAGCACAAAATGTTAGAAAATCTCCTGTGGGACCATGTATGTGCTGGCAGAGTGATGAAGGAGCACAATCGAAAGGGAGGCTCTTTGATCTCAAGGTGAAGGGATTCAGTGATGGTTTTGATATGCCGTTGTTAAATGTCATCATCTCAGTCCATCCTGAGTGCTGAAGTATAAAACAGGATGAAAGGATGCCAGGCCAGGAGCGCTGAGGAGTCCCCGTGGGGGAGGTGGCCACCCACGGGAGCAGGAGTGGACAGTGACCACTCGGCAGGGGCTGTGACAGTCCCCCAGTCCTTAACAGACTGATGTGTGCAGGTACAGCTACCCTGAGGACTGCAGCGAGAGGTTCAAAGCCAAAATGTGGCTTTCATGGTATCCATTCAAATACAAAAGCGCTGAAAAAGACTCACAACAGGGAGTTACCACTGTACGTGATTTTAGGGGAATTTGGTATACCCAGCCCCTCAGTGGAGGATAATTGTCTTTTTCAGCTACTGGATATCTTAGAGATGCCTCTTGTCATTGTTGTTTTTGAAAGCAAAGCAAACATTAGGTTGGTCTGTCTCCAGCAATAGGCAGGGATTGCTGGGGAGAAATTTCCAAGGCCTTGGGAGGTGTTGGGCTTGTCACACCCAGGGGAACAAAGGGCCCTTGAGAAGAGCCTCTGTGGAGACAGAAGGGATTTCTGCTCAGTCATCTGTACAGCCTGCTGCCTCCTGATACTGCAATTATTTTTTCTGGCCTCAGAATTTTCTTGTAACTGTTGCAATATCAGGTGACTTCTGCGCAGCTTTTATTTTAGGCATGGAGAAGAGCAGAGGCGTTCAGTTTACCTCCTCCACTGAGCACATCCAAGGTGTTCCTGAGCTGCTTTTATTGACAGGGGAGAGGGAACTGATAAGCAGTTCCACTCAATTGCCCACACATGGGTGTCTGGGGCTGTCTGAGATGCCTGAGTTGTCCAAAATACCCCTGTGGGTTGACAGACATGATGCAGGGCCTGCAGGAAACCCATTTTTTCCTGACTGGCTGCTGGAAATCAAGTGTGGTGTCCTATGGCCTCTCAAATAGTGTTTGTCCCTTGTGGATGAGTAACTGAATCGTGTGCGTATTTCCTGAGGAGAGAGTTTTGGTGAGACTTGAAACACTGGGAATCACAGTCAGAAAATATTAGTCCTAACAGTAAATGAGACCATAATATAAATTAAAAAATAATAATTATGGCTTTAAAAAAAACCAAAAGAACCCAAACAATGTGCTGAGTACGTGAGGTTTTTGTAGTATGGTGAAAATAAGCTGAAGGAAGCCTCACTGGCACGCTCTGATCAGGTCACCTATTCTGTATCTCATAACTGTTGGAAAGGCATGGCATTTCAGTTCCCACTTTCTCCTTTAACACCCTGACTTTTGGCACAAGTAACCAGCACACAATAAAAAGACATGCTTTTTATGTCTGCCTAATAAATCTACAGGTAAAAGGCCAGCAAAATAATTTACTGATGTGATAAGAGCAAGCAAGAGATAACTGCAAAATGAAATTCCGTAGGTCAACATACACTGTGTTTGTCTCTGAAAGAGAAAAAATTTACTGGTGGGTAGTTTCACAGGGAGGCTGAAGGGGAAAAAAGGGGACTGCTCGAAAGATAACTGCATGGTGCAATTTTTGATTGACTGTGTTTTGTTTTTGCAAGGAGGGAACTGTTAAATGTGTAGTTTATCCTCAACCAGTTAATGGATGGCCTTGTTATTTTTAACCTATCTTCTTTTTTGTATTTTTATTTTTAGCAAAGACAAGTTTAGAGTTACCTAAAATATATAAAAATCACTTGCTCAAAAGATCCTTATGCCCTGAGTAGATAAATAACTGAGAGCACTTTCTCACTAAGTACAGTAAACGGGAAAAAAAATACTACCTGTAAAGAAACAGAAATTTATCGGTATTTATATTTCAGGATTTATTATATGAAAGTCCTTTAATATGCAGCACTGAGGAAAGTGCATCTTTAAAATGCCAACACAGGTGATAGCTGAGATGAACTCTTACTGGGCACCTGAAATAGTACATTGGTATGGGAATTACATGACACAAACATTTATATAGATTTGTAGATTTGGGATGTTGGTGCACATTGCTGGGAATTTTTTGCAGTATAAGAGAACAGTTTCCTCTTGCCTCTTTCTCATGTACTCAGGTAACCCTTGGGCTATGGTAACCTTGTAATGTCAGGAAAGAATTATTACAATCCAAATCATGAGCTTGACCAAGCTGCACCGTTCCACTCTCATGACGCAAAGTTTCTGTGAATGTGTCCTAACAAATCACCTCATACGTGTTTAAATCTGCCAAAATTAGAGAATTGGAAAGTATGATTATGCATGCAAAATAGTTGCAAAGTATGATTGAATTAGGCCTCAAATTATCACAGTCTGCCATTATATTATATTGTATTTTACTGTATTTTGGGATACACAAGTTCGGTTTTCAGCAGTTTGGGCAAGTTAGTGATTGGTTCTTGAGATTTCTTTGCTGTACTATCTCAGGTAATATCTGCTAGTTTGAAAAGTGATGTCCAGTTAACTTCTTTATTGACCACTGTTACCTGTTCAGCCTGGCAGGCCCATTAAGACTGATTTGAGGTCTTGCTTTCAGCTTCAATTTCACCTCTTTAAACCTCTGTTAATTATATTCCTATGTGCAGGTTCTCATAGTAACATGGGAATCTCATAAATAATTATTTCATTAATATCTATTGCTTTTAAAAGTTTCATTAACAGAAGCACTCTTTCTTTGAAAATGCATTGTATTAGTGAAAGAAGGAACAGCCTGAAGGTTTTGTTGGCTTGTTTGGGGTTTTAATGGAAGAAAGAATCACAGCGTGGTGCTCTATTTTCAGAGCTGGGTCATGGATAAAAAAGAATCAGAGCAGATACACTGTAGATCTTAGACATGATTTGTAGGATTAATGGACCTTTCAGGTGCAGATTTGAAGTGTCAGTGGACAACCCAACTTTACAGCACCATGAGCCATAGAATTTGTTTGTAGACCCTTTGTGCTGTTTGGGTGGAGCACTGAGGAGATCAGTGAAGCATTATTTGCTCCAATACATTGTCATTAAATTGGTACCTAAGGGAGAAGAAACAGCAGCAGTTGAGGTAGACAGCTGTGAAATGAACACAGTCTATACTCAGTGTGTGCTCTTTCTAATTCTGCATTGTGAAAACTGCATCTTTAGGGTGCATATTTATCAGTAACAGAGATATAGACATCAACCTGTGCTTCTCAGCTCCAATCTACAGCTGCAATATTTTCATCTCTTGTGTGCTTTGCGTGTCATAGTCAGCCAGTTTAAACCATGCATTTATATATTTGAATGTACATTCAAAGCGGTCACAGTGAAAAATAAATGTTCTTAATTCAGTGATACCATTTCTCAGCACTTAATCAGCTCGTTATCTGGGATATCTAAAATATCAGCTTGCTTTGCTAAAACAGTTTTCATAGCTGCACAAATGACTAGACTCCTAAAAGCGAAAAATAACTCTTAAGTGAAGTATATAGGGAACTGAAAAAACCACTTGTATCCTCAGGAAAATGCAAATATCCCTCCATCATTTCCCTGTTCAGTTTTCAGCTTAGCTATATTAATGGCAGTGCTGACTGCCACCTTTCCCTAGTGCTGTGTATCGTCCTCTGTAATAATGCCATGTTTTGATGAGATCTTACTGATATTATTCTTTGGTTCCAGGCAGCCTGCATCGTGCAGCCAGTGTACCAGAGCGTGTCTATAACATGGGGATCACTGAGAATGATTTTGCACCAAGGTCTCCCTACAGTTTCTCATATTACCAGGCAAGCCAGGTGAGGAAAGGAAGACAGTGAGTAGAAATAAATATAGTATCACACTCGTATTCATTTTGTTACCACAAGTAATAGCATTTAGATGGTGTTACAAGGTTTGTTTGCTTGGTTTTTTTCTTCTTAAAACCTGATTTTTAGAAAATGAGGATTTTGCAATGAAATCTCTTAATATTTTCCCTTCCTTCCAGTGACTTCAGAGCCCAGTAGCCAAATTCAAGTCAGTCATACAGATTGGCTGTTTGCAGTCCTGTTGGGTTTGTGAGAATTGGCATCAGGGTAGAAAATGAAAAATCATATTTACACTCCACTAAGGCGAAGGCTGTGACAAGTCAGATCTTCATCCATCCCACCAGACAGCAGCTCAATCAGCAAATCTGTACCTCAGGGTGGGCAGAGGCCGTGCTGCCCGGGAAAACAGAGTTAAGCATCCAAAACCAAAGGATAACAGATTGCTTTAATTTCACAAATACTTTAGTTTTCACAAGGTAGAGTGGTTCCTTATCATTTCAAATACTCCTGCTGTAACCTGTTTTATCATTACAAGAATTCCAGCAGTACCGTCCTTGCCATACAATGGTGTTTCTAAACCATCTAATCATAAATTCTCTTGTTATTTTGACCAGCTTTTCTTGGGGTCATGGCCTGCATGCTGAGATAAATAATTGGTTTTCTGCAGGGTTCGTGACACAGCTCATAACTGGTACGAACCTATTTGAAGGAGCAACTGGGAAATCAACACAGCTCAATAGCAGTGCTTATGCATGATCAATTTAGTAAACTGAAAGCAATTCGGCTCGAGAACAGAAACATTTATTTGGTAAAGAGCTGTATATGAAGGGGGAAATTCTTTCTTAATTTTAGATTACTCAAGAATGGCTTCTTGTCATTAAAAGAAATAGCCCAGCTTTTGAACAGTCAGTGAAGCAGCTCTGGCTCTGTATGTAGAGAGTTAAAAGCATTTACTTAACACATTTCCTTCTCTATCCTCCCATCCTCCAGTCTCACCTGTCCTGCAGTCCATAATATTTGACCTGAATCCATTCCTTCCAGAAGAGAGCAACAAAAGGAGAACTGGAGGTGGCATAGGAGTCACAAGAAAATAATACAGTTTACCAGGCAGGGGGTGGGGAGAAAACAGAGAAAAGTGTAAGAGCTGGGAAAAGCCACAAGGTCTAGTACTTCACAAAAACATTAATTATCCCCAAACAACAGATAAAGATATCCTTGCATAACTCCTGTAAAATAAACAGATATATCCAATGATCTTTGCCTGCTAGTTTCTATAACCTTTACTCCTTTTGTGAGTCAGCTATCATCCTCAGGATCTCCTCAACAGGGAAATGAAGGGAATTCAGTCAGGCATCTGTCTGCTAAGCACTGTTCCTTCAATTAAAAGCTTGTGTAAACTTCTCAGATTACCTAAAAAATGCCTTCAATACTTCTAAACTTTAACATAACATGGAAATGGAAAATATAGGGGGGTTTTTTATGGTTGTATGCCCCTGTGCTTAATTATTTTTTAAAAAATTGGTCCATGACTCCTCTGTTTCAAGGCCAGATAGTGTTCCAAGTTGATTTGGTTCTGGATGGTTTTGAATGGAGTATGCAGTCCAATATAGAGAACAAGACAATGTATAAAAATTGAGAGGCCTCAAACAACACCTAAAAGTAAGAATCTTGAAGATATGTCCTACAAAGAAAGGTTGACAGCAGTGGATCTGTTGGGTTTAGAAAAGAGAAAATTATAAAGCAAGATGATGATCCAGTACAGTCTATCCCCATTAGGTATAGGAAGAAAATAATCATCTAAAATTGCAACTGTAGAATTAGGGAAGTCATTGAGATGGTGAAATGGTAATTTTAATTTTCTTGGAAAGTTATACCATCTGCCTAATTTTTAAGAAGCTAGACAAACAGGGAAGGGACTACCTCTTTTCACTAGATCCTACTACAAATGAACACAACTGCTAAATAGCCTTATATTAATAAGGTTTTTATCAATATGCAGACACTTCAGTATAATATTTTTTATATCTGATTGATTAATTTTCTTCTGTCTATCAGACAGCCTTGAATTTAGTTTTAGTAGCAGATGCTGGTGTTAATCCTCAAGGAGTTTCAAACTGAAAAATCTCCATTAATAATCCATCTGTTCATTACCTGGCATAACTGACTTATGTAACTATTTTGAGTTCATGACAGAAGGCTGGATGCTTAGTCTTTGTCTGCTGATGTTTAGACAGTACTTCTTCCTGCCTTCATGAGGAAGGTACGGAGAAGTGTGGCAGAATCCCATTTAATGCACAACTTTGGCGATGTCCACATATTTTTTTTTTATTCTGAGAGCAGACTGTAGGATTTTTGTCTTCGCTACTTTGTTTGGTTTCTCTGCTGCTAATCCTGAGCGCTGTGACCTTACTGTGGCTCCTGTTGTTTCGTGCCCCCTGGAGCAGGTTGCCTCCCCATCCTCTTACACGAATGGCTGGGGGACAAGGATTGCTTACAGGACGATGGAAGAGAGAGCTCAAAGGCAGCCTCTGAAGAGACTGGAGGTTTCGCCCCAACGAAATCCGGAAAGGTTGGCTTATGTGTCCAACGATTTTTACTACGATGGAGGGATTTCAGCTGGGTTCTCCACGAGGCACGGAGGCAGCGTGCCATCCAGCGGGACCGTGCCGCCGAGATACGCTCGCTCCGAGATTGCTGGTTACACCCTTCGTGACTCCGGGCACAGGGGACGCTCCTTCAAGAGACAGTCCCGCCTGGGGACTGTCGGTGACTCTGTCCTCGATGGTGTCTACCCCAGCCCCACTGTCCCTCTGTACCACCAGCCTGGCAACAGCCGCAGCATGAGCAACCTTCTGGAGAAGGAAAACTACCTGGCCTCGGAGAGCGCCGTGGGGCAAGTGAGATCCCCAACTGCGTCCCGTTTGTCCCAGAACAGGCAGTCTGTGAGGTCCAGCTTCTACCAAACCGCCTTCAGAAGCACACAGAGCAGGAGGGAGGTTTCCCAGCCTGCTTCAACAGCCAGTGTCACTGCAGAAACGGATGGCAAGAGGATGCCGGTGACAGCCGCTGTGGCCGCAGCGGGGAGGAATGGTTTCCTGCAGAGCGAACAGGTGACCCTCAATGGATCTCAGCTCGGGTAAGCACAGCACAGGACCTGCTTTGGCTCCAGGCTGTCACAGCTGACACAAACGTGTTTGTTAGAAAGTAAACTGATAGCTTGTGCTTCAGCAGCCAGCACCATGTATGAAATATCAGTGCAGAGGATGCAGAAAGTAGATTGGCTTTTGAAAACCCACTTCCAGTGCAACAGGGGAAAGGGAGAAAAAAATGTATGTATGTGTACAGTGCAGGGTCTGCCCCTGCTGAAATCTGGGACCCGCTTTTGTCAAGAGTTAATTTTATCAGGAGACATGAAGTAGTCACTGAGTCATTTACAATCTAAGTCACAATACACAAAATTGTACTGGCAAATTTTGTGCTCACAAAAGCCCATACAATATCAGCACTGGTTCTCATGAGAATAGGTCAGAAATCTGCCAGTGGAACAGCTTTTGGCAGATCGACAATTTCCAGTTAAAAATCCTTCATGGTTTCAAGGACACCTCTTAGTTTTTATAAACTTCAGGTAAAACACAGGCAGAAATTTCTCTCAGCTCTGTAGTACCACCTAGAACTCCAGGACCACAGAGCTTCTCACTACTGTGAGATCCTATATGCTCTGAGGGAGTTATTTTAATTTGAAACTCTGTTAGCTCCATGCCAGAAAATCCCAAATCTGCCCCCAGACTTTAGGAAAATTGTTTAAAATACTGGAAAAGGTTGTTTGGGTTTTTTTTTCCCAAAATTACTTCCCCCACCAAAAATTCCTTTCCAGAGAAGATTTCAGAATGTTTAAAATCAGTTCCATTTTCAAAAAAGAAATTTTATAATTTCTGAATTTCCCCTCAGGAGTGAGTATCTTTTCATTTTAGAATAATTCTGGATGTTTCCAGAGCTCTTAAGTTTCAGTGGGCAGAAAAAGCCACTTGGTATACAGGAGGTGGTTACTTGCATGTTAATTCTGGGTTTTGTTGTTGTTTCATAATTCAAATAGGATCTTAAAATTTCTCTTCAAGTTAATCATAGTCTAATTTACAACAGTGCTCTTAAGAAATGGCTTTTTTCCTGTAACTGATATCACTGCTATGTGCAGACCAGGTATTTTTTTGTTGTCAACTACGTGTTGTGTGTTATGATTATATTTACAAACATGTATGGAATTATGCTCACTTCTGGTCTGGATTGAAATTTTCACCTTTGAGTGATGCAGGACTCAACAGATCTGACATTAATTATGTTGACTTCTAAGTATTCAGACTTTGCAGCAAGGAAGTCCAAAAACACCAGCTGAGAGCTCACAACAGCTGAAGATTTTGGAGTAGTAATACTGAAAATAGGTACCTGACTTTGTTTTTCAGTAGGGAGGACTTTGTTTTTCAGTAAGACAATTTCCAAACATGTATCCCATTGATTTAATAATCTGTTCAACTTTTAGCACATTCTTGAATGCATTTCTGAGCCACAACCAACAATTTTTATCTTTAATTAAATGTAGGAGCAATTTTGGCTTTTCTCTTGCAGGTGCAGACACTGGAGTCTGGTTGTCTGTCTGTACAAGCATCAACCAAAGTATTTTAATACCTGCAGATGTAAACATCAATCTTGAATCATTGTGCAAGTGGCTTGACTGAGACCATGTTAACTCAGATGGAAGATCTGTGACCTATTGGAAGTCTTTGTGACAGCATAATTCCTTAAGTGCCAGTTTTTAGGTTCAGCGTTTGCTGGAAGCTTTCTCAGTTCAAGGAGCTTTTAGACACTCTCAGTTTTCTTGCCATTTCCCATTCTCTTATTTATCTGACATATTGCTACCTTACCTGTTGCTCCCTTAGTAATTTCAAGGGGAAAAAAAAATACAAGCTTGTTTTTGGAGTAATTTGATTTTTCCAGAAATTTATACTTTTTTTATGCAGATCACAATTTAAGTCTTTCCAAGTGAATTAAGAGAATGTAAAATAGTTGTGTAAGGTTAAGGAGAAGTAGTGGACCAGCTGTGTATAACATTTGAAACATATCTAAAAGCATTTTTGAACTTCCTGTAAAAGAATTAGCTCATGCTATGAAAGCAAAGTAGAAAAAAATCAGAGTAGAGTGATGCTATTTCTATATCTTCTGGTGGAGTGAATCAATTAAAAGCATCCTTATGATGAAGAGCTTAGGAAAGAGATAGATTCAACCTGAAGCTGTCTGAGAAATGGCTGCTTGCAGAATCTGACCTCTAAATGTGCTGAGAGCTGTCACAAAATGATTATGTGTGTATTTGTCTCAAAACTGGTAGATTTTGGCAATTAAGGTGAAGTCAGAACCTGTCAAGTCATTGTTCTGTTTAAGAACCTTTGCCTGGCTGACCATTTGTTTGGTGTCACTCCATGTGCCAGTCAGCCACAGAGCTGATTAAGTTTTGCCTGAAAATACTTTGAGAGTGGGAATGGAATCATTGCATCAAATCCTATTTTGACAAGAGTTAGGGTGACACAGCTTTATGAATACCAGTGAGGGTCAGAGATTGTACTGCACCCTTTATTACTGCTGGATAAAACGTTAGGGAATGTTATTTTTACCCGATGGAGAGCACAACGGGAGAGAAATCCTCAGCCTGCTGCATGAAGGGATAACTGTGAACAGTGAGCTGCTGTCAGCCTCAGTGCACAGTTACACCCCCAGCACCTAGAAATGCACTCTCTGCCTGTCCACGAGTCCATCTCAGCCTGGCAGTGGCTCCTGATGGACTTTTCTCCTCTGGGACTCCCTTGGCATCCTGAGGTTGAGTTCCCACAGAAATCCTCCGGTGTGCCCTGAGGGATCAGCTCATGCAGCACCTTGACCTTGGGGAGCCCGTGGTTGTCGTCCTCCTCAGCTGCTGGTCAGTGACATCACTCACAATTTAGTACATCAGAGATGTCTGCTGCTCACAGAAGGTGACTGAATTTGGTCAAAACACTCCAAAATTATTGCTGTGTCCAACAGGTAGACATGGTCACATGTGCATGTTTATAACATGGTCTCAAAACCTTTGCTAATTTAAGAAATGTAACTAAAATCCAAGGTTGAAAAGCCTGTTTTTTGAGTTCCACTACAGAGTAAAAAGAAGAAATATAATCTGGCTAATTTTTCATATGTTACTTTCCCAAACATTTTTGATTATTATTTAATATTTCTGCTTACTAAAAAGAAAAAAAATTAAAGTTTCAACTTAAGCTAATTTATTTCCCAGGTACTCATCTTAATATGAAAGATGATTGTGTTAAAATTTCTAACTATAGATTCATTTACTGAGATGATTATCAAGTAAATCATTCTGATTCTGGTAGCTGTGCAGTAGGGAGTTATTGCCAATTACTACTTTTTTCACTGTGGTTCACAGACTGCCCTCTCATCCCTGTCTGGCCGGTGGCAGATCTACTACTACAAAACTATCTGGATTTAAAACAAAAAAATAGAATGCTCACATTCCTATCAACTTTTCTTCCTCCATTTTTTTATCTGGGTGCAGCATATTTGAAACCAAAAGCAAATAAAAGGTCTGGGGAGCAAAACCACCTGTCCCAGAGCTAATGCACCTGACTGTGCCATTAATTCTTTTATGTTCCATTTACTAGGGAAAAAATGTGTTTGGTGACCTCTCTTTCCATTTTTTTATATGGTTGCTAACACAATTATAATTTAAGCAAACATGCTGGAAGTTAGAAGGGAAGTGGTGGCACATATTTTTGATACTCTCTGCATAGGCTCTCTACGACAGGATCTCTACATACTCAGTTTAATGAGTGGTATTTTTATTTTTTCTCACCTGGAAAAGGGCTTTGCCCATCTATTTCAAATGAGAACAACTTGTATTATTTCAAAAAAGGAGTTACTGAGTCCTGCATAGATGTAGTCTGGGAACTAAGACACTGATGAAAGGCATAAAGACAAATATAAAAAAACAATCATCACACTACTGAGGAAAACATCAAGGTATCTTCACGGTCAGTAACAGTCACTCTGACGTGGTTATAGCCTTCTTTTAATCCTCATCCACTTCTTCATCCTTCCTTTCACATCCAGTCCTTCATCCACTGGATGGAAACACTGATAGAAACATGCACTGATATTCCCATTTTATTATTATAATTTAAGGCATGACTTGCTTTCTCCAGAACCACACTTCTATTTATGACTTTCTCTTCCCCCAGACTATCAGTATCTCTTAAAGCTATTATGATATTTTCTGCTACTGGAAAGGAAAAAAAATTCTAAGAAAAGCTAGAATTACATGAAAACTACAAAAATCCTAGTTTTACAAGAATGACAATTTTTCTTCAGTCTTTCTTCACTAGATTTCTCTGTCTGTACTTTTAAGGAGCCCAGAAGTGGAGATGACACTGGAGCGTGCAGTGAACATACTGAAGAGTGAAAATACACAGTCCACGCCCAGGATCCTTGCTGCAGTGACTTTCATACAGCATGAGTGCTTCCAAAAAGCAGATGCCAGGAGAAAAGTAAGTAATTATTTTTATGCCAGTTATAATCAGGTAGAGAAAATAAGGTTCTATACTTTATGGCCAACCTGAAAAGAAAGAAGGCAATCCAAGTAACCTTATAGGAAAGTGATGTTAGATATTTTCCCTAAAATGCATTTATGTGTTTTGCTGCAGATTCTTTTGAATCCACTCAGCATATAGCCATTCAGTTTACTCTTTTTCAGGCTGAATAAACTTAATTCTTTCCACCTTTATAAATCATGGAGTCTGAACTTTCTGTCCATATAGTTGCTTCTTTCTCTCATTTTTGACTGCCATGCAGAAATATCCAAAAAAAAAGAAAATTCTGAGTACAGTGCAAATTTACCCAAGCTTCAGGGTTTGTTAGGACTGCACGAATGTGTTAAAAAAGCACATGGATTAGCAAAAGTGTTAGGGGCTCGCTGGAACTGTGCATATGCATTAGTACATTGTTTAGATTAACCAAATTTTTAAGTCTTTCATAAGAAACTTGTTAAGTCTCTTACAAGTTTTTTGAAAGGCCATATTAAAAATATTGTTTTCTTCCTTTTCTTTAAATGTCACTACTAAACACAAATATGTCTCTCCTGCTGAACAGTTCTGTACATTAAAGTATAAGGTGATTGTTTATTTTAACCATTAAAAAGCATTATTACACCTTCTTTGGTTTGTAAGATGCTCAGTAATCCCAGCCTTACCTCCACAATCTTGTGCATGCAGTCCAGTCGAGTGACAGCCAAACATCTCCCAGCCCTTTTGACTTGCTTTAGAGTATGTCAAAGTCAGTTTTGGGAGAAAATGCCAGTACAGGTGGCAACCTTAACTTCAAACTGAGGGCAGAGCTTCTGAATGGAATGTTTGGAAGTGGGTTTTTGTACAGACCTCTCTCAGGTACCTTCCCAGAAAAACAAGCAGATGAGTAAAAGAGTTCAGATTGGAGCAGTCAGCCTGAAGCCTTCTTCTCTTTTCCTGTCAATTCCACATATCCTGTGATGAGCTTTTCTGTTTGGTGCCTGCCAGACTTGTTCATGTTGGCATTGTCTTGTGTCCCCTTTTTAGCCTTTCAGCCTGCATTCTTTGTCTTCAGTGCTTTGTTCCCTGATATTTGAGAGTTTGTGTGTCTAGTGGTTTTTCTGTTTCTGCAAACTTGTGGTCTCTCAGCATTTTGGAGAATTTTGTCTAATGAAAATGTAGAAGGACCAGTCAATAGCTGTTCTAAATTCTCGGCATATTAGGTTGAAATAGCACTCCTTTTACAAGAGCTGTAAATGCTTTAAAATTACTGACAGAAACTCTGCATAAATGTCTAAAAAAACCAAACAACTACAGTATTGGTGTCAAAAGGGCTGACCTGCTGCAGTAAAACAGGTTGATGTGCCTTCAGCATGCTCTATGCACCACCACCCTCAAGATACATTGTCCTGTATTCCATTCTGCTGGCATTTAGACGATTGCTGAGTGATTGCGGGGGGAATCAGGTCAGCAGAGCAGGAGCAAGAAACTGCCTTTTGTACAGGTGAATCAGAGGAGAGGCTGCCAGGCTGTGCAGTTTACTCCACGAAGGACAAAAGGCTTTGTTACATTCCGTTTCTTCGTGTTGCCAGCACCTGATGGTTGTATTGAATTCTTTTTATCATTAAACTCTGGACTGTTTAAGACAGTTGTATCAGATTTCTGAGTCTTTCATGTGCTGTTGATTCTGCACAAGGGCGAGTTTGTCCACAAAACTATATGGAATTTTAAGATGCTGGAGGAGACCATTGGCAATTGTACATTAATGTAAGGTACTTTCCACAGTAAATTCATTCCTGAGTCAGCTAAGGCTTGCTTAGGTCATGTCACAGTTCATATGGGATTCCTCATTCACCACAACAAATTATTTGTTTCCATACAGCTACTGTAAAATAAGGTCTTTTAAATCCTTCATTCATCTGGGGCCAAAACCTCATTTTCTGAAGATTTAAACACTGAAAAGTAGTCTTTGCTAGATGTTTGTAGTTCAGGAGATAGCTGGCTTACAGTCTTTCATGGTCTACATTTCGATGTTTACCTTTACTATTTTTCCTCTGCATGGCACAGTTAAGAAGTATTAAGTATAATGTATTGGGTTTTAATACACTTTCAATGCATGCATTGGGAAGAATACTGTCTTTTCATCAGGCTGGCTGCTGAGGAAAAAAAAGAAACCTCTTTATAAATGTTCCAGAATTAAATCTCAAATATTCATTTTGCCAACATGGAAGCTGAAAAGCAGAGTGATAAAATATCTTGTCAGAGAGTACAAATCTGCAGCAAAGCTGGAAGTGATTTGGTCTCATTCTCTGATATTAATTATGAAAACATGTTGCCTCCCCTAGTTGTGGATTTTAAGTATTAGTCATATGAAAGCCCTGAAGTTAATAGTCATGTCCAAATGATTAATGACCTGTGCTTCAAGTCTCTCAAATAGGAGCAAATGAAAGCAGTCCCTATAACTATTTAAACATTTGCTGGGGCAGGGGGAGGGTGGGGTTTGTCATTTACAGCATCTGACTATTTTCTGCTGTGTTTTGTTTTCCTCGCAGGTTTTCTCACTTGGTGGTATCCCCAGACTTTTACAGCTCCTTGAGGTTCAGAATGAGGACATTCAGCGGGCAGCATGTGGTGCACTAAGAAACTTGGTGTTTGAGGACAATGACAACAAACTGGAAGTGTCAGAGCAGAAAGGGATCCCACTCCTGCTCCGCCTGCTCCGGCACACCAGGGATATAGAGACGAAGAAGCAAATCACAGGTAGTGTTTTCTCTGCAGTCGAGTGTGAAGTGCTTTAAGTAGTGCAAAAGCTTATAGGGAGAGGTACATGATTGCTTACTTAAGCCCGTGTTTAGTGACTAAATACAAAAACATTGTCACCTACTCCAAGCAATTCCCATAGGGTAAAATTCCAAGGTCCTTACTCAAGACCAGTCTTTCAGTCAATAACAAGAGTTTAGGAGCTGCAACTTCCCCTCTTAAAGCTTCTTCAGAAATTACATGAGTCTGCTTGCAGGAAGCTTAAAGTCCTCGATATTCCAGAAAAGAAAGTGAAGCTCCCTAGGGGTGCCTGGGACCGTAATTAGTGCCTGCTACTTACACAGCAGCTCAGCCTTCATTTTTTGACTCCGTGCTGGCAGCGCCTACTGGAAGTTGCTTGTTGAAGACAATCACCCAGAGCTGTCATGTGCCACGAATAGAAAGTGATTGTTCTATTCCCCACCAACTCCACTGCCCCAGATTCCTACTTCAGCCCTCCAGTCCTGTGGGCCCATAGCGTGTCTCTTGGAATTCCACTGCTTGTGACCCACATTCTTTCTAATTAGCATGCAGAGGAAGAGCAGGCTTATATTTTATAAATGGAAAACATGAATAAATGAATGGGGATTTATTTCAAGTAATCTGTAAAGACACCAGGACCAAAATCTATTAAGAGAACAGTGTGTGAAAAGATACCGAGGTTATCAAGCAGCCCTGTCCTGCAGCAAAGACATATCAAGACCTTCTGTAATTCTGCATTCTTTAACGTATTTGAAATACTCTGCTCCCTAAGCTGGAGAACAAAGCTTTGTATTGTTGTCTCTCTTTTAGGTCAGTTCTGCAGCTCTGCAACATTAAAATGTTTTGAAGTTTTTCACACTCATCAGTTGCAGAATTGGGTCATGTAGTAATTTATTGTGTAGTGTGTTAACTGTCAGTGCTATTACAGACCAGTGAGGGAAGCAGTGAAAATGGAGGTCGAGTGGCCAGAAGGCCAATGCTTTTTCCTTGCTAGCAGTTTCATCTTTTCTGTCAAAAATGTTACCTGTGCCTGATAACTCACATGTATATTGTGAATATTACTGTCTTTCCCTTACTAATGTGGAAATCGATGAAGGGGCATCTTCTTTCTGCAATTACTGCTGTGACTGAACATGAATATTTATTCACAAAACAAACAAGACAGCAACAAAATATTTATGCCAAGCAGGATGATTTAGCTGTGTAAAGCAAAATATTACGATGTGCTTTCATGCCCATCAGTTGCAAAGGACGGCTTTAAAAATACACTAAGAGAGAAGTATTTCTTGCTTTGTTCAAGACCAAATGTGCAGCCAGGAGGAAGTGCAGTGGGTGGCTCAGTGAAAATGCCACTAGGGCACACTTTTTGCCATCACCTGAACAATTCTTCCAGGTGCCTAGCAAGCTGCAAGGAGCCTACAAGAGCAAAGGGCAGTCTAGATGAATGAATTTCACCTCTTGCATTGCCTTTGACTTCCTACAGGACTAGTGGAATATCATATCCATGCATGCAATCTCTCTAAAATGTGCATTTCCAGGAAAAGGTTAATGTGAAAGATTTGGCCTTACACCAGTCAGCACCAGAAGTCCATTTGTCTTTCCACATCATACATATTGCTTGCCTACTTTGACTGTAAATTAGGGAATGTAAATTCCAAATGTGTGGCATCATATTCAGCTAAATGTCTTTCTCCATAAGAGATTAGAAAAATCATCTTGGTACCTGATAATACTTCATTGAACTGTAGTGGAAGACTCCTAGCCAAGGGTCAAAAACATGCAATATTAATTAATAAAGATGTCTAAGCTCTACAGAGGGAAGTTTTTTATTTCTACTGCTTTGTGGGAAGCATGGTACCAAAGCACTCCACCTGACAAAAGTATACGGAGATAAGGAAGTTTTAGGAGAGAAGGATGTTAAAAGACAGAAGTTTTTGATACTGTGCTTCATTACCTGTCAGAAATATAGTACTTGTGCACAGGAGATAAGTAAATCTCAGCCTTAGAAGCTTATCTTTAAGGTCACTGGTTTATTAGGACCATCAGTATTAACACAGACAAGCACTTGCCTAACATCAATCCATATTTCACCATATGTTCCCAAAGAATACTTTGATGGCCTGCATTTTCTTCAAGACCCGGGCTGAGGAATACAGACTGAGCCCAGTCATGCACTGTACCCTGTATTGTGCTGTGAAAAGACAGGAAGCAACCAAAGTGTGTGGAGATAAATGCTGATTTCAGCAGGTGCTGTGACTGCCTCACAGTCTGTGAACACACGAAAAACACCAAACACTGCTCCCACCAAAGCAGCTTTGTGCTGATGACAGGGGTTGGAAAGCTGCTGTGGACCAGTCTGCCTAATGCCCCTGTGCAGAAGAGAGCTGCCCAGTTTCTCCAGAATTTCTGTGCTCATATGATCTCTTCATAGAGAGAATGAGACTGAATTTGCTAGCTTCACAGAATCATTGATACAGGCAGACTAAAGGAAACAGAGGCTTTTTCCTTTTTTTGTCATACAAGGTACTTAGAAATCTCTTAGGAAAAGAATGAGGTTTCCCCTAAATAGTAGGAGAGGATGTCATTTGGAGACAGCGCAGGAGCTAAGACAGGATTGGAATTTTTTAGTACTTGGAGTGCATACTGAGGAACAGAAAGTAAAATGGCTGTGGCATGAAAGAGCCAAAAGATTTTAGCTTTTGAAGGTAAGCCAGATGAGCTTGCAGGGAGCAGCTAACCTCCTGATCTTGTTATCATGCAGCGTAAATATAAATTTTTCCTGCGGGGAAGATTACAGCACAAGCAGAACTGTCATTAAAAGAAATGTAAATTTAAAAGCAGACCCCACCCATTTTTCCAAATAACCATCTAAGGGAAAACTATGCTCCTAAGAATACGTTACAGCATAGGTGCAAGGAAAGAATCCACTCCTAAAGACATTTTCAAATGTGAACAAATTCATCCACACCCATAATACCACTGAGAGAATCCTTCTGAGCCCAGAGAGACAGTGCCTGGGGGTAAAGGTAGGGGTTTTGTTGGAAAATTTACAGTGAGAGCAATATCTCAAATTATCTTCTGACAATTCTAAGTATCTGCCTGTCATTCCAAATGCGTTTATTCTTTTTAAAAGTATATTCTGTCCTTGTGCCATTCCTTGCATTTGTGCCCTTCTGTCTTAACTTACTTCGCTTACCAATGCCCTTTGGACTGCTTGTCTGATTTCCTGTAAGCCTTACCTGTCCTTCGGAAAAGTACATTCTTCCTTTTATCCCTTGATTCAGAGGCTGAAGAGCTGATCCCAGAAGAAGGAATGGCCTGCTTCTGGCTGGCTTTTGTTTTGATTTTACTATTGCTCACAATACCTGAAATTAAATTCAAAGTGTAAGGAGATACAAAAGAAATATTTTGTTGTTGTTGTGAACTGATGAAAGGAACATTCACTAATACTCTGCCAGTGCGTGGGGGAGGAGGTCTGTGAAACTTAGAGCAGCAAGCTGGAGGAACAATGAATGTCTTTGTAGCGAAAAGCAGAAATACGTGTTGTTTTCCAGGGGAAGAGTACTTTAAAAAGAATTGTTGTCTGTTGGAATAGAACATAATGGAACCTAATAAGTTCTACAAGATTATATTTGAAATTTGTTTTGGAGATTGATTATAGGCAAGGTTTGTAGTGTTACTTAATGATTTGTTTAGTGACTAACATCTGGACAGTAGCAGCCAACCAGTGTTAACAGCTTTCCCTCTTATGAGAAATTTTGTTATCAAGTGTTAGAGAAACTTGGTAATGGGCATCTCCTGTCTTCCAGCAGATTTCCTGCAAACTCACTCTCTGCACCTCCTATCTATCCCTTTTGTGAGTTTGCTTTCCCTTAGCTTGTGCTGCTTTGGTAACGGAGAAGGTGATTGCTGCAGATGGGCAATGCAGAGCCATGGAAAACTGCACTTCTTGGCTGGGCATTAGACTGATCAGGCAGAGATTTTACTTTATTCACATGGGTAACTGTGCCCTCTTTTCTGCCCTGTTTCCATGTCCCTGGATCAGGGCTGGTGAACACTTAACAATCCTTTCTGCTTCTCTTCAGGATATCAATTGCCAGGCAGGCTCTTCACTCATTAATTTCGGGGGGTATGAGATTAAGTCTTTCAAAGTGCAGGGGAGTCATTTTGCCTCTCTGATTTTATTGTGGGTATTACAGGTTTGTTGTGGAATCTGTCCTCCAATGACCAGCTGAAGCATCTGTTGGTTAGAGAAGCCCTGCAGACGTTGACCGAAGCTGTCCTCATCCCCTACTCAGGCTGGCCAGACAGAGATTACCCAAAATCAAGTGTTCTACCTGACCCTGATATCTTCTACAATGCCACAGGATGCCTGAGGTGAGCACTCCATCTACCACTACCCAAAGCAATAGTGACAACAAAAGAAGGTCTGCACGATTATTTTTGGATAAAAACACAGAGTTCATCTCAGGCCATAATCACTTCTCATGCAAATGGATCACTTGGAAAGGGGACATGGTACCTACAGGCACATAGAAGTGTTCAGTTTCCAGCTGCTGCCAAAGATGCTTATCTGTGCCTAAACTGATTAGAAAGTGATTTAACTTCAATTAGGGAAAAGCCATTTTTTTAAACCAGAGTAAGCCCTGTCCAGCCTTTTGCACAAGTTGCAGCTATGGGGTGGATGAATAGATTTATGGTTGTGTATTTAGTACTGCAGTCTGCTAATAGACTTCTGGGCACAGTAGCAGTTACTACAGACAAACACCAAAGGCCTCAGTGGGCACACCCCTAAATGGCTGAAGTATAAAAATCACGTCTGCAATAAAAACACCTTTAACAGTCTATAAAATGGGGGCCCTCTATGAGTTCAAAGTCATTCCACATTAAGTAAGTTTACACATTTAAAAATGCACAAAAGGACACAGCTTGAACTGACTAAGGAGTAATGTACAACTGCAAAGGCATGGCCTGAGGTTTAAACTCCTTCTAGTAAAGTGCAAGGAATTAAGTTTGGAATTTGGAGGCTGGGGAGCTGCCCAGTTTTGCCTCACACATACCTGTTCCACTAACATGTCCTATAGCAGAGCAGTTGTATGTGTATGGCATTGATTTTTCCTGTGCAAACAGCTCTGTATCTGACTCGTGTGGTTTCAGAAGACAAATGAATTGTAAGGTATACAAAATATTCAACAATAATGCTTCTTTTTCTGCAGGAACTCCTGTCAGCCCACTAACTACTAATTAACTTCATCTCTAAATAATAATTAACTTTTATTTACTCTGATGACTCAAAAACAAGTACAAAGGAACATTAACCACCCGTAATAAAACCTCTCTAGCTAACGCCAGTGGTGTTGTCTAGGAAATGAAGGAGGTTGTCTTTTCTCATATTAATTAGCCCAAGCTGCATTTGTGCAGAAACCAGTCTGGCTGCTGCTCTCTTGGTGTTTGGACTCTGGAACTGTTTCTTCCCTACAAGGCAGCCAATGAGGACACGGATCATTCTCAGGTTTAGCTTGGTGTTGCTCTTCCTGAGCTTGTTTCAGCAGATCGACACAACTTGTTATGTGACAAATAAGGCATAACAGTATCTGAGTTCTTTTAAATGAAAGTAGATTCTTGGCTTAACCTTGCTCTGGACACAAAGTCAGTGCCTGGGGCTGCTCCAGAGTTGCTGTGAGCTCTCCAGCCTTAATTAAAAGTCTCGAAAACTGCCCTTATGTAGGTGCTTAAGGATGCATTACCTATTTTAAAAATATGATGCCCATATTCTAGTCCTTCTCATTTTTAAGAGCTTCAGCACTGAAAATTAGAAATAGAACAAGAAGAGCTTGAAATTTCCCAGGTAAAGAAGATCTGCAGGATGGCCACATACTTTCTAGCACAGAATAGTTTTTAATGAGGCTTACCTATTTGTACCGGCCAAATAGCTGAGATTTTAAAGATTAATCAGTTTGCATCTCTTTTCTGGAAATTGACTCACCTCTCAGATTAGGTCACTAGAAGTATTACTTCCTTATGTATTAATAACAAAAAATCTCTGCATCAATAAAAAGAAAAGCACACCACAGAGTAATAAAAATGTGCACTGAGGGAATGATGTTACTCACGAATATGTTCAAAGAGTCTACTTATTTGCCAGAATATAAATCTGTAATTAGTCTTGCCTTTTGTAATGCTAACATGTTTGTTGGGCATGTTGATAAAGTCTATAGCCTGCAGCTTCTAGTAGAGGGTAAAAATAGTACTTTGAAGTACAATACATTATGCATAGTACAGTACTTAGTTGTAGGAGAATGCCAGAACTTCTTTTCAAAAATTTCCATGCCCCTATTGACTGAAAGGGACACCCACAGCCCAAACCTAACACTAGCATCTGGTTGGGGGCATATGCACTGCACCACACCACACCATTACCAAATTATAAATTAAAGCTTCCTTCACATCCTCTTTGACAAAACAGCAGCAGGAGAAGGGAATCCACATCTAGCAGATAATATTGCAGGTACTTCCAAGTGCTGGAATGAGTGCATGACCAGACCAGTCCCCAGGTATTTCCAGAAGTACTGTGGGCTCCTGAATCTCGGCGCCTATGTCAGCGTATGCAGTCACTGATAAGGAAGTCTGACATGAGAAAGATCTGTTAATGCCATTCTCTAGGTCTGTATTTTGTCTTAAAACCCTGTGAGAAGCAAACCCTTACAGAAACCACAGGTCACAAAACTTAACATGATAAAAAGAAGCGTTGTACACCACAGAATATTGCATTAGCAGTTAGAATAAGTAATAGTGTTGTTTATTTGTGAAATATGATAAAAAGCACTCTGCCTGTACAGACAGAGTAGGCCAAATCAACAGAATTCCCTGGCTGCCTGACAATAAGCTGAACAAGTAGAAGTGGGTATTAAACTATCTAGAGGAGTGTTACAGATATTTCTAGACACATCCTGTTGGATTTTAAGGTAAAGTCACTTTTTCTTGGCCTGAAAGTCCTACACATAAAAGTTCTTCCTCCAGTTCCAATACAAAAGGATAAAAATCTTCAAGGTATTTCCCTGTACTCCTCGGAGTCTGAAAGGATAAGGTGCCAGCTGCATGTAGAATGCATGGTTTTGAATATTATTTATATACATAAGGGAACCTCTGGCATGACTTTTCCTCTGAAAGGAAGGCTTAGTGGAAGGCTGTTTGTATCACACCTTGAAAGCTGATAATTAACTTTTTATCTTGAAATACCTTTTCCCAAAACTTCTGCAATGCTGAACTTTCCCAAATTTATACATAGTCATCACATTTTCTCCTGCGAAACATTTAAGTGCTGAAGCTGCTGTACTTCATTACAGAGCCTTCTTTTTTAACTGCTCTGTAACTGAAGCATCCTGTACCCCTATCTATTCTAATTTTTCGAAACCTTCTAGCCAACTATCTCCAGGAAATTCAGCTAACCTGTCTGTTCTCAGTAAAATAAAAGTCATCTTTCCTTTTTCATTATTATTTTTCACATTTTGTCTATCCCAGCTACAAGTCTGAGCTTCTTGTGAATTACACAATGACTCACAAGGACAGTGGAAAGCTGTATTTGGAGGAAATCATATCATTGCACTTCAGCCCAGGAGGCTGCATAAACATCTGCTTCAGTTTACTCTGGAGAGAAGTGAAGCCAAAGCTCTCCCCGTGTGTTGAAAAGCTCAGACTCGTAATGGCAGCTTCTGAGAGAGAACGTAAAACAAATGGCTGATGATAACAAGTCTTTGAACCAAGGCCTCTTGCATAGCATTGCCATGCCTTTAAGTTTATTTCCATCCATTCTTATCTCCTCTTGCCTCCTCTTCAGTTTATCTGCTCCCCCAATTCCTGAAAGGAATTTTGTTACTTCCAACAAGCAGCTTGAAGCTTGGCGCCTCTAGTCACTAAGTAGATCCCAGATACCTTTCCCTCCTTGGTGCATTTTTGTACTGTGCAAGGCATGAAGGGAATAGAATTTTCCAGAATGTTGTCTGGTAATTGAATTAAATGCACATTACCAGTTTTAGCAGAATGAGTCCCAGGAGCAAAATCCTTCTTCTTATCAGTTACGTGGATCATCCACAGCAGTTCAAGAACCTTTTCCAACAGTCATGTATGACTCAGTGTTGGCTTAGAGGGAGTATCCCTTTCACTTGGTGCCATTTATCAGCTAACTGAACATTTATTATCATCATTCTGCTTCTTTCAAAGTCACCCTTGGTTTTACTGTTTCTTGATGTTTTGCGTTTCTTGGTGTTTACCTCACAACTCTGGATCAAAATAATATTTCCTGACAGGAAATTAGCTGATCCTCCCCTCATGCCACAGGACCGTGGGCAAAGAGCTATTTTGATTACAGATAAAGTTGCACCATGCATGTGTATAGGAGGGGACAGCAGCAGCAAATGCAAGATGAGATAAATGAGGCATGTAGAGATAGAGGCATCAGCAAATGGCACAGTTTGAGCATGTCACCAGGATTGCCACAGCTAAGCATGCCAGAAGTCAGGGAATTTTCGTAGGTAGGTGCTGCCAAAATGTAAGTTCTGAGTCATTTAGAGGAGAGCATACCCACAAGCAGCAATCTCCCCAAGGCTGCATTCTCCTCACACTGCAAGCACTGAGTATTTCAGGGCCTCCTGGAACTCCACTACAATAAAGTCCAGCTCTGGAGCTCAGAGGCTGGCATTCCAATTGTCAGGAGCCTCAAATCTTGGGAAGCCAAGATGAAGTCAGTTTTGAAATTCTCTAAGAAAAATGTCTTCATTGTTCTAAAAAAAAATTAAATTTACATTTCCGTGACACTTCTCAGAAACTTTTTTTTTTTTTTACCAATCTAACAATATTTTTATCTCCTGGAATTTCTCAAGCTTCATTTAGCAAACAAACCTAATCTGTCAGCTGAGGTTTTGCCTGCAATGCTCTTCTCTGACCCTGTTTTGAGTAAGGTGGTTACTGCTGTGTTTGGATGAGTGGGAGAGCAGGAGCTCTTCCCTTCCCAGTCCATGTCATCACCCTAAGGAAACAGGGAAAGGTGGAGAATGGAGTGACCACGTGTGTACAGGCGTGCACACGGACACACACTGATATCTCTCACTGGATGAGCATCAACTTCTTAATGAAACAGGGTCCAGTAATCAATTTCCCTTGCAGAACAGGACAGTGCCCCCAATTCAGGCTCTTCTCTGCCCCTATAAAAGCTCTTTGCCCTACTCTGTTTATGCTCTCTCTCTCTCTCTCCTTGCAGAAGCATTCAGCAGGATCAGTTGTAAAAAGCTGAGGGGATTTTAGAATAATGCACTGTGACAAAACGAAACACTGCATCAGCTGAAGTGTCTTTGGCAAGGGAAATTCCACGCTTATCTTTAACAGTATTTTTAGTCTGTGTGCCCCAGAAACTATTTTTGCTATGCACCAGGAGGGCTGTAACGTGTGCATTTCTGTCAGCATAAATATAGGAAAGGTTGACATGCCTCGAATGTGACATATATGGGTAAAATTAAATTCCAAAGGGATTTCTATAGTAGGCCATGTTGTGGGATCTGAGTATTGATTCCATGATATATAATTCTGTGAGAGAATAAATGACCTCCTAAATAGAGACATCATTAACATGACGACCTAAAATAAAATTGTAATTACAGTGCATTAGTATTTACACAGAATATGTACTTCCCAGAGGGAAAAGAAATAGTAGAAGTGAAATGACAGTGTATAAAATGCTACATTCATTTTACAGTCATAAACCACAGGAAAGTTTAAACCTTACTAGCTTTGTCATTAATAAAATTGTAAACATTTGCATTTTTACTTAGCAAAGTAAACATGCAAAATAAACAACCTGAAACTATCTAAAGGAACGTGTCCCTCTGTGTTTTGATGGATGCTAAGACTGGGTTATATTTATTTCAAACAAAGAAGCTGGAATGTACAGTCTTTTGTCCAGCAGAGCTGCAGAAGTCAAAAAAAATTAAGGCCTGGATTTATCATTCCAGTATTCCATAATTCAGACTTCGTTGAGTTGTAACAATAATTATACCCCAAAATCGTACGTGTTGTTTCTTCCCTGGAAATCAGTAGCTTATTTAGAGCCAAGCAGCTTCAAGCAGCAAGTGCATGTTTGGTTTTTCAGGAGTTTTTAAATTCCTTTTGTAATTCTTTCATAAGTTGTACTTGGGTTACTACAAAGCACAGCAAATGTTACTTGAAAGCCAGGCAAAGAGTGGGTCTGTGCATGTGAATGTAGAGATGCTGCTAAAACTCTCAGATCATGTTCATGGTTCATCTTGGATCAAGAACCAGCTCTGTGTAAGTAAATTAATTCTAAAGGACATCTCTGTGCATGGAAATTTTTACAGGTATCTCTCCTCTGATATTTTCACTTTCCTAAATATTAAAAATATAACTAAAAATGGAATAGGGAAAAAAAATCCAAGGGGTTTTTTTGACTGCTTCAAAAGGATTAATTCAACTTTGAGATTAAAATTTGAGTCAGGTCTTACCTTATCCATCCAAACACAGCAGTTTGTTTTCCTGGAGTATTTGTTTTTGTCTGGGAGTGAAAGTTTTACCTAGAAGAGGCTCAGATTGTCCTACACCTCTGAAGAAAAGAAGCAGTCAACCTGAACTTCAGTATCTTTAAGATTTAGCTGGAAAAGTTTGTCAGAGGGGCACAAGAAAGTACCTTTGACTAAATCTCTTCTCCTCAACATATTCTTTCCTGCACAGGAACATGAGCTCCGCTGGCCCAGAAGGAAGGAAGAGGATGAGAGAATGCGAGGGCTTGATTGATTCTCTTGTGTATTATATCCAAGGAGCTATTGCAGACCATGAGCCTAATGACAAGGTACTCTTTGAGATGAAAAGTGCTTTCCTAGGGGAAATTGCCAAGTGAACATTTTCTTCTTGTTGTTTAGAAGCCAATGTTCGGAAACAGCCGTGATGTAACCGCAGAACTTATTTCCAGGGCTTTTAAAACTGCCACCAAAGGTGAAAGTCCAGTAAGAAGCTTTTTGAAGTATTTTTATCCTGCAATCTAAAAGAATAGTGTAACTTAGCACTGGGAAAACATACTCAGAATCACCAGAGAGAAAGGTAGAAACTTCTGTCTTTTTTTTTTAAAAGTGAGATAAAATCACAGCTTTCAGAAATGCTGACACACAAAAGAGTCAGATGTTGCCTTTTTGGTTGCCTCCGGGTACTAACTAGCTAGAAGCTTAAAAAATTAATCTGGTTACTCTCCTAGATGCTTAATGCTACATACCCCTTAGGAAATGAAGAACCTAAATCCCTTTGGGTGGCAGCGTGATTAAGGAGCTTGCATCATTTAGAATGGAACTAATTTTCCTAGGTTTTTTAAGAAGTTACACTTGCTGCGTTAGCCAGTAACTACAAGGACCTGGACACCTCCAGATGCCAGTTTCTCTCACTCTTTCCTCCCACCCCTGAGTGGAGGTGAACCCTGAACACAGACTCTTGGAGTAGAGGCTTGTCTTTCAGCTGAGTGAAGCTGGGTGAGAAGACCAGCTGTCACTTACGTTAGCTGCAGCCTGTGAGGCACTTCTGGTGGGCCTGCTGTAACTTGTGCTGTGCAGTGGTAATTACTGCACATTTATAGCTCCATTCTAGGATTAGCTGCTTGAGCTTCCCCCTCTCCCTGTATCCAGTGCCATTAGCTTCAGGGAGAATCCAGCACATTACATGTGTGCCAATAGCTCCCTGCTGCATTTTGTCTTAAAACCACTTGGTCCTTTTTGACTTTCAAAAAAGGAGGAACTAATAGGAGGTAATAAAGCTATTTGCCTCTAGAAGACTCATCGCTCAGAAATTGTAGACCTGACCTTAGCCACATTCAAGAAGGAATGTCTTATTTTAAAAAGCATTCTACCACAGAAAAATGCTTCCTCCTTGGGGAAGATAAAAAGCTTTCCTCTTGCTGATGCTATGGTGAGGTGTGTACATGATCATCTTTACTCTTAAGCTGTTAAACATTTCTTGGCACACTTCTGGCCTGTGTCAAGTAGCACTCGCCCAAACAATTCCCAGGCACAGTTCAGGAATTATAATGTCCCAGGACTGTTTCCAACAGGCACGCACCCCCCTCCAAATGCAGCCCCGTGTGCCAGCTGGCCTCAGTGCTCAGGAACATCCCAGGGCATGTTTAATTTATCAGTGTAAAGGCAGTCTGGTGGATCACTGGCATGAGGCCTGGCTCTTCCGTAAGGCATAAGAAACTCTGCAGTCAGTTGCTGAAGATCCAAACATGAAATCTCTTCCCGTGTCTATGTGTGTCCCTTCAACGCATGCCAAAGCTTTCAGTTTCTATTCTTTTGTTATTTTAGGCCACAGAGAACTGTGTGTGCATTCTTCACAATCTTTCGTACCAGCTAGAGGTAGAGCTCCCTGAGAGCTACACCCGGAGCATATATATGCAAAGAAGAAATATTTCTAGCAATGATAAAACACCAGGCTGTTTCGGAACACGGAGCAGAAAAGTAAAAGAGGTAAAGTACATGATTAGTTACATCTCATTTGGTTCATAACTTGTAGCAACCTCTGGAGAATGACTAATCTAATTAACAGTCTGTTAATGATTTATCTGGTTGGGTGACACTTTCTTGCCCTAAAAATGCAAATTTATTGATAGTCCTTCTTGACACCAATTCTCTCGTTCAGCTGCTGCTGATGACAATGACATAGCAAATGCTTTATTAGTTAAAGAACACTCCACTGGATGGACTGGCCACTATCATTAAATACTGAAATTTTGTACATTATTATTTGAGCTCAGAACTTGACAGTCTCCAAATAACCTGGTCATATAGAGTTACCAAATGTCAAGTTTAGTTTGTGATGCATTGAGTTATAAAGGTCCCTGTTTCTAAAGGCTTGATCTGTTTACATGTTTAGAAGCAGCAGGACACCCCACTACCTGAGGAAAAGAGCAATCCAAAAGGTGTTGAATCTCTCTGGCATTCTACACTGATCAGGATATACCTCTCCTTAATAGCAAAGAGTACCAGGAACTACACCCAGGAAGCCTCCCTGGGAGCTCTTCAGAACCTCACAGCTGGCACTGGACCAGTAAGTCAGCTTTTCCTTTTCTTTTTCTTGCCATGTAGTTCATGATGGGAATGCGTCGAGTTCAGGCCTGCAGTGCAGCTGAGCTCAAATAACCCTTGACAAGTCACAGGCTCACTGACATGGAGAAGGAAAATGAAGAATATTGAAGGGAAAGTCAAACCCAGCAGTGCAACTTTTCCCTGCTTGACGGATAATGGGGCCTGCTTCTTCTCCCTCTGTGTACATCTCCATGCATGGGATTTGCTAATTCGTTACACAAAGAGGGATGAGCAGATGTTAAAAGCACTAAAAAAGTCATTTTGTGGGAGATTTCCTGTGGAGAGAGGAAGGCTCTGACACAACAGCCGATCACTTTGGTGTTGAAGAAACTAATGATGTCTGTCTGAGGAACTAGCCAAGGAGCACACGGGTGAAAGAGGGATTGAAACTTCTTTTATACCCCCTTCCTTTCCTGTTGCAGCTCATATGTAGCTCTGGTTTAAAGTCATTTTAAATACGCTTAAACTGAGGCAGAGAACTGGCTGTGTGTGGCTTTTTCTGAGGCTCTGCTTTCCTGGTGATGACACAGAACTGCCTTTCCACAGATGCCATTCTCAGTGGCCAGGACTGTTGTTCAAAAGGCAAATGGCCTCCCAAGCATCCGAGCTATGCTGCACGTCAGCCACCCCGCGGTGAAGAAGACAGCGGTCTCACTGCTCAGGAACCTGTCTCGAAACACCTCCTTGCAAAGCGACATCGGTGAGCAAAGTCTGAGAGCTGCTCTGCTCTCTTCACATTAAAGTTCCCTGCTTTAAAAAAAAAAAAAGCGCGAAAAATGATCCATGAGTTTAGTAGATTTTTCACCGGATACTTGCAGTCACTGTACAGGGTTTAAATTAAAGGGTTTTGCCTAAACAAAGTTGTCATTACATTGGGTATTCCTCATCAGATACTTCCATTGGTGTTACTTTCAAGAATACATAATTGAAGTAAAGTCTACACAGATTGAGAGAGGGAGGTTTTTTTCTGCTTAAAATAGGGTAAAGGAAGGTGAGTGCCAAGTTCTGTGCTGCCACAGCTGCTTAATGCTTTGCAAGAAATCACGGAACATCTCTAATTCTTCTAGCAAAGACCAGACTCTTTTATTAGACACAAGGCTTTAGAAGTTTGCAGCCCTCACAGTCTTCCTGCAAAATTTTTTTGAGAATGGAAGCTATAAAATGCTATAGAAAAAATAGTTCATTCTTTTTAAAGGATCTCATTTCTAAATAAAAGCCATTTCTAATCTGAGTATTCTCATTTCAATTTATTGTGTATTTAAGACTTTTTCCTACTGATAGGATAAAATGTATTCATATAATTTTTTGTCCTTTTCTGTGTTCCTACCAAGGGAGAAAGGGGAAATTACAGGTATACAGATGGCTCATGGGGCAGATTAACCTCCAGAATTCTGCAGAACAGTCTCCCGGGCCTTGCTTAATCCTCACAGAACATTCCCTATTAATGAAAATATTATAACATGTTATTGGGCTGATTGCAAAGGGATAATCCATATGGTGTTAAAAATTACAGTTGGTGAATCCCCCTGAAAGAGAGTAAGTTAAACTGATAAGAAGTTGGGATTTCATCAGGAAAAAATAATTTATGAGAGTGCGGGAAAGACAGAATATCACAAAGCTTTGGGGGCAGGTCCTTCGCCTTGCACATTCACAGTCATTTCCTTGCTCTACCCATGACAGAGAGAACTGGGGGAATTTCAGGTGAACCTTTTCTCTATCAAAAGATATTCTTTCTGATTGACTGAAAGCATGTGTGAATTCAGGTCAAATTCAAAAAAAAAAACCCCAAACAAAACAAAAACAAAAACAAACAAACAAACAAAACCTTTGACCAAAGGAGAACATTTGAGAGGGCACACTGTTTTCTGGATATAATGCAAGGATGAAGCCATGAGTGTGCAGTGGGAGCACACAGCACCCTGACGGGGGAGAATAGGAGGAATAAGGTACATCTGCATCTGTTAGCAATGGAATTGCTTGCCTCTCTTCCAACCTGCAGCCAGAGAAGTTCTGCCTGATTTGGTGTCAGCTCTGCCCGAGTGTGTGCCAGGGTGTGACGTGGCCTGTGAAACCACAGCGTCCATCTGCTACACCCTGTTCAACCTGACCCAGAGCAGCTCGCACAACGCCCGCCTGCTCCTCAGTGCCCACGGCCTGCCCAAGGTCATTGCCATCAGCATGAATGACAGGTAAGGGGCTCCACAAGCCTCACACTCTCCCTGGGCAAAAAAGAAACTGCAGCCTCTGCCACTCGGGGAGAAAAAATGCTTTGTCTCAAGGTACGGGACAGCCCAAACAAGTGATGTGAATAGAATTGCACTGATTGGGAAATAGAGAAAGATCTCCTACAACAACTCTCCCATCCATAGCTAAATTCAACATGTTCCAGCATTTTAAGTCCTCAAAAGATAACTGCACAACATTATGTATATTCTGATATATATAATGATTGATCATCAGATCTTATCTGTACCGAAAATGTTTTTGTCTTTCCTGTTCATTGTAACACAGCCCCGATAATATTTAGCAATAAAGTGCAGGGATACGTTTTACAGAACTTGTAGAACTGTACTTAAAAATAATTTATAAAGTGTCATTTTAAAGAATAGATTCAAAATTTAATCATTCTTTATAATATAATCCCATGTAATCAATATTTACCCAAAAGATAGTTAATGCTTTATAAATGCAAATACTTATTCTGTTTGCCTTGCTCTTTCTTTGCAAAATGAAAGAGGAAATCAATCTCAGTACAGGAGGCCTCGTGAGGCCCTGAATAGTTTAAATCCTGTCTAACTAACCAGAGATTTTACCTACTGGAAAGATTCTTTCAAATGCTTGCTGTACCAAGAGTATTTTCCTCAGCTGAAAATGAACAATATGATAGCTGCTCTAAGATGCAGGCTACAGAGCACTTGATTTCTCCCTAATTTTGAAGAATGAGTGGAGGAGGCATGTTTCATCTATTTCAGTAATGAGGACAGCCTGAAACATGCCACAATACCTAAAGGGTAGCAGTCCAGCATTTGGGAGTAAAGAAGGACAAAACAAATGCTATGAGGTTATGTTTGCTGAAGTCTGTACAAGCACTGCGATTATGACGTGGGAATTTAAATATGCTTTATCATTCTTTTTGCAAAATGGCAGCAATATGTTCAGCAAAGCCAGCAAGGCTGCCTCAGTCCTCCTCTACTCCCTGTGGTCACACACTGATCTCCACAGCGCTTACAAAAAGGTAAGCACAAAAAAAAAAAATCTGTCTTTTCAGACCTAAAACCGTCTAATTTGTCCTCTGGGGCCCTTAGCACTCCTGCACATTTATGAGTCAACCTATGTGGTCTCTGAATTTGGTTTTCTTATTTACTTGGACATAAGCTTGTGTAAGTAATGCATGGCCTTAAGTTATGCTCATCTGTGTTCATGTTCTCTCTCTCTCTGGTTTTATATCCACTGGCAAAGTTTATGAAAAGCATTGCAGCTGCCTGCCAGAAGTGTCAGGTGGTGAGAAGTGATGCAGAGTAGGTGACCATCCACGCTGGCTGAACCAGCCTGGCACAGAGGGTCTACGGTGCCAGCAAAAACAAAGGCAGGGCGAGGCACTTCCTGCTTTAAAACCAGAGCAGTTTTGTTCTCCTGCTTGTTTGCATGGCCTGGTAGCCCAGGTGTTGGTTATAGTCAGACAAAACCTAGGGCCTGGGAAGGGTGTTGGCAAACATTTACTGCCACAGTCAAATCAAACGAAAAATGACCAGCATGAGTCTGCCACAAACCAGTTTGGTTTTTTTGAAGCTCTGTGACTGCTTTTTCAACACACAGCTGAGTTAACTTCTACCTACCTATGTTCACCCTGCATTGCAAACTGGTTTCAGTCCTTGTTTGTTGGCTGTTCAGAATCTGTCACTTCAAATTCCCTGTAACGTAAAACTGTTCCAAGTTCTCAAGCAAGCTGTTAGCATTTATTATTCAGTTGGTTCTCCTTGTAGATTTTTTTGGTTGAAATTTGCTCCAAAAAAGTTTCTTGGCACAAATTTTAACAGTGTTTCATCACACTTAGCAGTACAGCCCCACAAACCAGAAATCTGTGTTCAAGAATAAGGGTATTGTGCCATATAAATTTTTAACTAGCTTTTGTTGTCTCTGGTTTTTTACAACTGCATTCCTGACTTTACCATACAGAAATATCCCTGATGGCATGAATTTTATGAATTTCCTGGTAGTTTAGGAATGCCTGTAAGCCACGTTTGTCAGACCTGATTTTCAAAAATGCTGATTATTTGCTGTTCCTGTGCAAATCGGGTCCCCTAGAGGCACCAGGTACGGCACTGAAAATTGCAGACCATCTACTGCCTAGACGTTTTTGAAACATCAGTCTAATAAGGCACAGAAATGACTTGATCAAATAAAATGGATAAAATCCTGAGTCATTTTGGCATTGCCCTGTGTTCTTTGTCCTGACAGGGTTAATCTCAGCTATTAGTCACCTAAAAGTCAGGGGTCTGTAGAGCTGAGCTGGAAGAACAGGCTCCTGCTACAGTCCCTGGAGAGAGTTCAGCAATTCCAATTATTCCTCTCATTTATCTTGGACCAAACGAGCACTGCCTGTTCTGTCTCTGCGACTGCACAGGACTCTGCCTAGACCCCTACCATTGCTCCTTATTCAGCTTTCAGGCAGCTGGACCCACCCTTCCCTTGCAGATTCAGCACTGAAGATAACGAAATGTTCTGTTTTCTTTCATTCCAAAGGCTGACTTTAAGAAGGCAGATTTCATCAACAGCCGGACCACAAAAGCCTATAACTCACTAAAAGATTGAATCAGAGCATAACACCACAGAAGACAGAGATCATACAGCAGTTAATGTAACCATCTTCACACGGTTGGTGTTGCCATCGTGAACCACAAAGTATCTCAGAAAAAAAAAGGGGCTGATTTTCTATAAAGACTTGAGTGGCCAGAGAGTAGATTTTTTGATTTTTTAATCCTAATCACCTTGTTGTCACTGTATAGATCAATACAAGAATAACCAAAGATGGATTCTTCAGGATGTCTGAGATGAAGTTTCATCCAGGTTTACCACTAGTCAGAGCTCCAGATAACTGCCTTTGGTCTGTACAGAGGAGTTTGAAATGCTGGTTGGCAGCAAATTCTTTTCAGACTGTTTTATACCAAAAGTTTTCTACAGTGGATAAGCATCAAGTGCACTGCTCAGAACTTAGTCGTTTTTCACTCTTTTGTTTCTTCACACAAGCTAAATAAGGATCTCCAGACTCCGTGAGTATGCACAAGAAGCTGTTTCACTACCTGCATTATAAAAGCACCAATGAAGTTAAAATCACTATTTTTGTATTGCTTGTTTTCATGGGCTCACTGGTTCTTAAGCCTCTTTCCTTCGAGATTTCATCAGCAACAGCAGCAAAACTGCTTTTACATAGATCTCATCATCCCTTGCTCTTGTCATCCTCCCTCATGAGGTTGTTGCATTTTACAATTGTGTCCAGAAAGGATTTTAACTCGAACCACTAGGTTTAAGGCACTATGTTTCAGACCCCTTGGGCTGAACTTAAGCTCATCATTCTTTGCTAGCTGGTGGAGAAATTATTCGTGGGTCATTCAGTGATTATTTTAAGAAAATTGCAATTTCAAAACAATTCTGTTGATAATCTATGTATAATAATGAGAGTGGAGTCTTGCCTTTATTTTTGAAGTAACAGACACACACAAGAGGTTGGGCTCTGTGCTGATTAAGGAATTCATCTGATCCTGCTCCATATTTTCTTACTTGAAATGATCATCCTCCCTACAGCAATTACAGGCAATGTGATAACTTTCGGACTATGCCTGCACATGTGGGAATAGGTAACAGGAGGGAAAACAATTCCTGAGCACCTGAAGGCTGTTTTCATGATATGATGCTCAAGACAGTAAAGATGCACTAAAAAAAGCCCCATCTGCAACATTTAGTAAGTCAGATTTTTCTCGGGGAAAAAAAAAAAGAAAAAAACCAAACAGGGGTTAGATTGTCCATTAAACCAATAGGAAATTCTTATATAAATATTGGGTTATCACCAGATGTGATCTGGCATTACTCGTCTGAAATCAGGGGAGGTGAGTTACCTTTATGGCAATGAATATTTTGTATTCATGTGTATTTACAAGCCCTGCTGCTCAAGCAGAGCCCAACTTGTACCCTCCCTCACGCTGAACTGCTGGCACAGGAGCTGTTACAGCTGTTCCTGTCCAGAAGGAGATGCAAAACCCCTGGAGTAGGGACCTCACAGAGCAGGTCACCAGGCCCCTTCATTCCAACACTTCTGGCTAAAGGTCTGGCTCCTACCAGAAACTTAGAACCAGCGGGTTGTACCACTGCGCTGTGTCCAGACATATTTCTGGGTATCAGGGAGCTAAATTCTGCTGGTAGATGCACACAGTTCTCCGAGGAGTCCCAGAAAGTCTCACACGTGCACACAGAACAGAACATGCCCTGGGGAGGGAAGCAAACAATGCTGCTTTCCCATCACTGATCATTTTCAGAGGGCTGTTAGTCCTCCACATTTGCTTTGAATAACCCAAATCAAATGCACTCCACCAGGAGGTTTTAAAAATACTATTATTTTTTGTAAGACGTCATATTCAAAATACTGCAGGTCCAAAAACAACACAGGGAAAGGGAACTTACAGCACCGCATGTTGAGGAAATTGTTTTTATAACTTTTTCAAATATGATAGAAAACAGACAATTCAAATCCAACTTTCTCTTCTAGCTTGTTAACCCAAGTAACTCTGCATGTGCCATGAAAGAACGAATACCAGAAAACCTGGGCAAGTCTACTTTTGCTGCCTAAAAAGAAGTGGTAGGCAAAATTAATATACAGAGAGTAAACCTGAATACAGAGTAGCATAGGAATGAAGAATTGCAATCTGAAAGATCAAGAAGAGAGCTTTTAGAAATACTTATACATTTAGTTTTGTTAAACTCACATGCTATTTAAAAAACAAACAACATGGTGGGTACTTTTAAATATATATGTACCTCTCAGTAAGATGTCCTTAAAAAGGAAATGCAAAGCTTTTGGGTCATTTCTATTGATGGAGTGATTTTAAAGGTCTTTTTCAACCAAAATGAATCTATGATAGTGCCCCTTTAAAATCAAAGCAGTGTTCAAAAGTCACAGAGAAGTATCTCAGACCTGGCAGCAACATGAGAAATATGAGACACGCCTTATTACAACTGATCTCCTACTTGTATGCAATCAAAAACATTTCAGCAGGACTCCAAAGAAAACAAAGCAGAGAAATAATAAAGTACTCTCTCTAATGCAAAAAATCTGTCTTTGGTCTTTTTGTTATTAGTGAACCTGCTTGGCTGGGATGCAGCAAATGTATTTTCAAGCCTTAGCCCTTCCTTCGAAAGGGCAAATTCATTTTTAAATTAAATCTAGGTATGGAGACTTAGACTTTTCTACAACAGGACAGTGTTACTGCAGCCAAGCTGTGTAATGCTCCTGTTGGCATCAGAGTCCCCCTGCAAATAATTTCTTTGTCCAGTTTTGCTGACCTGTCAAACCACCCAGAACCTGCTGGTTTCACCTCTCTTTAATTGGTATTTGCCAGTAAACTTCGCCATGGGCCACTGGAGATCTCAAAAATAATTAGAATCATTCTCAGCATAGTCTTGGATTTGGGAAATAGAACATTCCCACTTGCCCTTTTCCTGAGAGGAGATTTGAAACCTTGAATTTAAACATGCTGAGCAGTGTCCAAAGAGCCTTTGGCTGAACGAGGAACTGGCCCCAAGTCCTCTTGTCTAGTGTCTTAACCACAACCCAGTACAACCATCTTTCACAGAATTGTTTTAGTAGAAACTCTGAAAATAGTACAGATAATTTTGTAGTAGTTTACAGACATTGCCAGAGAATTAGTCATTCCTTTCCTCATTTCATCCTCCTACCTTATTTTCTACTGTCACTGCTCCTAAACATCAGTGCTTTTTTTTTCTCCCTCCTTTCCTAAATAGAATTAAACAATGTAAAATTTTGCATTATACTGTGCATGGACACAGGGTTTGGGTTACTTGGCTTTTTTGTGAGGTTTTTCCTTTGAGAAGGAACATGCTATCTATTAAGAGAGGTTCAACCTCCTCTTCTGGGCCCATGAAAGAGCTTCAGGTGAAATGAGCTGGGACCACCAAAGGCCTCACACAAGAACCCCAGCCCTTCCCTGGCTCCTGTTTCGCCTGGCAGTCCGTGCTCCAAAGGCAGCCCATGGAAGCTGAGGGCACTCAGGCTGCCTGTTTGTTTGTTTGTTTGTTTGTTTGTGTGTGTGTGTGTTACCACACATAGCCCTCAGGTTCCAGCTTGCTAGATTTTCCCATCTTCCATTTTCAGGACCAAAAAGCCCAACAGGGTCGCTCCACAGCCCTCTTTTGGGATGGTTTGTGAGCCAGCCTGATGAGCAGTTACGCAGTGAATCACGCACAAGCTATGCAAAGTGTTGAGAACTGGTGCTTCCCAAGCTATTCCAACTCCAGCAGCTGCTCTTCCATTCCTTTACTTAAACTGCTGCTGATTAAAACCTCAGTTTACATTCCTGCCTCATACTCCAAACCTACCCCATGGGGAAGATAACGTGACCTTAAGGCATCATCTGATGGCAGGCAAAGATCTGGAAACAGATCAGAAATCAGACGGAGGAAATGCATGTTTGAGCTCAACATCACAGCACACCAAGGACAAGCCCTGAAAACGTCAGATATTGGTGCAACCATGTGAGTCATGCCTGGAATATTGGTTCAGATGTTGCACAGCATCTGCCCATTGGAAACCCAGCAGGGAGATTTGCTCAAACACCCCAAAGACAAAAAGGGCTTTAGTGCAAACTCTATACACAGATCAGGGGTTTGCCTTTCTCTACAGGCTTACTTTGGATATATTAATAGGATTGCATATGAAAGGGAAATAAACTAATTTTGCCTTATTTCACGTGTTCAGAGCTAAAAATATCCTAATATACACATCAGAGGCATTCTAGGCTTAGGATCAGAAGTTAGAATTTGCTTTCATTCTTCTTTCAGCTGTATCTTCCAGTGCTGTAGCCGGTGTGACTAAATAATTCAACTTTAGGAACTTAACATTTCTTTAACAATTTTCCAATTATTCAGCCTAAGCTCCCATTCTCTTATTTCTATGTTATAATTCTTAGTCCTATCTCAGACCAGCCTAAATATGCACAAATACAGAAAAGAGGAAGCAGGCATGTCCTTAGCAGCTACAATTTAGAGCCAATACTGCAAATATCCCCATGGTATCAGGAACACAGAGCAATGACAAGAAACAGGGACACACTGCAAATCCAGTGCTCATCATTAGGCAATTTTTTTTTCATTTCTGACCACATACTCCCTCCAAATCTGCACAAGGCCCTCTCTTACCTATGCCTGCATTTTGCAGGCTCTAATTTGTAATCAGCTACAGAACTATGAGCCAAACTACCACCACTCGCACCTTGAAAGGAGCTGGGTCCCCAAAATCCCCACCCTGCTCTTCTTTCTGGGGTTCAGAAGGACACCACTACCTCGACTGTACTTAGACATCTGGGTCCTTCTGCAACTTCAGTAAGAGACTTGTGGTCTTCCTCAGTTCTAGAGAAATTAAAAGGCAATTTTTGACCCTCAAAAATACATCCTTACTGTGTTTTCACCAAAAAGGGAAATAGCCATGTCTGAGCCACAGAAAAATAATAGTGAAAGGGGCTTTTTTAGCTGCTGCCAAGGAGGGTAAAATCTTTCAGAAAGTTCAGAAACTTTCTGAAGCCCATGAAGGTCATAAGAAAACGGGTTCCAGCCAGAATAGCTGTGTTTGGCTTGGAATAACAACAAAATAAATGAGTAATGTTGTAGTATCAGTGTTGAGCTCTGCCTGGAAAGCACACTGTGCCTTAGGATTCATGAGCAGACTTGAGTTTTAACTCAAAACTCTGGACACTGGGCTTAGCTCAATTAAAAAGTGTGTATGAGTTTAAACCCTGCACAATTCTTAAAGACTGGAGAACCTTGGCAACCACTGCATTGTAGTTACAACACAGCAGCATGCAGGATGCTGCAGTGAGAACAGTGGAGGTATGATGTCTTTCTGAAAATTAAAATAGGGATTTTTACGAAGTTTCTTCTTTCCTGATGCTGGGAAAAAAAGTGCTCTAAACATATGATACATATAGCCTTGAAATACTGTTTTTATAATAGGATATTTGTTATTTTAAAAGCATATGGACAAACGGTAAGAGTTTTTAACACCAAGAGAGACTGAGATGACAAACTAATGTCTGATGACATATGTACATGGTGATAAAAAGGATAATCTACAAAGCAATATTTGCACCAGCATTATAGGGAGTTTTAGTATTTTGTTTTGTTTTGTTTTGTTTTGTTTTGTTTTGTTTTGTTTTGTTTTGGTGGTACTACTGCTCGACCTGAAATTACTTAAAACCTGGAAGTCAAAAACTGGTCCTTTGGATAGCAGTAATGTTCTTGCAAGTGTTTTTGCAAAAGATTTGGCACAGTTTAAATGACACAAAGAGATGGAGGGAAGATTGTCTTCTGGTGTGAAAGACTGTGCAGAGGCCTCTGAAAGAATTCCTCCTGAATACACAACAGGGATTACCCATCCTCCAGGGACAGGTTTCCTGATCACATCAGTTACTTTCTGCTGTTGTGAAGAGAGATGGACAAATTCACCATTACCTCAGGGTTGTAATTAACTTATTGTGAGGGTTACTATGGATAATAAATAGGCCACAATGAATTCTACAGTATATTATATGCTCACCTATAAAAGAAGAGCATTTAGTGCATCTGAAAGGCATGGACCTGTGTTTTACAAAGCAACCTCATGTTTTTCACATCCACTGTAGTGGCTACAGATGTAGATTTGTTAAATAGGTGTTAAAAAAAGAGAGAGAGAGAAAAAAGCCATTAAAGTCAGCCAACAGCAGTGAGCTGATTCCCTTCAGGAAACAAAACAAAGGTAATGCAGTTGTAGCCCTGGAAAATGGTCCCTGATCCCTCACATGTTCATACCAACCACCTGTGGTAGATGCATATTTTGCTCCGTCATTGTTTCCACTCCTGCAGTCGGGCAGTAGGACCTTGGCTAGAATTTTTTTTTTCTCAGTAGACACAAAGCAAAAATAAAATGACAAATCAGTGTAACATCTCAAGCCTGAAAAATATTTTACCGCAATTCTAGTAAAACATGAAATTCTTGTTAGATGCCCATGACCCTGTGGTTTTGGCAAGAAGACACCCTCCTGATTGCTGGCAGCATCACCGAAAGGACAGCAAATAGCCCATAGTTTACACTGGCTTATGCTGGTGTCCTTTAAGCAGAGGCACCTTTATTGGAAGGGGACGGTTTAATTTGTACATTCATGTCATGTAACAATTGCTTTTTCAGGGCAAGAAGGAGGAAAAAAAAGAGGAGAGTTTCTGTGAAGATCCTGACAACATTCTTTCTCTTTCTGGGCCCCAACAATAACTCTCCTCCTAAACGAAGCAAAATATGATTCTTCCCCACCCTCTCCCAAAATAAATCAATTACTGTTTTTTTGGGATGTCCTGTGTACAACAGGCATGCCAAAATGTGCATGCATACTATAAAATATATAAAGTACAAACTGGTTTTGCTCTGGCTTAGGAGACAATCTCTGAAGGTGACAAAGTTGAGACCAGAAATAATCCAGCAGTCCCATCTCTGCTCCCACATCAAAGTCAGTTCCATCTCCTGTAAATTTAGCAGTGAAGTCGGGGTAACACATTGCTTACCTCCATAAAACCCCAAACCTCAGACACAGAAAATTCACCGCAGGGGTGAGGGAAGGGAAGGTGTCAGAAAAAAGGATGTTTTAAGTGTGGCTTGCGGATTTTCTTGCCAAAACGAAGTGAGATGCATCTGTTTGGGTCCTTCTTCATTTCAACAGTAGCTGTGTTGATAGAGTGGTTGCTCCCAGGGCTACACAGGGTACGTCAGGAGATGCAGCCTTGCTCACTGAATCTTCGTTGACATGGAAGGTAAGTTCTGAAGGGACAAGAGAGCCGTGGCTAAGGTCTTGTGCTTATTTATTATTCATTATTCCCTAAAGAACGATGGGAAGCATCTTCAGTCATATTATTCCAGTTGTTGGAGTCCTCTAATTCCCCAAACACACTTCTCAGAAGCTGTACCCCAATGGTTGGTGGAAACACCCCGGCTCCAGCATTTCTGAGTAAAGTGGTGTTTGACAGCCCTGCATGCTCGTATTTCCTCCTGACAACAGCTCACTCACCTGCCACTGGCTTTCATCCATGGCTGAATTTAGCAGACTATCCCCAAACTGCATCATTTGCCATCTGCTCCTTCCTGCTATGACTTTTTCAAACCTCCATATCTCTGACCCTTGTAATTTGCAGATAAGGAGACAGATCAGCTTTCTCACACTTGTGCTGTGCAGTTCTTTGCATTTGTCTGGTTACTGCATGCACTATAAAGTCTGTTTGGAGTATTTTTTTTTTAAGCCTGCTGATATGAGACCCCTGTCCCCATAAACAGCTCTTTACTCTAAGGGCTTTTGATGGTGAGGAGGGATAGTTCTGTGAAAGCTGAGCTTGTAGTTCGGTATAAATAATGATGTGGTAAAACTCCATGTTGTAAAAAAAAATATTAAATCACCACACCTTGGATTTTCAAGTTCTGTAAAGGATTTCCATAACTGAAGCTATAATTCATATTCTTCCTCAGCAATAAAGTAGCACAGCATTTAGACAGCTTAAAAATTCTTCATGCTTGGCAGAGATGTAAAGCAACCTATAAATACTTGAAACTAAACCCCAGAGAACACAGAACCAAACTTGTTCCAGTAGTGAAAGGTGGTAAAGCAAGGGGCAACAGGGCAACAGCACCATGCTGAGGTGTGGGAGATTCAGGTTGGGCATTAGGAAAAACCTCCTTACCAGCTCAGTGGTGCCATGCTAGAAATGGCTATCCAGAGAGGTCAGAGATGCTCCATTCCTACCACTTTGGAAGACTTGGCAAGAAAAAAGCAGCCTGGTAACTCAGTATTTCCTATTCTGTGCACAGTGCAAGTGATTAGAGCTCCAGTTGCTCCCCTTTTGTACAATTTCTTTAGGATTTTAAAACTTCTTGTCATAAAGTGAAACCAGTTTAGGCTTATGGGGGTACAAAAAAAAGCCTTGGAGGTAACTTTGGAGACTGGGAAATATTTTCCCCTTGAAGGCAAACTCATCCCCTGGTTGGGAATTCAAACTCCAAGTGGCCTTGCCTGGCTACATGAAGCAGACAGAGCAACATTAGTTCCAACTAACATTAGCATTAACTGGGTTTGGCCAATGACACCAGAACAAGATGTTTGCTTGATCCCTTTCTCATTCCCCAGCACAAAGCTCAGTTTCACAGCAAAGCAGACAGATCTTTCACAAGTTTTGAATGCTTCTGCACGTCTATGTTGCTGCTGTTGCTCTAATCAAGCCAACAGTTCTGCCTCCAAAAAATTTCATATAACCCATACCTGAAAGGAAAAATACAAGTTTGAGAGAAAAAACAGTTGCTTACAGATTTTCTTGAGGTGAGTCTTAAAATCACTACTATAAAAGAGCTCCCCCATATCTATTTTCAGAATCTACTGTACTTTTGCTTTAGCTTTGATTTGCTGTAATGGTGACAGCTTCCTTCACCACACTTTTTATGCTTTTATGCTCTCCTTTCAGCAGAGCTCTCGCATGACAGCTGTAATAGTCACCATCAGCCAGACCAGGCCAGCTCTGGAAATTCCTTTAATCAGCTCCCTGATCAGGAGCTTGTATGTGAGCCCCACATAAAGCAGTCACACCCCTCTTGAGAGATAACTTAAAGGACGTTGGGTCTTGCCAAGCTGATGAGTGAGCAACCCAGTCAGCCGTGAAAAAGGTCTCAGGTACAAGGAGGAAACTTGACGTTGCTTGTTAGCTGTTTCCACCAGCTATAATCCAGATGAATTCAAATCTTGGGCCACCAGTGCAAATATTTGCATGATGTGGAACTCATTTTTCTCATTAAAGTTACCATGTTAGTTTTAATGAGCATTTTAAGTAGTAAATATTAGAAGTCGTCATTACAGTGCTAGGTCTCCAATTATAGATTCATTTTGGTTTATGGTTCTTCATTCTTTTTTTTTTTTTTTTCTTTTCTTAAAAATAGACTAAAATTAGGGGTAAAGGGGAGAAAGATAATAATGCATCATTTGAAATTTTGGAGCTTCTTTTGTAATTAATATGTTAACTTAGGGATTGGCTTTATTCTGCTGCCTTTACTTTTTCCAAGAGCCTGAGTTAGAGGTCCTAGTTCACCTGGGAACCTAGATAAAAACAAGCAATATGTTGAAGTGCCCAGGGAGACTGAGAGCATACTTTTAAACCTATTTAGAGCATATTTTTAAACCTTGTTCCTACTTAGGCAAGGAGAATGGAGAAAGACCTGGGACAGACCTGTGGATAGCAGTTAATAGACGGGTAAAGTTTGTACTGCATCTGTCACTTAGTCAATGCTGAACAAAGCGAAAGGAAAAGACATCAAAACTTAAGAGGGAAGAGCCAAAAATTGCATGAAAGAACTTCATACTGAAGTTATTTACTTGTTATGCCTCCAAGGCAGAATGCTGCAGCAATCTGCTCTTCTAACAGCAGTAATAAAGTTGGAGATAGGTTGTTCACAAGATAAATCCCATGCTTCCTTCTTAGGTGATGTAAAGTTTAAGGAATATCTGCTAAAAGCCCCATGCCTCAGCAACTATGCTGTATTGACCAGCCTCGGTTGAAGGTCTTTGAAAACACGTAAACTAATCAGCAGGAATTGCTAATACAGGAGTTAGTCCTGTCCTGACAAACCTGAGATGCAGGCTGCCCTGAGAGCCCAAGCACTGAGTCCAGATGCAAGGCACTGAGTAAGCAGAATTAAGTGGTTTAGGAACCATCAAAAACCTTGTCATAAGGGAAAACTTTAGCCTGGATTCTTCCTTTCAGGATGTTTGAAGCCTTAAGAAGCCTAGTTGCCATCACGAGTTGGATACAAAAATTGGAATTTTTATTCCTGAAGTATGCAAGCACTTTAAGAAAAAAGCACATAATGCCACTTATGCACAGAACTCCCCTTTAATATTGCCCATCTAAGCCTCTGCCGACAAAGTACAAAAGTAAGAGGAAATTACAGCCTGAACAGTGTGCTCAAACTTCATTCTCTGGATAAATGCTATGGTTCAGAATGTACTGCAGGAAAAGACCAGCAAGTTTTACCTGTTCTTGAAGAGTTTACTGGATTCCCACACCCAAAGGCATTCTGTTTATTGTTGCTCACCTGTCAGATCAATGAAAGCCTCTGGGCATCAGTGGAATCTCCTATGAACTGGGTGCCCTTCAAAACAAGCAGTTTTCTCTGGCATCAGCTAGAAGAGCTGAGTTAACCTCACCTCTGTCATCTCAAACACGTGAGGACACAGCTCCATTCCTTCAAATACCCACCTCAGATCATTTTCCAGGGACAATCCATGCCACTTCCTCAGCAAAGCATTGACGTGGTAGTTTGTTGTTTGTTGCTGTTGATGATGTTGCTTTTTAATGCTTTGAAAAATCTTATTGAAAGGACCATTTTTGCACCAAGGGGAATTTTCTGTGTCTGCTAGAAGCCCACGTGTATGTGAAATGATGATGTGCTGCCCTTCAAAGGTGGCAACCAGCAGATGCACCAAGAACTAGTCTGGCTTGTTTTTTGGAAACATTGATTATATATATATATAAATATAGTGACATGAATTGAAAGTACCTGCTTCAGATAAAGTGCTTTATTTTGTTGCTTCCTGGTAAATTGTTTTTGATAGCCGTTGAACAAACTTGATATCAAAAAGCATGAATGGTCTGAGCAGAACTAGCAGCATTGACAAGCATTTGGACTGCAATATGCACAGCAGGTTCAGGAGTTGGTTGAGTGTTACTTCACCTTCAAGATTAAATAACTATCAACTTATCAAGATTTTTTTTTTTTTGTAGATTTATTGTTTCTGACAGACAAATGTAGATTAAATATATTCAGCAACTCCCACACATATTTATTTTAGGAGCTTCCTCATGCAAATATGATATCTCAAGGGCATTCTTTTGCCAAGAGAGCTTTCATATCACCTAGGTTGTTTCTGGAAAGGTGTGAAATCTATTCAAGCACACCAGATTCCAATGTCTCTCTCACTACACCTGTGTGTTTGAGTGTATCTATACCAATTTATGTGCAAGGGTTATAATAAGAATGTCTTCAAGAATGAGAGGGAAAAAAAAGCCAAGTATTGAAAGTTAAGAAGGACCAACAGTAAAATTACATTTGTTAGTCGGTCCTCTCATGTTTCCAGCAGATGTTCTGCACTGGAACAGAGAGAAAGGGTCTGATCTTGAAATTAAATTACAATCTCAATGACAGTCTAATGTCTATGTCCAAAAGAAGTCACATTACTTTAAAAGTAATTCAGCCTGTGTTGGCAACAGCAATTTTTGACCCAGCCTTAGTGCTCACAAACACTTCATCTGGCTGAAATGCTCAGATGCCCTCAGATGCCAGCTGCATGTTGGCAACAGAGAGTAGTTCTAAAAATTAGTGCACCTTTTTTTTTTGTCCTCAGAAGTATTACAAACCACACAGGATAATTACAACAGTTCTGCAACCCAGGCAGAACACTGAACTTGCCTGAGCCATTCTCTCACTTGAAAGTGACACACCAATTACAAGTTTCATTTGGCTGAGGGGTTTAATTTACTACATTTCAACATTCTGCTGAAGCTGTAGCTTCGTTTCCCACTGCACAGGCCCATCCCATGCCAAGAGAGGGCCAGATGTAGAGATAACGCTGAGCAGAATTTATTTGGCAACTCACCCCCACAATCCTGGAAGGAGGCGTTTAGGTGCCAAGTTTAGACAGAAGTTTCTGCTACATTTTGACTATTGCCTTTAAAGCACGTCTGCAGTGCATTTGGGACCACAAAGTGAGGCCCCATGCCAAAAGCCAACTGTAGGAAAGTGAGAAAGTGGCATATTTACAAGATTAATATTAAATGCACTCTGCGTGGACAAGAGCAGCAGTGATTTATCTGTCAACTGTCTCCGCAAGTTCACCCTGCACCTAAAAGAATACAAATGTAGAAAAGCAACCAGACTGTTTCTTCCTCACATAGCAAAGGAGAATTAGAAGGGCAAATAGCTCAGGTAAACTAGAACAGCTGCTTTTCTGGCCCAGTATAGGCAAGGAACCCCTTGTCAGAAACAATCCCTTCATATTTCAGAGTAGCCTTCTCATAATGTTAATAATAAAAGCACAGTCTTCCAAAACATTTCTGCCAGGATCAGAAAAAAACATACAAGAACACATGGCCCAGGAAGGTCTGCCTGCCAGGGAGGACAGGATCCAACAGCTCTTTTTAAGAACTATTTGAAGATCCTGACTGCAAACCGTCAGTTCATACTCAGAATTTATTAAGGCTTTGTGCTAATGTAGTTCCTTTAATGACACTACTAAAACCGTCTTCTAAGCATTCAAAAAAACTACATTTCTAGCTTGGCCAGAATGGGAGAAGACAGCTTAATTAGAACAACCAGATTTTCAGACAGAGCATAACATTTGGTATTTCATCTCTGTAGTTTTATAGCTCTGCAGAAATTAACTTGCAGAAGCTGAGATCTGCTCAGGTTTCTCCTTAAGTTAATATGCTTCTTTTCACAGGGAATGCTCACCTCCTGTTTATGCTAATAAAATTATTCCTCATTATTTCTGTTTCACTTGTGTTGTATATTCTCTTCCATCTCTAAACTACAAAGGCCAACAGAAAAAAATTATTCCAGGAAGGCCTGTGGCATGTCCAGCTAAGAAGCCATGAAGAAAAGTGCTAACTTCAGTGGCTGAATTGCTGTCCTGTTAATCTTACACAGCATCAGAATTGGCCAAGTCAAACGCACAAGACCATTTCCAACTTCTCCCATAGGCTCGGTGCTCTGAGAGGATGAAAAGTCTCACTGGGATAAAGGAGATACATGAAACAAGACAGATTGGATGGAAAATAAGTTACTAATCTAATAAAATATATATTGTGGTTGTTAGGGTCTGGTAAAACACATTCTAGAATGTGTAAACTGCCAAAATCTCTGGAGATAACCAGTTACCTCCAGCAGAAGTGGTGAGGTTCCAAAGGGCCACAGGGTGGTAAGCACAGGACTTATCATTAGAGAAGGTAAAAAGCAGGTCAGTAATTTAGAGATCACTCAAACCAACTCGACCTCTGGGATGATATATTAATCTCCATTCCAACAATAAATGAGGACAGTCTGAAAGTGCCTCATTCATTGCCTGCTAAAGATTTACTAGGTGTCACCCAGATTTGAAAAATGCTTCTCCCGTCAAAATTCAGCAATGGTACGCAAGTAGATTTCCTGGTTTGCCCTCAGCACTGCATCTTCTCACAAACTCAACAAAAGACTGGCATCAAGCAGAAAGGTGGCCTGTGATTTAAGATGAGATTTTATTGGCTTTGAACTGAACTGAAAGAGAAAAAAAAATGGATGAAACCAAAGAGTGATAGCCTCAAGGTATTACGAACCACCAGCTAATTGTACGTTGAATGCCTTTGTAGAGAACACATTTCCAGTCTGATACCCTTGATGACTAGTTTTCAACTAGTTGCTAATGGCAAGGACTTGCAATGCTTCCTCAGTGAAGTTAATCAACACATGATCATTCAGCAGCTTTGTGGAGCACTTAGAAGCTCAAATCTTGCAGGTTTGTGGAGCACTTAGAAGCTGAAATCTTGCTCAAAGATATTTACTGTGGAAAGGAAAGGCAGGCAGCCATCACAGCGTCATACAGGACACAGAAATCTTGTTCAATCTGGAGGTCATTGCTGGTTCAGAGTGTGGTTTTGTGATAGTTTGAACCAACTTAAATGGTTGCTTTTCCTCCCTCATGACTATACTTTCCCTCTGCCTTCCCTTGCATCAATCCTGGCATTTATTTGACTCCTCCTTCTCAGTTTTTCTCCTTTGCTGAGGCTCCTTTGAGCCTGTAGCTCTGCAGCCGGTTTGCCCGGGCGCCAGGCGTGTGTGGCATTCACCAGGACAGGCACACACAGCCAGCGACAGGCTGAGGCTTTGCCTGCAGACGCCCCTGCATATTTTGCTCTGGGATGCCACCAGCCTTGGCTGTGACTCTGACATGTGAGACCTGACAGGCACCTTACTCATCAGAGGAGAGAGAATCTTGCTGCCATCCTCAGGCGAAATCAAGACCACAATGACAGTAACTGGATCTCTAGGGTATCCTCTTTCTTGCTATTATTTCATGCAATTGATTGATATCAAGTGCCTTTCAGTGAGGTTGCTGAGTCCCATCACAGGTCTCCAGGCAGTCTGATCACTGGCCAGATTGTGATGCCACACCTCCAGGTCAGGGCTTTCAAGGAATGATAGAGTGAGCCAGATGCCATGAAACCTGGTGTCAGCTGATCAGAAGAGAAACACTCCAGGAAAAAAGCCTCCTGTGTTTGCATGCATGCCTGTCATGCCAGGCCACCATGCTCTGTTCATGCAGTGAGCCAGGAGAGTGGGTCTTAACCTCTTGTGTTAGTCTGGAAAGGGCTTCTCCCTTCCTCTTTCCTTCAGAGGACCAGAGTCACCCTTTTCAAGTCTTCTCTTGCTCAAAGACATTTGACTCAGGTCCCAGACCTGCACCTCCTCCCTAGGGAGATGAGAAAAACCAGCAGCTTTGTTGCTTCATGATCATGGATGATGTTAATTGCCCCCAAAGCAATTACCTTCAGGAAGCATTCTCTTGCCCACTGAGTCAGGAACACAGCCACTAAACAAGACATAAAGATACACATCGTAGCCCATTATTTCACTAATCGCAGAAGAGCTGCAGTAGCATGTCTTACCCGTGACTCACAAACCCACATTGTTTGGATACTACCTGGTAACTTAAAGCCTTGGTTCTGAAACGCTGTCCAAGGATTCTCCCCCTCTGGATTAGCTGAGGACTTGCATCCTGGGAAGTGGCAGCCCCAGAGCTCCAAGGGGGTTCAGTATCTCCGCCAGAGGAGGGCCATGCACTGACAGTCCCAAGCCGGAGCAGTCAGCCTGCAAGAGCCAACAGATTTAGGGAAGGCACTGACTGACTGTAATGAGGCTTGAGCAAAGTGGAGGTGCCCAGGTAAAAAGCTGACCTTGTCAAGGAGGGACCTCGCAAGGAACTGACAGGACTCACTCGGATAATTTCTGTGGAGACACATGGAACAACGCATGGATCTTTAACAAAAAGAAGTGTTCTGTGCCAAGCTGCTTTCCCCTCACCTCTACCTGCCAGCCAGGAGAAAAGCTCGAATTCCACTGCTCAAACTACCACTAACTAGTGCTACCACACCTCCCTGCTGCCTCCCCAGTCTTCCTGAACAAGCCTTAGAGGAAGGAAACAGGAAAAGCATCCAAGTGGGAGTGTGCCCTGCCCCAGCTGTGCAGGTTTCAGCTGCTCCAGATGTGGGATGGGAATAGGGCTGCATGTCTCCAAGTGCCACTGCTCAGGAAGGTGCTCTCCTTGCTCCAAGGCTGCTGAGTGCAGAGGAGCTAAAAGCTCAGGGTGGGGTCATGTTGACACATTTGGTCTGTGCCATATGTGCTCAGCCAGGAACTGACTGATGCAGTTTCACTCCCTGCGCCCTTTGTCTGTGGCTGTGATTGCTGCAAACCACAGCTGGCGCACTGAACTCCAGACGGGGAAGGTACAAACATGCTCAGTTTTGGTTTAAATGGATTACTCTGGTTTTTCCACAGGTAATTTCCACTGAAAGTCTCTACTACAGCCAGAGAAATCAATGCATCCCTGTGAATTCCCAGCTGTAGAGGAAACCACCCTCAACAAACAGAGCAAACAGAGGAGAGCATTGCCCCAGTCCTGCCAGCCCCAGCCCACACCTGGCACAGCCCTTCCCTGCTGCTGGGACCAAGCCACGATGTTTGCTGGAAGCCAGCCCAGGGCAGCAACAAAGGGAAGGCGTTGGCCTCTGCCTGGGATGTGCCAGCTCAGCCCCTGTGGTGACGAACCTGGCACTGCCACACCGGGCACGCTGAGGGCGCGTGAGGTGGGAAATTACTTCCAGTAGAGTCACTGATGCCGGGATCCGGCCTCGCTGCCGGGACCTGGCACTGCTGCCACCTCACCGACCGTGGCAGGGTGGCTGCAGCAAAGCAGGGAGCACGGGCTGAGTGCGGGGAACAGTAAAAGGGAGCACACCAAAGCCTCCTGCTCTGCTGTGCCCTGGCTCCCCAGCAGCCAGGTTGCAGAGGAGGCACAGCTTCAGAAACCCTGAAAAAGTTTCAGTTAAGATTTACAAGAAAAGAGAAACCATCTCATTTTAAGGGGAAAATAAAGAAAGGCATTTTAGGCTGAACATAGTATTTCCTACTTCCAGATTTTTCTTTTTCTTTTTGTATGACCAAAAGCAAAGGGAAGTGGAGGACGCAAATAAATAAAATGCACCAGAGTCTCACAGAAGTCCCCAGTGACCTCAGAGATGGGAGATCCCCCGTTAACCCTGTACCCCCCACCTACCCAAAGAGCTCACAGAGCACACACCAGCATGTCCCCTCCCTAGGACCAGCCAATCTCTCTTTCATAGATGGTGCCACAAATATTTAGGCCTGAGGTAACAAAACACACGCTTCCACCCCCCAGTCCAGGTCCTGTTCCTGTGAACTTCTTCCATGAAGGTATAACATAACTCTTCTGGGAGCAATTGGTCAGGAGCAATCAATCAGAATTCCTGGACTGCTGAATAGCAAATTTTCAGAGATAACAGCTTCCTTCTCATGCCTCATCCCAGGAAACGCTCAAGGCCAGGTTGCATGGGGCTCCCAGCAATCTGATCTAGTCAAAGACATCTCTGCTTATTGCAGTGGGATTGGACTAGATGGCCTTTAAAAGGTCCCTTCCAACCCAAATCCTTCCTCTGATTCTCATTAAATCCTTTTGGTTAACAAAGTTCTAATAACCCCGCCCTGTCTTGTACATCCTAAGGGTGGACTCGTGTGCTTTCCTTATCACCAACATATTAATCACTTTTCCAGGAATTTTGCAAGAGGAGACTTTGCAACATAAAGCAGATTTAGTTAACATAAGCTGGAGCCAAGAGCCTTTTGACATCAAGGTTAGTAACCCTGACATAACGGAATTAAACTACTAAACTATTAAAAGCATTTAGGGTGTGAGTGTAACTTGAAACATATTTAGGAAATCAAACCCAACAGGCTACCACATAACAAGGTAAGAGCATTGTTTTGGAATCTTGTAGGGCCCCTGATTCCCATAAGAAGGCGTCCAAGTAAAACAAGAAGAATTATGAGAGTAAAATCAATGTATACCCATCAAAAGTTAAGAACTATTGTCTGCAGTTTCATGTGCAACTACTCCTATTCCAGCGGTGAAAAGAATCAATAAAAAAAAATTTTACAGCCTAATGGGGTAAATGCACTTTTAACCAAATACTTTTATTCCTTTTCATTATACACCACATTTGATAAGTGAAATTCCTCTGTGACAGACCTATTGGATGGTGTTCAGCAACTGAGACTTTGTGGGGAAACAGAAAGAGTTGTTGGGGCCAGAGATGCTGCTGTTGGATGCTGCTTGTCTCCTACAAAAGAAACATGCACAAATGACAAGAGGAAGGAATTAAGCCAGAAAAAGTCACTTTTGACCTAGTCACTCTATTCAGCTTGCAATATTACTGCTGAAGAAGTAAAAGCAGTTTAACTACAAACTCCTTCGTGCATACCAGCAACTGGGCTTTTAAAGGCGTGATTTTAGTGCCTTGTACAGTTCTGAGAATCCCTTTGTAGTCACCTTATATTGGGAAACCTGTGCAGACAATTTGCTTGGGCTCAAGCTGTGGAAAAGGTGTAGCCAAACAGTTACTGGGCAGGGCATCACTCCCAGCACAAGTGCTGTAATGTCTTCAGAGACAGCAGATAAATAAATCACATTCCAGATGACAGGAATGCTGTAAAAAACAACAAAAAAAAAAAAGGCAGGTAACAATGGAAGGCTAAGTAGCACTCCACAACTGTGAGAGGAGAGCTTGAGGCTGGGCCCTTCCCCAGCAGTCCTGAGGGAATGCATTTAATGGTGCTTAAAGGATAATACTCATGGGGGTCACCCAGACAAGAGACCTGGGAAGAAGTGAAGTGCTAAAATAAAAACCTCACATTCCATTAAGAAATTTGCCTCTGCAGTTGTTCCCTCTGTGCCTCAGACTGAACTGCATTTCTGTATTTTTGCCAAGTAGCTTTACCTGTATCATATATCTTCGGGTTTAGCCAGACAAAGGGGAAGCAATAAATTGGAGCATATAGAACAAGATAATAAAATGCAGAAGTTTTATACTGCTGTCCCATCAGCCTGAGAAAATATATGAGATCTTGGCTCTAGCAGTGATCAAGAAACACATTAAGCAGCATTAATTCATCTCAAGTGCTTTCTTGAAAAACAACTTCTTTTATCTTAGCCCCAAAGTTACCTCTGTTCCTTGCAAATTTCTGCCTTAATCCTAGCAGAAGGATGGCTATGATTTCAGTAGTAAAAAATTATTTGCAGAGATAACAAACCTATTGTAACTGAAATGACTAATGATGGAACCACTAATCTCAAAGGGAGGAAATTCACAGAACTTAAATTTCCCATTTTATTCATTTTTATGCATCTCTTCAGCAGTTCAGCCCACATTAGCAGAGACAGTGGGGTCACAACAGGTTCAAGGCACATTTACACCATTACCTGAACAAGGTTTCTTGTGCTGTAAAATCTATTTCCTATCTGGATTACAGGAGGAAACATGATCTGCATAACCAATGCTTCTCAAATAGGTTTTATATGCAGCCCAACAACAGATTCATCTATCTTTGGAACACTTAATCAAAAAGTTATTTCCACTAAGGGCTAGCCTCTGGTTGCAACATCTGGGCTATAACACCCTGCAAGGAAGTCTGTTCAAATTGCAGCCACAATTTCAGCCAGATAGGCACAAGCAAGTGTTGAGTGAGAGTCACGGATGTGATTTGTCTCAGGGGAGTGTCACTGTCAGTGTGCCAGAGCTAACCTGATAGAAGCTGATGTACTGCCCTGCCGACACGAACCAAATGAGAAACTGCTGCTGGCTCTGACCCCCAGCACACTTCAGCTTCTCATGGCCCAGCCCAAGGACTATGGAAGCCCAAAAAGAGCAGGATAAGGCCTTTACAATTCAGTGTGCACATACAGCCTGTCCTGAAAACCTCTCCACAAAAAAAGAGCAAGCCCTTCTCAGCCAGGGAACTAACAACCCACAGGCTCTGTTGGTTCAGGGCTTCCGGTGTTGATTCTGCCATCCTGTTAAAATCACATTCCTACACAGCCTAGACAAGGAGATCTATTGTTTTAATACAAAAAACCTAAAATTCCAGTTTTCACTCTCTCAAGGCCTGTGTGAAACCAAGCGTGCAGTAAAAAGACAGTGTTAGCATGGGGCACTGTACACGCTTAAAAAGCCAGCTGTATCATCAATATTTAAATTTGATATAGATTTAATTTTCCTTTTTTGCTGTACTTGAGAAACAGTAATGGGACACCCCCCAGGGCTAATTTAATATAGTTTTGTGAACAAAGCATCTGCTTTGCATCTCCAAGCAAATGAGTTTGAAGTCTTATACAGAGTGGATTGCATTAACCTTTCTAATTATTTTTCTCCTGAGAAAGCACTTCCAGATTTCTCCTGACAAAACATATTTCACTCCTGAAGTGTATTTACTGCCAATAATTAAAACAAAAATAGAGCTAACACACACACACTCTTGTAAAACAGGCAGCCCAACAGCAGAACCACAAATGCTAAACAGCCTTACAGCTCCATAAAGCCTTGGAGCAGCCTGCAAACACAGCTGATAAAAAATTCCATCCGGCACAAAATGCGTGCTAGCTACAGATTAAATAACCAAACCCTTGGAACTTAAGGTCTGACACCAGGAAGTCCTCTCATTTAAAAAGTCCTATGTTTGTGTTAAATGCAGAGGCTTGACATACTCCAGCAGAACGTGTCTGTGCATTCCAGCATGGCAAAGGATCAGTATTTATCATCAAAACAAACCCACGAACATCCACGGGGTCTTTAAATGACAGACAACAGAAAGTGTGCCCTCCCTTTCTCCCCCTGCCCCAAGTTGTGCACAGCTCTGTGTGATGTTACTCCACAGGGCAGCTGAGACACTGGATGGTGTCTTCCTGTGATAAATAGGCACATTTATTGGGAAGTCAGCACATTCATAAAAATGAAATGAACCAAAGCAAAAGAGCAGCAATTCACCAGTGGCTGGTCCCTTTGAAGGGAGATGGAAATCAGAGATGGCACACTAGAAAGGATCACCTTTCCTCTGCCTCTGTCAATGCCGTTCACATGCCACTCGCATTTTCAGCTCAAATCTACAAAGGAAAAAATTCTTTCATAATGGCTGCATTGAGCTGATAAACAATGGAAAATTGCTGATTTGATTCTATTTGAAAGAAACACAGAATTATTTTGGACTAGGCACAGTAGCACTAAGTTCTGTTTTAACTTGGTATAATTACAACTGGCCATTCATATGCTGAACTGACATCAAAGAACAATTTATTTTGAGTAATAGCCCATAATTCACTCTAACATATGTAACTAGAAATGAAACTTAATATGTGCCCAGGCTATTGAGAGAGAATGGGAAGTGCAGACTTTTGAATTCATACTGTGTAGGAACTGCTTAATAATATGACAGCTAAAGATTAATCACCCATCACAGTGCAAAAGATCAGGTAATACTAAACAACCAAACAAAAATCGAGCTGCTGAGCACAAAGGAAACCCATTATAAACACAGTGGAACTTACACGTGCCAAAGTTAAATTAATTCCTGGTATAACTCAACTATTATGGGAAGAAAAAATAAAGAAAAAATATAAAAAAGGGACTTGGGCCTCTGTGCAGCATGTGGTAGTCCCAAAAACAGGCTGAGGCTCTGCCTCGGTCAGAGATGGCCATCCAGCCTCCCAGGACTGCAGCCCTGCAGTAGGAGCCCCCCACCAGGGTGGGAAGAGGCAGGGTGGCCACATCCCAGCACCACTGAGCAGCTGCCCGGCTGCAGGAGCCTCCAGCAAGTCCTGAGGGGTCTCAGCTGAACCAGTGGCAATAGCCTGGGCTACAGTCATCCCCTGTAGAGGTTCTCCAGGGGTCCTGGGCCTGTCCTGCTGCTGCTTTTCACATGTCATGGCTAACACGGTGACACAACACCTTCATTTCTCCAGCAAAACCCATCCACCCCATCTAGGTCTTTCCCCCTGCCAGTATTTGCACATAGTGGTCATGGTCCTATAGGAAAGCACTAAAGGACATGAGGACCACACTATAATGTACCAGGCAGGCAACAAAAATAAATAATCTGAAAGGAAAATGCGGACGTGGAAACCTCTGTGTAAACTGGAAAGAGTGAGTGGAGTACAAATGTGCAGAAAGGCTTTCAACTGTTAAATTGCTGTCTTATAAAAAAAACCTGCCACCTGTGAAATACAGTGACTTATCTGCTTCAAATAAAATAAATGGAATAGAAATGTCACTGTGATAAAACATCTGCATCATGTAGCACACGGGGAACATGCACAGCTCATGGCTAATGACTGCCCACCTTTCTAAGTACTTTGTCCCAGTAGCTGCTGCACATTTTCTTGAGCTGCTGTGTCACTGAAGCTTCTGTAACTGATTGATAGTCTAATAATTCTGATTGCATTTAATGGATTTACCACTTACCTTTGAATGGCTGCATTTGAATCTTTTTTATCCTGATCATTTCTCAATGTATTCTGTGATTCTGACTTGCTATCCACCTCTCAGATCAGCACTGAAACTGGGCTTCAAGAAGAAAGCAGGGGGTACCTTTTTTACCCTGAGACAAAAATGCTGTCTTACTGAGGCATTCAGGCAAGGGACTACAGTGAACAGAAAGATTTCCCTTTGGGTTTAAATGTTGTTGGGTTTGGGGTTTTTTTTGACTTGGCTCTGCTGCACTCTTCCCATTCTCCAGCTCTGAATTTGTTGGTTCCCAGGACTTGTCACCAGCTTAAGCTGAAACAATACCTTGTGGAGGGCATGTGGCTCTGAACATCTCCATTTCTTGCAGTTGGGAAGAGAGAGCTTTCCTGAGGCTTTTGTGACAGGAGATTTGGGGTGGAAAGCTCCAAAGAACCAAACACAGTAAGTCACAAAAGGTAAAAAGGAGGACTTAAAATTTTGTCAGTCCCTAGCAAATACCTCAATATATTTTGGAGGTAACCAGAAGTTGCTCTGTATTACTGAGCTTTCTGTAGCAGTAGAAGTACCATCAAAGCAGCTGCCAAGGCTGCCTGTGCTGAGTGTAGGGACCACACTTCTGGGTCTTTTGGCTGGGTTTATTTTAAAAAGTTGGCTTCTAAACTTACCTCTGCTCTTCCTCTTTACTCAAATACATCTGACCAAACAAATGTCAGCAGGCTATAATCTAATTCTATGGAAGACAGATAGCAAGAGCCAGCTGCATTGGTTTTAGCCAGCTGGGAAAGTCTCCAGCAGCCAGGGTGACTTCTCTGCGCTTTGCTCTTCCTTCTTCATAGGAGTTTCTGTGTACTTTAACAGGACTACAGGGCTGTATTTATGTATATGTGTGTATACATATATATATATATATACACATATACATTATTCTTATACACACTTTAAAAATAATCACATATATGTGTGTAGAGGTATAAACTGTTCTACAATCATAGGTTATATAGTAATATATAGTATAGCTTATATAGCAATCATGGTTAACCATAATAAATGTCAGTAACGATCCACTGGCTGTACATAAACACAGTATCAAGGCCACATATGCAAGAGGCTCCTTTACCCACCGCTGTTAATGAAACTGCTATTTATAGAAAACATGTTTGTTTGTGTGCTCACAATGAAGATTGAGTAATGAATTCCTCAGGGTTATTTCAGGTTCACACACACACAAAAATTTAAAGTGCTTACACAGCTGCACCTGGACTTCTTCCCTTCTGTTTGGCAGCCAGGAGTTATCCTGGGCTCTGAAATAGCTTCTCTTGTTTAACATTAACTTTAAACAATGTAAACAGCTAACAATATCCCATAGTTAGCCATAATGCTAAGATACACACAGCACTGAGGAACCCTCACTCTCCTTATTTGCAAGGATAATTAAGAAATTGTAGACAGGGATATACAAGGCCACTATTTGCCTGGTTTTCAGGTCACTGGAGTCCCACAGAAATAAGGAAGACCAACCATTGCCAGATCCATATCAACAGGTTGAGGAATTCTCTAAGTCTCCATTACCCAAATCATGACTGAGCAGCTGCAACTTCCATGGACAACTCCCAGCCTGCAGCTGCTGCACCAGGGTGGATTGGCAAAGGGAAGGCAAATAATGGGGCAAACCCCACCATCGACTGTTAACATCTCTGGGGACGTGTGGAACCACAGACATACTTTCAGCTGGTAATGAGAATTTAGCAAACACTGTGTCCAGTTCACTCCTGGCATGGATGGAATCACCACAGAGAAGCTGGTATTTCAGGCTGCCCTTCCGTCTGTGCTGGTTTGGCCTGCCCAGCATCGTAATTTCACAGCTAAAGCAACACTTCTGGGCTGACAGACCTTCACCCAGACATTCAGTGCAGCTCACAGCCAACAAAAGCCACTGCTTCTTATAAACTTCAAGATTCTGGGCTATCGATTTTTGCCAGTGTCACACAGGAGTGCTGACGTGTCCTTGCAGTGTTAATAACCACAGCTGCAACGTAGCTGGGCTTGTGGACAGCTGCAGCCAGGGCATAAATGGCTGCCTCTTAAGGGTGAGGGGTAAGATTAGGAACAGGCTCATGCCCTGAGCTGCAGGTGAAGGTAGGCACTTTTCAGGAAAGACAGAAAATCAAGCCCACTCTTCTGAGATACTCAGCATCAGCAGACATCCTGTGTTTCACTGATAGAAGCCCAGTGTTATTCTCTCTGTTTGCAAATGGGTCTTGTAACAAAGCATTTCTGTTAACAGAAGGAACAAATGTTTTTTCTTTTAGTGAATCCTGCTTTAGAAACTAAGATTTTTTTCTTACAAACCTAGCAGAAACATTAATTTTAAGGCTTCTCCTCCTCCTGAATTCCATGCAGTCTGATAACTCCATGATGCCTGAGAAGCCAGACTAGATACGATAGCACCTCAATGCACAGCAAATCTCAAAACGTGATCAGGTTAGAGTACCCTGAAATGTCTTTGGGAGCTGCTATCATCTCCTCCTCAACAACCATTCATTAACCAACTGCTTGCCCACATTGTTTATAGGTATTTCAAACAGCACTGATCTTAACGTTGATCTGTAAAGAATTCCAGTTGGTAATCCCCCTCTATTGTGAAAAACGAACATTTCTCTCTATCTTTTATCAGTATTTGCAGCTTGCCTTATCATGTATTTGAAGAAGTCTGTGACATGTTGAGGAAACTCCCACAAGCCTAGAAGATTTCAGGCAGAATCCCACTCTGTAATTCCCCCTTATCACGTAACAATACACAAGATATGAACAGCCTGAAATGAGCGCATTGACTAGTGATTCCTGGCAAGAAAGAGCAAGCTTCTCCCTTCCAGAAACAGAGCAGGAATATAAGTTATTAGCTTTCAGACCACAAACCCATCAAATTAATCATCTGTGGACATCAATAACAAATAGATAGATAGATAGAGATATAGATATGGAAAATAACCATCAACCCAGAATGAACACAGGCACTGTTGTTTACGTCAGGGAACATCATTTCATGTCTTGCTTAAGTGGTCACCAGGTTCCTTCTCTTTGGTTGAAATATACACTGAACACCTTACATCAGAAAGAGAAATGAGCAATACAAGAAATGTTCAGTATCCGTTTCAAGATAAACATGAGAAAAACGAACTACATGATAAGACACAGCACTGTCATCATTCATTTTTCTGGAAGAAAAGTATATGGTGTGTGGCCTCTCTCTTTAGCACCGCACTTTCAGGCTAGTGGTCACATTCTGCTCCTCTTTTCCCTTTCAAACTCTCCCTTCCAAGAGGCACATGCTATTCTGTACAGTCACAGTTGTCAGGGTAATGTCCAGAACCCATGGATTAATAAAAGTGTGAAATTACCTTCGTCATTTGACCCTACAGAACAATTTAGGTGGGCAGAAATAGTATCCTATCAACTCAACACTGAGTTGAGTTATCCTTCTGCTGGCACAATCAGTTACTTGTTATCCCTGAAAAATGGCTCCCATTGGGATCTAGATGCAGCATCTATATATATAATCTATATATAATCACAAGCTGGTGATTTTAACAGGAGAAAGCTGCAAGGGAAAAGCAGTGGCCATCCAGTTCCTCAAACATCATGTCCGAAAGCTCACTTTGATTTCTTCAATCACCAGTCAGCCTTTCAAAGCTGTTTTTTATGTAACCTGCCAGGAGCATGGCCTGAGGCTGTGCAGTATCTGAGCCAGAAAGCTGAGATGTGCATGCAAACAGCCTCAAAGAAGAGAAGAGGCTTTGGGGATCATGCATGTTTTCTCTGGAGAAATCTGTTGTTATCAGCTTTGAAGACAACGTTTGTTTATCAGCTAAGCAGGCTGCTTGATGTTAACATAGGGTTAGAGATCCTTTCGAAAGGCACCTGGCCTGTGGTGTATCTGCTCCAGCCAAATATAGATCTCCATTTCTGCAATTTCTGTCAACTCTTAAATCCCATGGTCAGCATTGTGCAGAGGGCAAATCAGCCAACTGTCTCCTTCAAGCTTTAATTGCTGTGAATCTTGAATTCTGAGGGGACAAAGGCACACCAGTGCCAGTGCCTCTGGTCCAGCAAAGCATCCAAATTGAGAGGGGCCATCACTGCCCGTGCAGAAGAGCTTTGTGTTATTTGAAATACAAGGCAGTCCCAGCACCTGTCCCATAGCACATCTGACAGCCTGAAAACCCAACTCACAGGCAGAATTTTATCTCAAATCTTTCTTAGGGAAGTTCCCTTCTCAAAAGTTATTTACTTTTTCAAGGCTTCCTACCATGTTCCTCTCCTTACATTGCTATTTATTTACTAAACCACAAACTTGCATGTACTTGAAAGACATATTTGCTAACAGACTTCACAATACATTGTCTGATTGAAAGTAAGATGTCCCATAAAATACTCAGAGGAAAACTGTTTCCATGTCAGGAGAAGACAGTAGCAGGCTGTTAACACTTTCATGTGAAATAACAAAATGCACATCCGTAATTTCTCCATGTTCAAATAAACACTGAGTGAATATAGTGACGTGAGACATCTGCCAAGTCCACAATCCATTTCTTACGCTAGAAGCTTTTTAGTCTATCTTATCTGAATGAGAAAACAGAGAACTCCACCTTCTGAAAAGCTGTAGCACTGACTGCTACTGAAAGAGCTAATGTCAAAATAGAAAATGTCTTAAAATACTTTCTCCATTACAGTGTGTGGAAAACTAGTCCTTGAAAGTACAGAGATATTATTACTTTCCCTAATGCCTGAAAATTACAAGAAAGGATGAAAAGTACTAGAAATTAACTATTTCCACCTGACACCAGTGTTGAATGCTCTTATAAGGCAGGAAAAAAAGCCTCAGCCATGCTGAGAAGTGAAGCAAAAACCTGGATGAAAAAGGCAGACTTTAACGTTGTGAAGCAATCACGTCTGGGAATTCCACACATGTGAGGTGTTCAGGTTTCTTTGGCCTTCAGGAAGGTAGGAAGTTAAAGCCAGGAGAAAACTCACCGTGGGACAGTTGTATGTTACCAGTGCATCCCCTTTCCTACGGTATTTTGCTTTTAACAGCAGCTGAGTTCCTCACATAACATCTCTCATCCACTACCGAGCCACTTAAATACAGATATCAATTATCAGCCACATAAAAGGCTTCAGTCATTGATCCAGAAAATCAGCTTAGTCTCCCTTGGCTTTTGCATGAAGTCAATTATGCTGATGTGGAGCACATATCACACACTGGCAGAGAAAGCCAAACCCTGCAGAAACACTGTAAATATATCTACTTAGCTAATATCCCAAAGTTTACCCAGCGCGAATGCTGCGAATACCACCAAAATTCAGCATATCAAGCTCTTGTATTGCCACCTCGTGGCTGATGCACACATAACTCGGCTTACAGGGAGGAGAGCGGATCAGGAATTCCTTGTATTGCATAAGAAGGGAATCAATGCGGGCATAAATCGAAGCAGAGTTTTAAACTGAGTTGCATTTAATACTGATACTTTGCAATGGAATGAGGATCTTCTCTGAAGGAAGAATATTAATCAAATACTAGGTGAAGAATCAGGAATGAAATGGAAACGCAAGCAAACATCTCACCCATGATGTGTCAGCTCTGCAGTTGTCCCTCAGCCTGGCAGTCTTGATGGCGGGACACAAAAGGCAACGGTGTCACCTATAAGTGACTTCAAAATTATTCCAGTTACGCAATCCGTCTGGGAAATTCTTGTAAATGTTTCCAAGGCCCCTGGGTGATTTGATATTCAATTGACATAGAGAGAGCTGTGGTTTATAGGAAATGCTACCTTTCTTTGAGAATTAGATCCCACAATACTGTAAGGGTTGAATTTGATTATGTCTGCATCTACTTGAGAATAAGGAAGGGCAAAGGAGCCATGGGCCCACTGAAGAACAAGGAGGAAAATACAAGTGGAGGGGTGTTTACTACTGAAAGAGACATCAACTACTGCCCGGAGAACTGTGTGGGTGCTCACCAGGCTCCAGCCAGGCCTTTCATACCAGCATTTTCTATTTATTTTCATTTCGCATAGCAGCTCCCTGAACTCTCCAAGTAATTTCCATCAAACCACCTGGAAGTTTATATACCTGCACTGGCAAGCAGAGGGAGTTTCAGCTTTCATATTTACTTTTACATTCTAAAAGCAGAATGGTTTTCTCCTTTCCATCAGCATCATCCAGAGTACTAAGTCAGACAGCCAGGATAAAGGATTCATCCTTAACAACTGAATTAGAAAAAGAAACATTCTTATTCTCATTATTATCTCTTGTTAGTTCTTGCTCTAATCCATGTTATTTTTCCAAGTACATTGCCATGAAAATAATGATCCTTTCATGACTATTCTATTTATCATAATGGAAGCCAAGTCTTTACTGTCAGTTCTGGACTTTTTGTGTGCAAATGCTTTCAAAATGCCTGCAAAAATCATTTGCTTACAAGGCTAAGATAAATTGCTTTATGATTTATAGGAAGACAATCACACATAAAGATCGATGATTTATAATGGAAAGAGTAAGCACCTTAATCATCCCTAACTGCATCCACATTTCTTCTACTTAGGCTTAGCCTGTCTCCTAATAGGATTTAGTCCCAAGCACTTCCTACTTTCCCTGGTTACATTGCTGGTATCCCATTAAACAGCCAAGACAGATCAACCTTGGCTTTGCCTTAATCTTTTAAGTGAATGGTTTTTAGAACAAATAATTTGACCATTACAGGCAGGGTGGAGAAATAGTCACAAAAGCTTTCTCAGTTATGCCACAAGCAAATATTTTTGTTAGTGAGCAATACCAATGCGTAAGCTTTGGGGAAAAGATACCATGTGCCTACACACATTGTGTGATTATTTAAATTTTATGGGAGATGCACAACTTTCTTCCCAAGACTTTTATCTTATTTGAAAATTAAGTCCGTGCATGACTGTTTGTGGAGAATGGAGAGATTTTGGACTGAGGATACTGTCTAAAAAAAGCTGTGTAAAAAGAATAATTGCTGAAAGCTAACAAGCCACAAATAATAGCATTCTTACAATAGTATTTTAAAAATAAAGAGGATTTTCATAGTTGATTCTGGGTTTGGAGTTGTCTTAGAAAAAAAACAGTATTGAAACTGAATTTGATGGAGTCTAAAGTCAAGCCCAAAAGGAGCTGTCAGCACCATAGTCTGCAAACCCCTGGGTCATTGTAAAATCAGCAAAGTTATTTAGCATGGAAAAATACGAAAGCATATTCCATATTAATTGGTCTGGTGTTTGAAGGATGGACATTAAATTTAAATCTAAAACAAGATCTTTTAGATCAATAAGGCACAAAGACCAATTAAAAAAAACTATGTACCTATCAGAGGACATATAAAGAGGTCCATGAAAAAGAAACAAAAATTAAACAACAAATTACAGCAAGGAAAGATAGGAGAAGAAAGGAACACATAAGCACCAAATACCCCTGGGTGGAAAGAGATGAGGAAACAGGGAACAAGTTACTTTTCAGCTGAAAAAGATGACATGATAAAAAAATAGATTTACTGAAAAATAAGATGATCAAATGAAATAAAATAAACATGAGGGAGGGTGACAAACCACATCAAAGGAAAAGGAAAACTACTCGTTCAAATGCTCTGACTAATCCAAGAGATAAAAGCTGCAGAAGGATTAAAGACTGCAGAAAATAACCACTGCCCTCTTGCCTACAGACACCACAGAGCCAGGCATGACTACCCCTTCGATGTACATAGAAAGCAAATGCTTTTCCCACCCTTAGGCCTCATAAAGAAACAAAACCCTTAGATTACAGCATAAGCAATAATAAGAAAAGAGGTGTATTGGTATGACGTATGCTTCTGGAAGGGAGTGGGTGCAATCAGGGCATCTGCCATCACAAGGTGATTATCCCAGCACCAGGAAATTTACTGGAGACGTGCTGGGGGAGGTGGATTCTGAAGCTTGTGTTGCTGTTGTGGAGCTTTATGCTGGTTCACCATCCCAGAAGCCAGACTGTCCCTGTGAAATGAAAGCAGAAGTACAGGAGGCATGAATTAGGAACAAAATGGCAAAAATCAGCTCTAACAGAGTTAACTGGTTCATTGCAAAGGGAGAGATGCTAACACAACACAGCATCTCAGAGATTTCAAAGAAGTAAATTTCTGGTCCTTCACCAGTTCCATTGCCCTTCTCTGGACCTGCTCCAGCACCTCAATGTCTTTCTTGTAGTGAGGGGCCCAAAACTGGACACAGGATTTGAGGTGTGGCACACCAGTGCTGAGTAGGACAATCACTGCCCTGGTCCAGCTGGCCACGCTATTGCTGACACAGGCCAGGATTCCATTGGCCTTCTTGGCCACCTGGGCACAGCTGGCTCATGTTCAGCCATCCTTAACCAGCAGCCCGAGGCTGATTTTCCCCAGGCAACTTTTCAGCTTTTTCACTCTTCTCTCAGCCTGTAGCATTGCAGGGGGTTGTTGTGGGCCAACAAGAGAAGAAAGAGCAAGGGATTATCTGCAGTCAGTGGCCCCTGCCAGCACTAAGGAATCTAACCATCTGCTCCAAGTAGGCATTTACCTGAACCTCCAGCAAGTAAGAACTTTCCATAGTCATTTTTTTTGCTAGCACTTATATGTACTAGAGAATAGGAATTTCAGCTGAGTGGGAAAGTGGTGCATGGAGAACATTACCAGGCCCTTTACAAGATAATGGCTATTTTGGGGGGATCTAGTGTGTCAGAACTAGATGCTCTCTTCTTGTCAGTATTATTTGGATAATTAATTATTGAAACTTTTCTAAGTCTGCACAGTATTTCCATTTAGTGATCTCCTCATTATATTATCACCTCTACATATTACTTCTCAGACAGAATGGCAAAGATTTTAACAATGTCTATAAAGTGCTTGCCATTGTCTCAAAGGTAAAAAGGTTTTTAGCACCATGCTCTGACCAACTGAGCCCCTTTTCCAGTCAGTGACAACTTCACCAGACTGCCACAACTCCTCAAATATGATCAATAGTGGCTTAGACACTTCATCTGCCAGTTCCCTCAGGTCCTGTGGGCGCATCTCATCATGTCCTATGGACTTGTGCACCTTCAGGTTCCTTAGACAGGCTCAAACCTCATCTTCTCCTACAGCAGGTGGTTCATTCTCCTCATCCTTAACTTTCCATCTGCACCTCTTCTGGTGAAGACTGCACACTTGCCAGTGAAGACTGAGGCAAAAAAATCATTGCATACCGCAGCATTCCCCATATCCCAGGTGTTCCATTCCCTTCCAGGGAGGGCCCATGTTTCCTCAGTCTTCCTTGTATCACCCACGTGCCTGCAGCTGCAGAGTATTTCCCCAGCACTTCAAGAAATGTAGCCCAGAAGAAATCCCCATCCATCCCACAAAAGACTGTCAGCTGTGAGGTGCAAGACTGCCGGCTGGTTTTCCTCACTGTGCACCTCTTTTCATTTCCCATGGCCCCTTCCTCCATGGACTTCCCTGTGATCTCTTCCATAAGCCCATCAGGGCCAAATGCTTCCCTTTACTGAGCTGTGGAGAAACTCCCCAAGCTGTTCCTCCCTCTGCACTCTGGCACCTCTCACTGAGCCTCTGCGAGGGATGGAGACTCTTGCCACAAGTATCCCAAGGCTGGAGATCTTCCTTATCCCGCTCCTGCACTGCTGATGGCAGGGAATTCCCTGCAGATGGGAGCACCTGCCTTTGCTGCTCGAGGATCTTCTGTAGCACCGTGCTGAGCACCCTCTTGTACCCTGAATGGCTCTCCAAGTCCCTATCCGAAGGCCTGACCGGAGCTGTGATCCTTCCAGACAGGACCCCACCATGAAGGGGATGAAGAGAGCTCTGTGTGTCAGCCCTGGTCTGGAGGCTGAGCTGGGAGTGATAATTATCCCTTTTCAGAGACTGGAAAAGGTAATCTGTTTTGAGACTTCTCGAGAGGCTTGGAATGTGCGCTAGGGGGTAGATCAGACCTTGCTCTGGAGAAGTAGTGCTCTGCCCAGCAATGTCTGTCAATCACGGCACACTGGAGGCAGCCCCAGTTTTGCCTAACCCAGCCCCTGAGTGGCCAAGAGACCTGAAGTCCCTCCTGGGAGGAAGGCCCAGGATGGGCTGAAAAGGTTCGAGGTCACCACGAGGAAGAAGGGTCACCACGAGGCAAGCACATGGTCCTTTAGCCCTACCTTCATCTTGGAGTTTTACATCACTGGAACCCAGGAGTTGGTAGATATATGTCAGTTTTTCAATATCTTTCCAGTCTTTCTGTTTTTCTCTCCTTCTTCTTCTTCTTCTAACTCTCTCCTCACGGGTTGTAACATCAAGTAAGTTTAAAGGTTTTCTGTGTTCAGTGGGCTAAGTCTATGTTGTGATAAGTGATGTTAGGCTGTGTTTACTCTTTTGACAATGTTCCTTAATTTTCTGTAGTTTGCCAGTACATTTTTGTGTGCTTTTTACCTCTTGAGAATATTTGGTTGGGATTTTCTCCTTTGCATCTACCCAGAACATAATAATATTGGTTTGATCCTGGAATTCAGTGACTGGGGTGTAACACTGCCTGCTTCCCTTCCACCAGCAAATCAGGGGTGTCAGTTGCGTGGTTGCTGCAGGAGCTTTTGTGCATTCAGCTTCAGGACGTTGCTACTCTGCAATTTGGTAATGTGGGGAATAGATATCTGTCTGACATCTGCAACAGGGCTCCCACGCTGGCCTGTGCGGCT
>VZTG01000215.1:0-69363 GCA_013397845.1 Melanocharis versteri
GAAGTTTTCAGCTACCATGCTAGGTTTCAGCTACCAAGCTGGTCCAGGACCAATGACCCGAAGGTTTAATCTTGGCTGTGCTATTTGACCCTAAAGTTCATACCCCTGACCTGTAGCACAGGAGCTTCTTATAAAAGCCCTACACAACTGTTCTTAGAGGTAATGCTGCCATCACAGGCAGCTGGCATTCAAATGTAGCAAGAAGAAAGCTCTTCTCTCTCATTCACCGAGTCCTCCATTTCAAGACCACTTCATCATGGCAAAGGAACAATGGAAAGTGAGACGAAATTGTGGCTTTGTAAGGCTATTTTGGCTGTCGCCTTCTTTTTTTTTTTTCTCAAAAAAACCCTATATGACATCTTTCTGACAACTTACAGAATAACAGCTGTAACAGCGCCAAAGAAAGAAAAAAAGAAAAAAAAAAAAAAAGGATGAGACAAATTTGCCACCAGAGGAACATAAAAGTTGTGGTATTTTTTCCCTTCCCTATATTAAGGCAAAAGAAAAAAAAAAACGTTCTGGCAAGTAGGCTGAGTTTGTATTAAAGGAAATTGCTCATCATAGTACAAAGAATATTTGAAACCAAATTGCAGATATTTGCATAATAGTTCTTTTACTTTCTTTCTCCCTCTTTTTTTTTTTGGTAAAACAAAAAGATGAACAAGACACTAATTGTAGGGTTTTTTCCCTCCCAATAAGAAAAGAGCAGATGGTCCTCACTGGGGGGAGTGACTCCTTCCCTTTTCTTCCTCAATGTATGTGAAGAAATAAATAAATGAATAAATAGAGGCTATTTGATGGGATAATGGAGGAGCAGATCTAAGAAAGATTCTGATGCAACAAATTAGAAAAGGGACCTGAATTTAACTAGTTTTGCTCACATTCAAATTAATACAGTTCCCACTCACTTAACTCTTAAGTATGGGGACTCCTTGAAACAATTTTAGCCTTTTTTCTGCTGTGACTTGAAACTGTCCCTAAAGGCCACCAGAATAAATACCTGCAGACAGGTGAATGACCCAGTTTCCAGAGCACAAAATTACTCTGCCTCATTTTTTCCTTTTTACACCATTCATTTTTCTCCGACAGATGCATACAGGGATAGCACTTGCTGCCCACTCCCCCTTTGAGTAAAGGTAAGAGGTTCCCTGTGAGCTTGGAGCTGGAGCACTTTTCTTTATAATCTGGATTGATCAGAACAGAGATGAGATTTTTTTTTTGTCTTCCAAGTGCCCAGACAGAAAGCTTTGAAGCTTGTGTCCTTTAGTCTCCAGCTACTCTCCATTGCCAAATCTATCTGCGTCCAAAGGAAAAACACTTCCGTACAATAATAAAAGCAAGCAGTGCCATTTGTCTCATTCTGATGTTACAGGAAAGCTCATGCTTTTCCAATAGTTTTGGGCAAGAGTTTCAGGAAAAAAGTAAAAATGTTTTTTATAGAATATTATGGACTTCTCCGTAATGAATTAAGACACACAACAGAGAGCAAGGAAATCTTCATTATAGATCTACGCCACTAATGGATACTAATTTAGCATGAATCCTGGCTTCACATAGTTATCCTCATTAGTAAAACTATTGTTATTTTTATTGAACTTGCATCTACACAAGAACTAAAATCAGGGCTATATGTATCCAGCACAGCACAAACACAAAGTAAAAGAGATTGCAATTGTTCTGCTCGAGCCTAATTAGACAAAACAGACAAACAACGACAACAGAAACATTATGATTTCGCAGCATTCTAAGAATCTGTTCAGCAAATAAGGGATACGAGTCCCCAGTTTCAAACCTGTTTGGACATGAAAGACCCTAGAGCTGCAATCTTTGTGACACTTTGACACTCAGCAGCTTGGTTCCTAATATAATTGTCTAAAACATTTAAGCAGGTGAGGCACCTGAAGTCACAAACTTGGCTGGTGGCACTGGCATCTTTCAAAAGCAGCCTCTGCAATTTTCTGGACCTTTTGGTAGCCGTGTGTCTGCAGCTCTTGTCTCTACACTCAACTGGCACAACTACAGGAATGAGTTTGAAATTCTAATTTAATGGAGAAGAAACTGAGGTACCAAAAGGGTACAACCAAAATCACATGGGAAGTCTGGAGCACAAGTGGAAACAGTGGTCCAGAACACTTTACTTTTCTCTCCTGAAAAAATTCATGTCCATCATTCCTCTCTTCTGCCCCTTTTGAACGTGGTTACATTATTGCTGCATTAAGCTCAACTCCTGTGATTTATACACACAAGCCTGTATTAAACAGTAACATTAAACAATGACATTAATGTTATTTTAATGGTTCACACTTATCTGCCTGCCATGTGCACTAAGTAACAAGACAGCAGCCCAAAGAAGGTTGAGTTTGCAGGTCCCAGTGAGCAATCACCAGACCTATGACTGGCTTCTGTCAGCAGAGCTATGTCAAAATGGGGTCTGAGGAGGTGCAACTGCAATTTGAAAACCTCACCTAAAACTGTTTCCTGATCTGTCCATACTCTGCAGTCACGTTTGAAGTATCTCTAAGTTGGCTGCTGTTTCTGAAAAGTAACTCAAAATCCAGCTAAAGCACGATTTTCATTTTGGCCTCCCAGGATGAGTAAGAACCCCCAGTTCTCAAGACTGAGAAGAAAGAGTGCTCTGAGTACACCTACAGCAGACCTTATAAGGTGGTATTTAACTTCCCCCTTTCCTACTTTGCTGTTATTGCTAACAATTACAGCTGAAAACAGAACATAAATGCTAGCCAGCATGGTGGTTCCTGAAGAACAGCCTTTGATGCCAGTTTTGTTTCCCTGACCATGCAGTTTGTAAACCAGTGGACTCAGCACGGTGCATGCACCAGCAGCAGTAAGATAATGCCATGCTTTGCCATACTTAGGTCCACGTTGGAAATTTATTTCCACCCAGAGTGGCCCAGGGCACAACTCTCTTCAGCTCCTGCCCTCATTCATTAGTATGGTCAAGCATCCCTGGCCAGACTTTTCCTGAGATGCTGGAGATGGCAGCTCCTGAGGTCCCTGAGATCCTGGAAGCAGGCAGAGCTGACAGCAAGCCATCACCCTGCCAGGTCAAACAGCATGCTCTAAAGGAAATCTGGACATGAGAACTGTTCATAACCTTCTCCAGGTTGCTTGCAGAGGCTCTGAAACACGCTGACCTTTGTGTCATTCAGAGTCCTGTGTCCCGTGGTGGATTCCAGCACCCAATGCAGCACCTGCTTGCCTCCCCCGCTTGCTGCTGCAGAATTAATCTAACAAGAGAATTACCATTTGAAGCAATAATGATGATCAGATTTAAATACCTGGCAGAAGGGAAAAGGAACTCCTTCTGAAGGCTTGTTCTTTAACATGAAAGCTCCCTGAGTACCAGGGGCCATACACAGAGCACTGGGTGACATTCACCCACAGGCAGCTGCTGTCCCCCCAGTGCTCCACACACACGTTCTTCCCTCAGAGCCTGGGTAGGAGAAACGTGCCCCCTGCTCGAGGCAAGTATCACAGATCTGTTTCTCCAATTTGGCAAGCCCAGAGTAAACGTTACTGCTCTCTTAACCCAGATGAAGATATTCACCTGATAAAGAGTTAAGCAAGCACAAAGTCTGAAAAATCAGATTTCCTAACCTTCTGCTTCTAAATATTCTTGCCATAAAATGCCCTCAAACAAAGCTAAACAAAAGATGCCAGAAAAGAACAACTCAGCTGTTTTTCCTAATAATTGTCGAGTAAATAAATGTACTTAAAAGCTGACTTCATACTGTGCTGTGCATTTTTCTGAAAGCACAGCTGTGCTAACGGGAGAGATACTACACAGAATACACTGCTTTTCACATTAATTTTGCAATTCTTCTAGTGGCTGGGGCAAGCACCTGTCTGGAATGCACGTCTGACCTGCTGCAGGGCAGATCCAATTACAGTCCAGCATCTAATATATTTCAAAGCCTTTTGTTTGTCTGCTAGGTCTTACAAATTGTTTAGGTGGTAGCTGACTTAGCCTGTGAAGTCTGCAGAACTTCCTAAGCTAGGAGACAGCACAAATATACATTTAATCCTGTGACTGCACCCTCCTGGGACACAGTGGCCACTCCCAGGTTGTGCACAACATTCTCTCACCTTCTCTCTGGAGAAGCAGGACTCAGGAGCAAATGAACAGAGGTATTAAAGAAAATTAATAATCTTTCTATACATCCACATCCACGCTCCAAGCAAAAAGTAAGGTGAATGCTTACAGAAGGACAGGTTCACCAGAGGCTGTTGCATGGAAGTGCAGCAGTGCACATCCAGGTCCAGATCCTGTATTCACACTCACTTGGCCAATCGCTTTTTCTACGGGGAAATGCTGAATTTGGGTGGCACAGCAGGAAATAACTAGAGGTCCAAAAGCCCTGTCATTAAGGGGGTCTAACGAGCTGTTGGCCAGAGTTTTGCACTAACCACCATCTCCTTGAAACTCCCTCCATGCCTGTTCTGCTTTAGGAAGCCTCGTTAAGGAGCCTCTCTATGTAACCAAACAGAGAAGGTCACACCATGAGTCTTGTTTGCATGTATTTCCTCAGAGCCAGGACAAACTCTTAGGATTAAGGAGGCTACATGTTTTGAAGGGGTGGTTTTGGACTTCATATCTTTTGGATGTAAGAGATTTGAGCTTTTTTGAGTCCAGTTTTCAATGAGGACCTTAAGCAGAGGTTCACTGGGCAGTCAGTGGAGTCACTGCATACTTAGACTGGAGTACAAGTGTGCTGCAGCATTAAATGGTGAGACTAACTTAGTTGTTCAGAAGGTTCTGGAAATCCATCTGTCAGGTGTGCCACTACTCTAGGATAATAACTAAGAATGAAAAATGAAACAAAAATAAAATTCCACTCCAGGGACCACACCCTACGGTCTATTAATGCACAAATGTGATGGAATCAGCATCAGACAAGCGCCACTCACTTGACTCCTATCAAGCCAGTGCCACCAGGAGAAGATGGCCCTAGGTCAGTGTCCTGCAGCCTGGCAAGGAGGCAGGCATGGCACAACACTGGAGCACTGTGCTCTCCACCACCCACGATCAGGGCTGGTCTCTGGCTGCTCCCTCACTGATGAGAGCCTGTTCTGGAGGTGTGATGTGCCTTTAAATGCGCTGCATCTCTCAGAGCAGGCAAACCCTCCGAGGCTGCCCTGCCTGTCACAGCGCTCGCACAGCACAGAGGGTACCAGTCTGACTGACTGCTCACAGGCACTGCCTGCGTTGTTGACACTGAATTCAAAAGCCAGCGATTGCCCCATGTGATTCAAATGCATCAGAGAGATGCCCCACTTTCCTCCACATACTCGAAACTAGCACAAATCAGGGATGCGAAAGCTCTCCCTCTTGAAGGTCATACTTGCAGGCTGCTGGGTCAAACCTTCCTGCCCACCTCAGAGAAGCAGTATTAATGCAGGAATAGACACCTTCATGCACTTACAGAAGCAATTCTGGCTCACTGTGTATTTTGGAGCAACATAAAATAAATTAGGAAGAAAAGCAGTACTGTGATCCCTGTCCTGCAAACACTGAGGGCATGGACCACCGTGCTGACTCCAGCAGGGCTCAGGTGCTGAGAATTAATGCTGAAATGCTTGAAAGTGTAGGAGATAAATTTTGTAGAATCCCCCCCCCCATGCTTCTTCCTTCTCCCTGCTTTGTGCCAATTAAGTCTCCCAGTTCATCAGAGCCCGAGTTAGCAGAGGAGGAACTTCAGCTCTAAAGCAACAGGCCTCTAGTGCACAACAAACCAAGCGTAGATTTTCCATCAAGCGTCTCATCAGGGACAGCTCCCACCAGCATTTCTGTGAATCTTACCCTGAAAAAATGATCGTGGTGATGAGAAAGCAAAATCTAGCCCATTTTCAGTTCACTTTTATGCATAATAGCCAAGGACCTCAGCAACCAGACTCGTTCCCTCTGGAAGGTGTCAGGAGAAGTAACAGTGGGCTTCATTCTGGGGATTCCCCCCATGCAGATCAGGAGTAGGTGGTTCAACAGTAAAAATATCATGTAATTCTGACAAATGTTTTATTTACAGCTTGTGACACACATCATTGTTTCAGAGCAGTCTGTCCAAAGTGATTTGTTTCTTACTATTTTGATGCAACTAGCAAAAATATTTGAAGTTGTAACCACGCAGTCTAACAAAGCCATCATCTCAGCGGTGCTCAAACAGGAGGGTAAACAGACACCACCACTGACCAGCTTATATGGATTTTCAGCCTTGGCTGCACATATCTTTCCAAAGGAGGGAGTTATTGCTTTGATTTTTGATTTAGGATGAGTGATGGCAAGGTCTCTAGAATGAAAAAAAAAAATCTATCAAGTTCTCACTCCTTTCTGAGGAGTCTTCAGGCATTGCTTTGATATTTTCTGGTATCACTGAAAAGCTTGACTTTATAATCCCACACTCAAAGCCCCTTCCTTCTTCAGGATCAATTTAAAGGGATAGCATCAGATGAAAACCTAATTTCATTAAGTGTATAATTAACATTAAGAATTGTTTTAATCAAAGATACATTTTGCCTGGTATTTAATTTCTCACAACGGAGAGTTCAAATCAGACTCATCTCCATCTTTCCCTCATCCGTATTCAGCTGCACAAGAGCCCCACACTCAGGACCTGGGTGCTGCAAAGGGATGGTATTTGAACATGGAAAGTTTCATTGGGCTGTCTGGTTCACTGTTAGATTTTTATTCTCCTGACCAAGCTGGCACCAGTGAGCCACAACGTCCTCAAAAGCTGCCTCATGCTCCCTGTGTCACATGGACATTGCTCTGCCTGTGATTTCCTCCGAAGTTTCTACACCTCTGCCTCCCACCTTTTCTTCCCTACTTTCTTTTACCATCCTGCTGACCTACACCTCTCCTGAAGATAAGATTAAAACCTCTTTAAAAAGATCCTTTAAAGAAGCCATGGCCCTCAAAGGGCAAAGGGCAGGGTGGGGACAGCAGAGGATGGGCCAGGGCTGCCCACACCTCCTACACGTGTGGGTGTGGTTGGGGTTGCTGACACCTGGTCAGCTCTAAAGTATTCATGTGCATTGGCAATAAATTCAGCTAAATTCCCCCTAGATTTCCACAAGATTTGGGCACCCTACTGTCAGGGTAATACATCCAGACATAGGTAACAATATAATAATAATGACTCTTTTTTTCATGTTGATAAAATGTTGGCATTTGCAATAACCCCCAGATCAAGTGCAACATCAGATCTTTTATGTGTGGCCATGCTCAGGTCTTGGCATCTGTCAGGGCGAGCCAAACAACTCCCCAACCAAACATGATTCAATGAGTGGCTGCCTGCTACCAATACAAACACCTCAGTCAAATCCATAAATACAACTGTATTTAATAGTTTTTATTTGTGCCTGTGTGGATGCTCTCGAAAAGGAAAAATCTCATTGAATTACAGAAGCCAAGCAGAAAGTTGTAGGCAAACACCATTTGAACTTGCAGTACTGCAGGAGGGAATGCCTATTTTATAAGTGATCTAATTTGAAGATGCTACAAAGAGGGTGAAATAATAATTTATGTTATGCTTTCATCCTCTTTTGTGAATAACCACAATCTCAAGATCATTACTTACGCTCATAAGACGGCCTGGTATCACAGATCCTGCATTTCCAAAAGACTATCGAACTAACAGGACTCTACAAATCAAAACCCAAACACTTTTTCCTAGCATTTCCTACAGCAAACTTTGACAAGGCCAACTGGGGTGAATCTGCTTTTCAACGGCCTCACAGCTGTCTGGGAAAAAAAGTGAAAAAGGTTTTTTCTAAGTGATACTGCCAGGGAAACTTCAGGCACAGGAAGAACTAGTGATTTCCCCCAGGGACCAGTGCTGGGGCCAGTCCTGTTTAATATCTTCACTGATGATCTGGATGAGGGGATTGAGTCCACAATCAATAAATTTGCAGATGACACCAAGCTGGGAGCATGCATTGATCTGTTGGAGGGTAGGAGGGCTCTGCAGAGAGACCGAGAATAGTTGGATAGATGGGCAGAGTCCAATAAGATAAAGTTTAATAANTTCACTCTCTAGAACTTCCTGAAAGGTGGTTGTAGCCAGGTGGGGGTCGGTCTCTTCTCCAGGCAATGACTGACAGAACAAGGACAGAGTCTTAAGCTGCACCAGGGGGAGTTTAAGTTAGACATCAGGAAAAAATTCACTGAAAGTGATTGGGCACTGGAATGGGCTGCCCAGGGAGGTGGTGCAGTCACCGTCCCTGGAGGTGTTTAAAAAAAGACTGGATGTGGCATGGTTTAGTTGATGAGGAGGTGTTAGGTCACAGGTTGGACTTGATGACCTCAAAGGTCTTTTCCAATCTATTTAATTCTGTGACTCTGTAATTCTGTGAACTATTAGGAAACCTGGAAGCTCAAGGCACTACCACTGTGCCCAAGTCAGTGCTAGAGGCATATCCACAGCAGCTGAGTGCATGTGCCATGCAAAGCTGACTTTCAGATCTGAAGCAGGGTGCATTTGCAGCCTGATTACAAAGCAGTAACCCCATCCACACTGTGGAGACTTTTGTCTGCCAACACCTATTTTGCATCTTACTGCCAAGATCTGCAGTCACGAGGCTGACACTTAATAAAAAGCAGGAAAATGTACCCATAGCTGTTCCATCATCAGCCTTTCTAACCAACACAATTACTATTTGACATGACTTTTATAAAGCAGAAGCATGGTTACATACAATTAATCCACCTATTCCTTGTTGCATGCCTTCACATTTTTGTTTCTTTAAAAGACCCAACACCACCATGGTGTGATCACCTTACTGGGATCAAAGATGATGCTGCACCTTTGTGGGGCAGCTCAAAACAACATCACTTGTCAGTTCCTTGGTCATTCATAGTGGACTTCTGTGCCAGTGAAATGCCAAAGCCCCAGAAAGCTGCAGCATGTCCCTGAGAGGAATACCCCTCACCTTTTTCCAGAGGGCTGATCTGCAAGTTTGAGTGGAGCTACAAACATTTAGAAGGTGACACAACGTGGTTGAAGGTGTTTTCTGGACCTCCAGAACACTGAGAGCATGCCAAGCAGTCACATTAACACTGACATCAATAACTTTTTCTTTGTCTGGAGTTTCACTCCCATCTGTGCCCCTCATCTGATGAAGAGATTTGTCACAGAGCGACCAGACACATCTCCCACCCCTGCTTAAAACCAGGCAGGACACAGCATTCAGATCCTCAGAAATGGCCTAGCTCTGGAAAATGGTTCCCTGCCATCCACAACTTAATCACATGCACAAAGTGTTTAACACTCCATTTTGGATTTGACAACATTCTTGCCTAATGAACTCAGTCTGAATTTTGAAACAATGAATTACTTCAAAGGAGGAATTCACCAGAGTTCATTCAGAAAATGATAAAACCAGGTGCTTCAATCACTATCATATTTCAGAAAACATTTTCTGGCTGAGGAATTCACTGGAATATATCTCCCATTGAAAAGCTTCAGCAGAAACTCTTCCTTTTAGTTTCAGCAAGTTAATAAATGTTTTATCAAGAAATATTTGTTCAATATTTCACCAAGAAAACAATTCCAACAAGGAAACTCATTTTCTCTCCTCAGTCCAAATACCATTTTTCCAAATACTTTGGTTATTAAAACAGCTTTTCAGAGGGACTTGTGTTTTTAGCTGATGACTCTAGCTATTGATCTAAACCAACAAGACTTCACTTTAAAAGACCCAAACAATTTGCTTGGCTTCAGAAAACAAGAAGCTAAATTCTGCTTCTGTGTACACTAATAATCCCACTGAACTCTTTCAAAGGGCACTGCCCAGCCAGCAAAAGCATCCTTGACACTGGAGAATGTTTCCAAACTGATTCAGCCCAGGGGATGCCCATCTACTGACATGGCAGAGTCAATCAAAGCCCTGGGAACTGCCCGTAGCCAGTCCCTGTCCCACACTGCCCTACTTCATTGAGGTCTTACATTTCCATCAGATAAGCTGTCCTTTGTACCTCAGCTGTTTCCTACCTTTGCACTGCTCCATGTCTCAGAATTTACCTCTGCAAGTTCATCAAGGAGAGCCTTTGAAGCTGCAATCTGTCAGCACAGCTCAAAAATCTACATAACCATACTTCCTGAAACATTTCTGTGTCATTTGTCACGTAGAGCATGAAGATAGAAACAGGACCTGGCTTATGAGAAACCTATGCAATTCCATTTTAAACAATGCATATTTACCTCTGTAGTTAAAAGCCCGATATTCTATATGAAGCAGAAATCTTCAGGATACACTTGTAATCACCTTTCAAGTAACTAAGAGGGAAGAATATCTATTCTATCTCTCCTGTTGCTAATACACAATTTGCTTTATATATCACGTGCCATTCAGCATCTTTAAAACACCTGACCTGGACAAAAGCTAATGAAAACAACATTTTAGACTCATTCTCAATGGGTAAGTAGATAAAAGAGCTTTGTCTGAAAAAAACCTCATATGGTATTTGCTTGTCTGCATAAACATCCTAAGGAAATTTAAAACCCAAAGATAATTAAAAATCAATAAAAAAATTAGGTGATTTGCTTAGAGGTTACGGGATCTGTTTTGCAAGTTCCATCTATAAACTGCTATAGTAATAATCATTCCTCTCCCCTTCATCTGTTGTGTCTGTCTTGACTGAATACTTTTCAGGGCAGGGACAATCTCGCCACACTTTCGACAGGTCCAAGAGATGCTGCATTATCACAAGAAGCAACACCAAAGTTAGCATGGAAAATACTGCTCTGCAAAATCTCCTTATTTTTGGAGCTGCAGCTTCAGTATTGAAGCACCAGGCATTTCAAACCAGCACCTGCTGCTCTGTGGACTGCCAGCCCCAGTGTGACCTCAAATCTATCTGCTCATCCCAGTTATTGCACTGATACCTAAAAGGTATTGGCAGAATATTACAAAGATTATCAGCAAGCCAGTCAGGAACCACCTTTCCCTGTCTTATTTCTTCCATCAGAACTGTGTGGCAAGCAGCAGTAGGAATATCTGATTGTCACTTGTAAATAATAGGTAGAATATTAATGTAAACAGACTTCAATTATTTTTATAAATCTGTCACAGCTGCTGATGTACCAGAGGTGTCTGGATCAGTGCTGAGGCACAGAAAACACTTAACTTTTGAGGGGTTATCTGCAACAAAGCACTGAGGGAGAAGTACTGCAAACTACAGTATTTGGAGGTAAAATATATTTCAACAGTGATACCTGAAATTCAGCTCCTATAAGCCTGCGCTTCTGTACCCTTACATTGGTATTAAAAATGGTCACAGCACGATCATTTGTATGTATATATGGATTTTTTTTTCTCACTACAACAAAAAAACCCCTTGTTCTCCTTTAATTTTAAGTTGACTTGGCACCTCATTAGATTCGCCATTAACCTCAAACCAGTGATGGCTTGTTTGGGATGCATTACCATTAAGCCTGTGGAGAGCACCTCTCTTTTATTAACAGGGGTCCCATAAAAACCTGCATTTTTTATCAGTTTGGCAACATTCTGGCATACACAGTGCGCTTTAGGAACTTAAACATTAATGTGTGACTATTTTATATTGCTAATAGGAGCTGGAGGCACAGAGAAAGAGTGCAAAGCAATAGAATATTTCTGAACTACAGGTTTTCAGCTTTAGTGATAAGGCAACACTTGTCACCCTGTTGTCAGTGCCAAACTCTGCTTCAAAACTGGATATCTGTGTTAGCTTCTTCTTATAACATACCAAGCATTATTAAAGAACCTTATTTTCTTTAACTTAATCATTTTACCGTGTTTTGTCACTTTTATTTCTGCATTCTGCATCTGAATGCCAGAAAGACTGTGAGAAGAATCCCAGCGACCCCAGCCACTTTGCTGCTGTTTAAGGAAGACTGTTTCTCGTGTTTGTAATGACAAGCCTACGAGCTACAGCCTTCCACTCCAGCAGGATCTGTGCCTGCAGAGGTACATTTCCCCTCTGCCTTAAATACCACCAGCTTCTGGCTGTGCAGATGAGAAGACCCACACCTGCAGGCACTGTCCTCTTGGGATGAGTTCCCAAAATTCATGGCTTTACAGAATCCAACAGAAATTTCTACTGAAGTCTGTAAGATTACTCTCCTAAAAGCCCACATGCAGATACAAGCACGTAAGTGCAGGGAAGATAAAAAGCTGGAGGAGAGCATTCTGACCCAGGTTCAGATCTAACCCACGGTAAAGGGTGGAAAAATAGCACAATGCCAAGAACGAGCCCCCCATGGTATTGAGTGCAACAGAAAAGTCATCGTGGAAATACAAATCCCACGAGCTCCTGATTAAGTCCCCTAATTAAACTATTACGTACCACTTACGATACTCATAGCAACACTTCTCTGCCTGTTTTTTTTTTAATATTCCCATCCTTTGCCTGTTCAATTTCTAAACACTGTTTCCAAAGACCTCCCTCCTACTGTGTCTTGATAAAACAGTGGCAACTCTGGGATCCTGACCTTCAGAACAATTACATATACAGCCAAGCAAGTAACTCACTTTATGTTTCAGTAACCAAGCCCAAAAGTACATGCCAAGGAGAAAAGTATCAACCCTGTTACTGGGGTACCTTATATATTGAAATAGAGAGCGTAATACAAGATCCCAGCTCTAAATGTTTCCTTTATACATACACACTTTACAGCCAAAAGTAATTCTTGAATTTGATTAGGCTCTTTAATACTTTCGATTAATCCACAGCTATATTTCCCTGTGAAAAAATGAACACTCCCACCTGATCTTCTTCCCATGCACAGATTTACCCAACCTTATGCAGGGCTTCCACATCATAAAGCACTGCAAACTCGAAATAAGGAGTCCTGTGATTGCCATGACAAAAAGCACCTGAATGCACTTCCTGACTCATTTAGGAGTAGCTCGTAATGTCAGACCCTCACTAAAGCATGGGATTCTTCCTTAAACCTGTGGCAGACTTCTTGGAGGGATTACTCCTGGCCCTGCTGAGTTCACTGGCCAATTCACAGCTCCCAAGGATTTCAATAAGGGCTCAGACTTCCCCCATCACCAGCAGTAGGCAAACTCACTTTCCCTCACTGCATTTTCCAGTCAGATTGTTACGCCAGCAGAATTGTTTCCAAGCAGCCTGGCTCGTCTGTCTGTGCTTGGACCTCATCCTTTCTGTGTGTGTACTTTTACCACACAGCCACATGCTCCTGCACATGGAAAATTAACCCCCTGCACATGCACACACATCTTACCCTCACACACCATGGAGGGGAAAACTACCGAAGCAAACATTTAAAGAAAAATTATTGCTTGAGATGGAAATAACAGAAATGTAGCCTCGAAACAGTTAATCTTCAGATGACTAAAAGCAGTTAACCTTCAGCAGAGATCAGATTTCCAGCTTCTGCAGAGGCTGAGCGCTCTCGGGGCCTGTGCATGGCATGCAGCATTCTCAAGGACAGCCGGATTTCTGGCATCTCTGGACAAGTTGGAAATTGTAATTGCAATCACAGCGAGCTTCTGTGCCTGGGACTGACGGGCAGACAGTTCCCCCTGCTAAGTGTCTCTGCTCCCACTCGCAGTGTGCACGAGAGGGAAGGAGGGGGAGGCTGCACACAAGGAAGCCTACAATCAGAGGAGTTAGGTCACCCCTTGCGCCCCACCTCCTGCAACCTGACATGATGGAGTGAAAACCTGTTTGAACTGCAGCTGGAGCACGGAGCCAGGCAGTGCTTACAGACCCCTGATGCCAGCTGGAAAGAAGGATGTGTGCGGAAACGACAGCAAAAGAGGATAAGGAAAAATGTCTCACTGCTGCCATAAAGGATTTCATTCGATCCTAAACCTGCTCTTTCAACTGAGGGTCAGGATGAACTCTGTTGTATTTCCCGAGCAGCCAGGCAGTCAGTGGAATGACTGTGGAGTGTCTGGATCCAACTACTGTTAGTAGCAATGTCTTCTCAGACTTTCAGAAGCATCTCCATGGTTTGTTGAAGACCTGGGTCAAACACTGGGCTGGGCGGGAGCATGATGTGTACAAGGAATTAAAAATACTAAAAAATATTTCTCCAGTCACCCTCATAGTCACATAAGGCAGGATCTCACAAGGTGACTGAGTGCAAATGCATCTGTGTCAGCTGAGAAATTGTAAATCACAGTGTCCATAGCCTCAAGGGCTCTGTGAATGCCACCGTGGGCCAAGCAAAGAACCAAAAAGCTTCAGCCTAGAACCCTCCTATGTCTAAAGCCAATAGTGGAAACCAAGAAAAGGCAAGTTTTCTCTCACCTTCTTCACCTGGCTAGCTAGCTGTATCTCCAGTGTACTCCCCACCTAGACATACTTGAGGAAACAAAGAAAGCATCTAAGCCTATCCATATCTCTGTGGGGTTTCAGCTGAACAGGAGAAAGAATTCTCTAGTCAGCTACATGATTTTTTTTTGTCTTCAATCCTCCAAACTGAAGATAAGTTCGATATTGATATCCTCAAGCTGAGGGCTTGTCTTTACTGTAAGACAAGCTTACAATTTAGAAAAAGCTGTTTCTGCAGCACATCTGAGTGATTTATTCATTTAGTCCATTAGGCCAGACATAAATAAAAGATGTGGGTGTCAGTCCCCTACATGCAGCTTTAATTTGCTTGCTACATGTCTGGTGGAGGTCACTGTCACTTACCACCTCTGCACTTGGCGTGACAAATGTCCTCCCACACTCCAAGTGCTGCCACTGCAGACAGCAGCAAGTGCAGCGAGCACAGACCAAGCCAGGAAGCCCCTAGATCTTAATTATAAAACCATAAAAGAAACCAACTGCCTCTGAAGCTCTCTTACCAGGAAACAAATGAGAATGGGAAATTTATTTCCAACCATAAATCCCAAAGCCTTCAGTTTAATTTTTCCCAAGTTAACTTTCTCACCTAGCTAAGCAGCGCTGCCTTCTATTATTAGCTTCTGGCCCAATATCAGCTGACCACCATCAGTCAAACTGTCTTCATCTCAATGAGCTCAGGGACTCCCAAGGAACTCTGTGTATGCTGACTTGTGCTTGCAGCCTCTAATTATATTCTAACAGATAATGGAGCATTTAAACTCAGAGAGGATAGATTAAACTTGTAAGTGGATCAAAATCCTGGACACAACCACAGCTCACAGGATTACTTCCTGGAAACATCAAGCTTAGAGGAAAGGCCCTCATCAGCTATCTATTTCCCCACGACAAGTTTTTTAAGTACATGTTTTCAGCCTCAAAGGCTGTCTGCTATGCTCTCCAACTGCAGCATGTCTTTAGAATTTATTATATTTTCAGTTGAGTATCTGGGTTGATGTTAAACCATCTGACCAGGCCAATGGCTACTTGACTTACCGGACAATCATAGCAGTCAAATAAATTGAGGCTGAGGAGGTGAAATTGTTTTCCCAAGCGAAATTGTAAGTCCCTGTTCTCCTATCAAGTAGCCTCTTAGCTGCACATTTGCCTTTTTTCCCTCACTACAGGCTTCTCTTCCCTCCGTAGAACTCAGGATCACCAGATATTCTGTTACCAGCCTTAAGGTGAGGAGCAGGACAGAGCTCCCTCCTGATGCCCCTGTGTCTTGCTGGTGACTCCCCCCCAGACATGCTTGCAGGCAGAGCAGCAGTAAGAGCACCTGCACTCTGAATTCAAACTCCAGCCCCCTTTTGGGGACAAGGAAGTGTGACCAGCCAGAGCAGAAACTATGCCCTAAAACTTAAGCACATAACCATGCCGAGGGGGAAATCCTTTGCACTCTGTAACTGTCCCAGACACAATATATACCCAGAAATATGTGGGGAAATAGGGTCAACCTACATTCCACAAAACAGCAACAGCAACCTGTGTGTGGCAAAAATAAACCCATAGAAGGCCTCCTGTGCAGTCTGGTTCTGCCCTGGGCCAGGTTACCAGATTACTTTGCAGATTCCATCTTGTATTGCTGTAGCAGACACAGACCTACTGCAGTGATAAAAACTAGGGGTCAAAACAGGGAGCAAAGGGAAAGGGCTAGCTGGCAATGGGTGGAGAAAGCCTGGAAAATAGACTCTGCTGTGGCTCCCTCAAGAAAAATCCCAAGTAAGGGCTGTGCTTTTGGATGACGGCCAATTCATCATCCCCTGATGGGAGGTGCTTGGCCAGAGCAGGCAGGGCTGACATCAGGCATTATATCATTATAGTCATTACTGCTCCATTAGCAGGGCTTCAGGCTGCTGAAATGACAGCCCAGCAGCCAAATTGTTGTTCTGTACTCCTGCAGCATAACGTTTAGCAGAATTTCAGCAGCTCACAGAGCACTTTTAGACACACATTCTGCCAACATCTGGTTTTAACCAGATCTATGGGCAGTGCCACTAACGTCTACACCAGCCATTTCTGCGTGACACTGAAGTGTCCCAAGTACTCCCTCTGCACTCAAACTGCTGTTTACCAAAGGCTTTCCATTCTCCAGAGCCTATCTAAAAAGAGTGCTAACTTTTACTTACAAGTACAAGGACATTCCCAATCCAGCAAGAAGTAATTGCTGACAAAAGCACACCTGGGCTTGACAAGGACGAAAAATGAAAGCCAAGGGTGTGACTCATATAATGACACCTTCCCACTAACCTCCTCTTCCCATCCACCACCATGTCAGACCCTTATTTAAGAAAGAATTAACCCCACCATGTTCACAGTGGCGTTTAGTCACCTATTTACCTTTAAAAATCTGATACAAGTGCTTTCAACCAACAACCATTATTCATAACACTCTTTTTACTGAAGTACAATTGATGCATTTTGCTTTCAGATGTACATTTGAATTTTCCTCATAAAATAGGATCAGTAAACAGTATCCAGTTTTTTCAGGATAGCTATACTGACTGAAGTCTTGAAGTGAGAATGAGTAAAACACATTTTTTTACTCTAACTTACATTTAGGTTATCTCCTCATAATTTAGATTTTGGCTTAAATTTTTTAAATATTTAAAACTACAGGGACAGGGAGGAGTAGTCACATTAAAATGATAAATAATGCTTAGGTCATTCTCTTTGAAAATGTATTGTTTCAGGAACTAAACAACTGTTTTAAGAGGTAAGGACGGCAAGAACCCCTGTATAATTGGATGAGCAATTATTTCACAAGAATGAAATTTAATCATCTTCATCAATTCAGTACAGAAAAGGATTACAGATCACTGCACATATATCAAAAGCAGCATTGATAGAAAACATATTATTTCTCTTTATTGCCACTTGTATCAACTAATGATGAAGTCTAATTCTTTTTTATTATGATTAAAAACAACCTAAAGGTTATTTTTAACCTCAAGAACTAAAAACAACTTTGACTTTTCTCTCATCTTGCTACCACTGGGTCAGAGACTCAGGAGAAACTATTAATTTAAAGAGAAACTTTTCGTAGTGTTACTGTATAGTCAAAAATCTCGAGAGTTCCCAAAAACCTCTTCATCTCTGAGCCATTTATCAGATGTTCTGGGGGGGAAGTATCGTCCAGTGAACTAAACTGACCTAAGCTGAGCTGTGAAACCTCAGACAAGCAACTTTGCCTTTTACCTTATGTTTTCTTTGCTTCAAGGTTAATCAGTATCAGAGGAGGAGATATTACTACTATTTCTCTGTCAGATCAGGGGTCAGATCCTGAGCTGGTACAAATTGCTCAGTTACACTGACTTTCATACAGTGATAACAATTCCCTCACCTTTAGCCTGGAATCTGCATCACTGACCAACCACTGGCATCCAGTTCACTGGATCCCACATCTCTTTGGGCAGCTCTATTATAAGCAGGACTCTTTGTCCATTGAGCAAAAATATCTAATACTTGCTATCCCTTTAGTGCAATTAATTCCTTTTAAACAGTGCCAAAACTGCCTTTTTATCTATTAATCGTGCAAAATAATTACTGAAGGCAGTAGAACCACAGAATGATAGAATCATCAAGGCTGGAAATGATCTAACCAACATAAATGTGCAGTGCTCTGTAAAAAGCACAGGAAATCCCTTCCTCTACACAGCCTTCCTTCCACTGCCTCAGAACTCACACATGAAGCAGCTGTCTGGAACACATAAATCCATAACTGCACGTTCCTGTTCACTTCTAGGTGGAAGAACAGACTATATAATGGGAGTACCTTCTCCTTGTGGCTTACAGTCTCATTAATGCTAACAAATTAGGCCTATACACCGAACAGATCTGCAAGACTTAAAAGTCCTCTGTCATTTTCAAGTTCACAAGAGGGACTTACAAAAAGAGTGCAAATTTCTATGACTTGTCAAAAAATTGTCACTGAATAAGATACAGAGATTCATGGTGTCAGTAAGCCTTGATCTTGACACAGAGCTGAAAACTGAGTGCAAAGCCTCTGTGATCATAGAACATCCATGCAAATTACCATCTTGACCTCTTATCCATGGTATTTCAGATTAGTAAAGCAAAAGGGCTTTTAAATCCAGCATATTTTAATTTTCCCCCTCTCCCTGTTATGCTGTGCTGCTGCTGCCAGCTCCCAGACTCTTGGAACACCAAAGTGGGGGAGAACTGAGCTGGATTTCTGTTCCTGTGAGTTCTATACCAGTACAGACCTGCATGCATGGTAAGATGCCCCCCTGCAACTCCTCCTCTCTCTTCCATGGCTTTTCTGCCACAGAAAGATACGATATCTGGCCCATGAGACAGAGGAGTTTTAGTCTTATACTGACAGAAAAGCAATTTATTGGAAAACTCCAAGTATCCTGGGGCACATGCAGTGGAAAACCCAGCCCTGCCAGGTGCTGTGTACAAGCCCCCTTCTGCTATTTAAATATAAGGAAAGAAAACTGGCAGGAATTTGTCTTTACAACCTCTGTGGGCTACAGAAAGACACCACCTCCGCCAAAACCCAAAGATGCTGCTCGTGTCTTACTTACATCCATGAACTCCACGTTGGCTTTCGGACCAGTGGTCTCATTAAGGATCTTAATGGCCACAGGAATCTTTACTGTTTCTCCCTCAGGGACCCAGATTCCCTAGAAAAAGAAAAAAAAAGGTGACAGAAGACTAAGACAACAATCAGAAAAATTTGATTTGGAGTTATAGTTCTTTTTGACACAATCTGTCATGTTATGCAGATCAGTTATGAGACTCAGAACTGAGAATACATAAAGTTATAAAATAATAAAAATCCCATAAAACTACTTCTTACATCAAAAGTAAATTCTGATGTAAAATGAAACATTTTGTATCAGTGAATATCCTTGATTTTCTTGTCCACAACAGGGTTTCTAAAGAGCAATGGCAGCATGGCTGTGATGCACTTTTTCTAGTGACTCAGATAAAACCCTGATACTGATTTGGATATAATTAAACAAAAATCTGGATTTTCTGCGTGGATTCTGATGCTCAAATCTGAAGTTATCAGGAAACTCTCAAAACTGATTATCACCAGACCATAAGGTCATGCAGGAACAGAACACTCTGAGAATAATATACTTAGAATGAAACATTTAGGGGCTGCTTGTCTAATTACTTAATTCCTGAGAATCAAAAACTTAGGTGGCTAAAAATTAAATTTAAAATTAAAATTCACAAACCGCGTGTGTCTTGGGCTACTTTTCCATCATTCTTGACTCTTCCTGTGTTCTAGTAAACCTCATGGCATCCATCTCTATCACTTTATTATCATCTAAGTATATCCAAACTTATTATTCATCAATCTATTCCCATGACCTTGTAGCTATAGTGACCTGGTCTGTGCTTCCTTCCTTTCCTCCCCTCTTTGAGGACAGATGCAGGTGCTCTGACCTACTGCCTTGATTTGACAGGTTTGGGCTGCTCCCAGAGGGTTGGGGAATTGGTTTGACCTGCCCACTTCATGCCTCTGAGATCTGGACATGACCAACAGATCTTAAAAAATAAATACTTCTTCAACGGAAGTACTTTTTCCATTGTGGGTTCCACTCTCACATCTCAGTTGTTAAAGGGTGCCCTGACATCTCTTCTATTTAAACAGAAGAAACAAGAAGTGTTACAGTTCAAGTCATGGTATTATTGCTGTTACAGGACCCACGTGACACTTGTGAAACGAAAGACAAGGTTTATGCAGCTTTCCAAAAGTGCCCTGCTCTTAGGTAAGCACAGAAGGGCAAACCTTGGCGCTGCACTTTGCCAGCAGGACAGTCCAGCCTGCGTAGCCCTCTTGCACATAAAAGTGACTGGGGCTGACATGTCCTTGCTCACCAAGAAATGATATTTGCACGCCACCATTCGGTCCTGAGGATGTGCTCCTTGCACACAATTCCAGCGTCCCTCCTCTCGCAGGGCTCAGGAAGCCACCCCCAGGACAGGCTGCTTTGCTGCAATGCAGAACTTGACTGCTCCAGAGTTAAAAGAGGGGGCTCGTGGCTGCGTGGGGAAGGCTCTCACCTTGTACACAGTTCCAAAGGCTCCGGAGCCAAGGACCTTGACTCGCTTCAGCTCTGTTTCTTTCAGGATGCGGAGCTGTGCTTGGTTGGGCGCCGTGCCGCTCGGAGTCAAGGGCTCCACAAGCTGCCAAGGAAAACCCAACAGTCTCAAACATTGCTAAACATGAAGACCTGCCAGAAGTTTATACTGAGACCAACCAACCCAAGGAAATACTGGAACAAGACAGCGGTGGGGAGGTGCTGACCACTGCCCTGACAACTCTTGGAGGGATTTTTCATCTTCAAAAGCAAACGAGCAACACCACGAAACCAAGAGACCTGACAAAGAGAGTCCTCACTCAAACGCAATAATTTCCACCAGAAACTGCATGATGGAATTATGAACTGGAAATTGAATTGGTGTCAGAGTAACACATCCAAGGACTTCTGATAATGGAGGCAGTATAAATATTTTCTACATGACAGAAATATAGCATTTATTATCAGTGTACCACATCCTATTTTTGCTCATTTTAGTGTCTTTTAAGTTGGCCATATTTCTTTTTAATGGCCTGGACTAAATGGCTCATCACATTCTTATTCTGTTTTGAGGAAGGGACGATTTTTCCGAACTTCTGTTTTACCACATAGGAGGACAGCTTTAGGGAGAAAACACTTTAGATCAGACAACTAATTTATAACAGCCACTAATTTACTGTAATTAAATAATTTGCTCAAGATATCCCAAGAAACTTTGTAAATGAGCCACAATGGCGCATTCAGTTAAAAATGCTCTTAGATCTCATACCATGTCTGCCAGAAAAACAATGCTTCTTTAAAAATAAATTAAAAATACACGTAGAGGACAACACTCAATACAACATATGAAAAACCTTCTGTTCCTTTACAGGATGAGGAAAATAATTCAGGGCTCCTCCTACTCAAATTGGTTTGAAACCACTGCAGCATTTGAAGGCTGCCTGTTTACAAGGCTAAATGCACCATGCTCTGAAGTTTGAGAACTACTTCTATGGCTCTTTGGGCACCATGAACTACTTAATTACTTGACCAGACTAATTCGTTTTGTTCAGGTAAAAATGCCACTATCTGGCAATTAATGGGTAAGAAAACATAACAAAACCAAACAGCAACAAGTTGGGTTATCATAGACATAATCTGCAAGCTGCACTTATTTTAGAGTGATTTCTCTTTCCTCCTTCCCACTTTAGATGTCCAGTATTTATACCATGAAAGAAAGGTTTATTGTGAAAGAGAATTAGGCACACTGGCAGCACACTTCGGTATTTTCAGTTTGTGAAGAATGAAAAGAGGTTTTGTGCCACAGTCCACCGACACAGGAATGGCAGGGAGAGGTGGAGATGTGTTGTGGGGGTCTAAAACCAGGCTTGTGCAGTTTTATGGAGAATGAACTAGAGAAAGATAAGTCCTGTTACAGCCTCCAGCTAGAAAGAGAGACTTCAACTAAAGCTAATGGCTTGTGTGTTTATTTCAGGATGCTCCTGATTTAATCTTCAGTTTCTCAGCCAAGACAGCAGCTTCCCGACATGTTCCGTAGGAGGCCCTGGTCCCTCAGGACTACTGAGAGCCACAGCTTTCATCTGACCAAATGAAAAATGAAATCTGGACTTCAAAGCCAATGCAATGAGACCACCTGCTTAAAATAATTTATGCTTAAGTATGGGTTGATACAATGGCAAGGTTTATTCATCTAAAGGCACTGAGTATCGTTAAGCTTTCTATACAGCTGAACGGTATTTAACAAGCAACACAAATTCTAGCCAAACATGAAGATACTTGTGCAAACAGACTGGGGATGCATAAATCATTTACTCCCAGGCTCTACAGTGGAGATGAGTGGGAGCAGAACCCTTGGAATGGAAGAGAAGCCAGCACTGTTAATAATGCCTTATCAAAGAGTCACTAGCTAACAGCATTTCCAAGCTTTATTATCTTACAAAGGGGCACCCTAATTTAAAAATACCATCATTTGCAAAGTGCCTTAAGTATAGGACTGAGGAGATGGCAGTAATCACCTTTGCAGTAGCTGATAGACATACTTTTAATGTTATATTTAAATATACTTCCTAGATTGTGCCCTTCACTAATGACACTTCAAAGAGCAGGATGGAGCAGTCACAGCACTCTGCTATCGCTCTACTGCATGTTTTTGCCAGTAGAACTGTGAACTTCAATTGGTTAAGCTCTGTGAAGTATCTTGGCTTAATAAAATACATTAGTATTTTCATTACTACAGGCTTTGACAAAATCTGGACTACAAAGGCATTGTAGGCACTGGGAACAACAGCAGGTTACAACCTCTGCATTTAAGCATGAATCTGTACCAGAGCTTGCTGAAGGAACTGACTTCAGCCTTAAAAGTCAACCTAAAAATGGCCAGAATGAAACCCTGTAATATTTAAGCATGAGAGCTGCTAAATGTACTGGTGAACTAGGGTAGAAGTTCAGTGGAGAGCAGGATGGGAGTCCAGAAATCGGTGGGACACGCCTTCCAGTATTCATAGGGAACTTTTTCTGGTCTTCAGAAGCCATGAATCTGTACCTGTGCAGAAAACCAGCATCTCGAAACAGCTTCATGTTCAGTCTGCATAAGTAAGCAAAAGGATTTCTACAGGCCTCTCTGGTAACTGCAGACCTGAACATCTCTAATATAAAGGCAGAACAGGCCTGCATATGTCCCCAAACAGCCTGTGAGGAGCAGCCCGGGCTCACCTCAGTCTCCAGGAACCTTCGCAGTGCTCTCTTCTTCTTGATGCTTTTGCGTCGAACGTACACGGCAAACGTCAGGCCCATGATGACGATGATGAAGAGGCCACCAATAACTCCCGCAGCAATCAGGGGGGTTCTAGCAACCAGAATCACAAACTTTACTTTCACAGCTAGGGTGAGAGACCAAAGAATGCTTGGGCACATAAAACACAGTCACGTGGAAATCTCGTTAACTGCCTTACGACAGGAATTCCAACCCACATGGGAAGTCAGGGCAAACACATCGACACATGGTAGGACTTTGCTTGTTTTCAATCATTATACCAATTCTATTTTTGTTTACAAGACCCCATGCATATGTGAGGAGTCGTGTGGACAAGGAAACACAACATGCACTTTGATGGCAAATGCAAATCTGCAATGGCAAAATGAGGACACGGGTATCTGCAAGAGCTCTGCCTATGCTGACTTTGGCTCCATCCAACTCATGGGCTCATGCATTCAGGGGAAAACAAGCCAATGAAAAATTCCCAAACTACCAACACAATGCGCCTTCCTGAGTACGGAGGAAGTGAGAGGGAACTTCACAGGCAAGACTTGGAGATCACCTACACAGACAATGGAGAAATCAGGCTCCCTCCAAAGAAAAACTCAAAGCACTACCTTAAATTAGGAATTCTCACAGCATACCAACAACTCACCAACATGAACACACTCAGAGCATTGAACATCCTGCCAACAATGGCTGGACAGTTGCTGAAAAAATGGGTAAAAAGACAGCATGACAACTGCAGAGTATGGATGGTGCTGAAACCACTGCCTGGTAAGCACAGGAAATAGATTAACTGTTGTCAAGATTGTGGAAATGTCACTTCTGTGCTCTAAAAGCCTCTCTCAGTTACATCTGAATGATGATGAAAGGTACATTATGGCCTATTAATAAGAATGTACCACACAGCTACGGAATATTCTAAAGAGTCTCCCTCAGAAATACTAACTTGTTTTATCCACCCCTTTATTCTTCTTTCTACAACCTTTCACGAAGCAGTGCCATCTCGCCTGGTTTGGTGCATGAGGGTGTGTCTACATTACCCCTGAGAAAGCCACATACTCCCACATCCAGTATTTAAAGCACCACTGCCACGTTTTCCCAGGGGAAACACATTAACACAAAGGCCTGTTGCAGTTCAAAAACTTTATGGTGGTAACTCTAAGCTTGCAAATAAAGGGAGGGGAATGTTGTCTGGCTGGGAAACGGGTTATGGTGTTTGGGGAACACGAGGCCAGTACCACCTCCTCCTCCTCCTGGGAGTCTGGCCTTAAAACACACTGCCCTTGCTAACCCCAGGGGGTACTCTGTGATTTTGAGTGTGGAGCTTAAAGAACCTGGCATATCCACCCTAAACAATGCTCCTCTTTGTTTACATGTCTTTCTACATTGCTGATGCAAGAAACTCTTTAATAGGCAATTATGAAAGACACTGGCCACCAAAAGCCTTCTAGGGAGCTTGTACTGGCTAATGCTCTAGAGCAGAGGATTTTTTTAAATTCATTTTTATGCTGTATGAACAGTCATATAATTTTTAACAAACACCACCAAACCACAGACTGACTAAACAGGCAGGAGAATTCTCAGCTTTAAAGTGCATATTAATAACTAACACAACAGTTGTCAAAGAAAGTAATTCGAGTTTTATAGTACTGTGTACTCTAAAAGTAGTCCAAATAATATTAACATGATAAACTGCAATGAAGAAATGGTTCTAAAGAGGACATAATAAGTAATGAAGAAAATAAAATTAAGTTTGCAGCCCTTCTATTGTTATAGAGTACAAGGGGGGTTCAAAAGGGATCTTTACGATTCATCATGTGAACTCTCACTGACTTTGAAAGGATGTCCTCATTTTTAGTAGGTAATTGAAAAAAAGGAAATAATTTTCAATGACTTCACCAAACGAGCATTTTAGTTGTTAATGTGAAATATGCTATATTATACCAGTATTTTCAGGAGGTACCACCTAAACATACTATCAAGCAAGCTTAAAAAGGAAGCGTGAAAGGGATAGTACAATGTGCAATAAAAGAACATATTTAAATACTAAACAAATCAGTGAAACACAGAAAAAGCTGCATTTTCCACTCAGATAGTGATCAGTTGCCTTGACTCCCCAATCCACTACCCTTGCATTAAATCCTGTCAGTCCCAAACATCCCAGCCTTGGATGTGGTCACATACCCAGCAGCTTCTCCTCCCTCTGCTGCTGAGTTAAGCCCCAAAGTCAACAGCCCTGTGGTCTATTTGCTCCAGGACCAGATGCCAAGTCTCTGCAGCCACAGCTCCATGTTATCACTTCACCACTGCTTTCAACCACATGTGGATTATTTCCTAAACCCAATTTTCAGGGTGCCACCCCATCACTGGGGTTATTTTCACTTGTCTTTGTTGGGTTGACATTCCTTTTTCTCTCCATTCTGCTAATATCATCAGTTCTACTGCCTCAGTTCTCTGCTTATTTCCATGCTTGCAGAGCCTTACCTTTAATACTCTGATGAATTCCATTAAGCTGTTTACCTTTCTGCTGGGCCATTGCTGGGGCTGTTCAACATGGATCCCTGCAAGGTGGCACTGACCAGAGCCGCTGCTGAAGTCACAAAACCTTCTCCCATTTTTTTTTAAAAATCCAATCCTTTTTTGCATATGCACCTAACAAACTGTTTGGCTTCACAGGCAGCTGGACACACAAATCTCCTTTTCTCTAGTAGCATTAAGGGCTTAATCCACTTACTTTTGTTACATTACTGTCCCACAGCCCTGACTACAATTCCTGACATTTGCTCCCCTCAGACTACTGCCCACTTAAAACTAATTCCATGAGCAATGCTGATGAAAAGACAAAAAATGCACTATCAAAAGCCTCCATCGTGTTGAAGTCATTTTTAAAAGCACGGAGGACTGAAAAGGCTCAGAAAAGCTAAAGTCAAGCAAGGAGAGGTAGTTCCATGTCAGTCCTGCCTGTCCAGCATAATTAATGGACAGCCAAAAGTCAATCCTAGCTCACATTTCTTACAGCTCCACCACTAACCCACCAACAGGAAACTCCTGATACAGCCACTGCTTTCCTTCACACACTGGAAATCTACCCCAGAGGATGGAAACAATCTCTGCTAGGTGTTTCTGGATTTTCATGCTCATCAAAACAGGCTTAGCAGTCGAAGGAACATGGCCCTGAACCACAGTTCAACCCCATATAATTAATTCACTAGCTCACATCCCTCCCCCAACTGAGGACAGAATACCCAGTTAATAACTGGAAAAGGCATCAGCTGAGGAGGCTGTGGGAGGAAAAAAAACCCCACAACACGAAAATCCTGCCTCTTAAACTAGAAACTGTGTATATGCGGCTAAAAGTTGAAAGAAAGATTCCAGGATTCCCTTAGGAGAAATGAATAATATATATGTATTTCTTTTTTAAATGTGAACTGTGTTTTCATATTTAGAAACACGTAACACCCACTCCCCACACGCTAAAACTGACACTGAGTTCAAAGTATTCCAAAATGGACAAGGATGATCAGCAGCAGGGCTCATACCATTCCATCCACTCCAAAACATCAGGACATCTGCAATTCCCACAGTGCCCTGAGACCAGGTATTAAAGCCTAATTACTGGTTTAGATGAGTACACGGTTGGTCTCACACTCTTGACGGGAGAGTGCGGCAGAAAGGGGAGAGGAAATTGAGTTGTGGTCCATGGAGTAAAGCTGACAAACACCACCTGTTTCTCCACCCTTGGCACTGACCCACCTGGTATGAGATGTAAGGAAACTGAGCTTTGAAGCCAAGCTGTTAGAAGGCTGCAGGTTCCTGTATCAACCATCCCCTCCTCAGAGTTTTTAGCTATATATCCAAACAGGATTCATTAGAACCTTGAGTGTTTGCTAAGCAGCTCCTTCTTGTCAATCCTTGTTATCGAAGCATTATTTTTTCCTGGTGGATGCTTCCCACTTTCTGCATTCCTCACCCCTTCCATCAGTGGGGGTTCAGCCAACTTTGAAGCTGCCTTTTCAGAGATCTGATGGATTCTGCTAATCCTGGAGCGACAATCTTAGTATTGAAAACGTACAAGACAAACAACCAGGCTGGGAAGCAAATCTGTGGATGTTTCAACAGCCTCTCTCTGCTGTGCAAAGTTCGACAGCCACAACTTCCAGAGTGCCTGGTGTACACGAAACGCTGCTCTCCAGGGGTGGCAAGGATTCATCTGATGTTATTCACATCAAGACTGCCTTGCTTTATACTCTTTTTCAAGAACAAGGCACCCTTCCCCCTCTCTCCTCCTAGTCTGAGGGTGTTTGAATACTGATAAATTGCCCTATTTATGGGCAGATTAGTTTTTATCACGAGTAAACACAAATTTTAAGTCACAGCTGATCTCACAGTTACACAATTACTACCAATTCCACATTTAATCCAGAGATGGGCAAACTGTCAACTAGTCACAACTTTTCAATATGCAAAATGACCTCAGGGTTGCAGACTGTGTCTGGGACCACTCAGGAGTTAATCACCACTAAAAAGCAGACACAGCTTTCACTTTGGCCAAGGCTCATGTGGACAAACAGGTACCTGCTGACAAAACTGCTTCTTCCTTACCCACACTGGTTCTTATATCAATGCCTGTAAAGGTATGTTCTACTCACACTTCTTTTTAAGAATATAGGAGTCCCCATTTCACTCAGCAAAGTAAATGAGGATAAAGAAAAAAATATTAAGTATAGCTTTGAAAATTATTACAGCCTAACATTCTATACATTAATATGTATTGATTAAAAAATCGATGGCATTTTTATTCCCACACACAGTGCACAATGGATTTCTTTAAAACTGGTTTTAAATCTGAACGGCATAATTTAGAACTACCACTGTTACATTTGCACTATAAATTACTAAGAACTCTCAATTTTAACTCCCCGTTAATACATCTGACTAGGAAAAACTACTGAAATCTCTGGGATTACAGCATCAATATCAAGGCTTTTTATGGGCTTCTCCTCCTGTAAAACTGAAAAGTCCCAATAAAATCTCTTGCAACCCTGCTGTTTTTAGGCTGAGATTTTTCTTTTCTGCCTCAACTTAAAAAAGGAATGCTATTGTTAAGAGCTCGCACAGTGACTGTTTTGAGGCTTGTGCTTCAAATGAACAGATTAGCACTCTTTTTAAAATATGCCAAGTCAGGCCTCATATAATGTATATTGATTTATCTGTGACACAAAGCCAGTTAAACCCACGAGGCTGGACTCACAGGTGAAGCCAGTTCAGCAAGTGAAAGAGCAATCTCCTTTATAAACTTGTCATATTTCCCATTTTCTTCGGAAACAGTAATATTTTGCTTTAAATAAAGGAAACTAGAGCTGGAATGACCACGGATGCTGAGGGACTGCTCTGAAACCAAAACTTATCAGCATTAGCTCGAGGAGTTTCTCTCTGCATAAAGAATTCCTGTTAGAAGCAATCCACTCAGCCTGCTGCTCTGCAACCAGAGGCAGTCAGCTGGCTCATCATGCCTGTGCACATGAAATTATTCATCAAGAAAACACACTTTTCCCCAACAGAAACATGGCCTGCTTTGGTGGCACTGTTTGTTGCTCATTCACTGCCAGATCCAGGAGCACCACAGAGCAGCACAACCCATGGCTGGGCCTGCTGCATTGCTTGAAAAAAACATGTGGTAGAGCCCACATTAAATCTGTAAGTACCAAAATATCCAGTGGGAGCTGGGTCACATGGACAATACACATTGTAGCTCAAAACTGGAACATTTTGCTCTGCAATGGGTTTTGATAAATACAAAGAATGGAGAACATGAAGGAATGTTCTGGAGTATTTTAAATAACTGTTTGAATATTGTGCTCTTCCTTCTGTTATTTTTTTTTAACACTTTTTGAATTCCACTGGTGGAAAGTGCTTGTAATTCACTTAAGTTCCAGTTAAGTGTTTGCTGAAATTGAGCTATTAGCATAAGAAATATCCAAACCCACACATGACTGTGCCTGTAGGCTGCACAGGTGGATTGTCTACCTCTAAGGAGCTGCAAGATTTCTCTACCTCATGTCCTTCATTTTTACTTTATTTCCCAAATCATCATCTTTCTTCAGAAAATGCCTTGAACTCTCTTTTTATACCTGCCTGCTTTTTTGGAATGGCAGTCTTTCCTGAAAGTAGTCATTCAGAAGATTTAAGGAGCACAGAGCAGATATTTTCTTTAAGTGGTTGAGAACACTGGACTCCTTCCTGTTCCAGCTTTGAGTCATTTGGAACAGCAAGCATTTGCTTTCTCAAGCTCCAGGAGTACAGTAGAGAGCCTTAAAGGATGGTATTTGGTGACCAAGTCTGACATTGTGACCTAGATTCCTTCCTCTGAAGTCTTTATGACTTTATGTTTCTCCTTGATGGAAACAAATTCTGCACATTGAAGAGAGCCCCACTCTCTACCCAAGCACCTCTCCAAGGCAAACAAGCCCCTGCACACAAGGGAACAGTCAGACTAAGGTTCAGCACTGGACACTGGCAGAAGAGAAAAAACAAACATCAAAACTGAAAGAGGGGAAATCTAGATTATATTTATAGAGAAGAAGTTGTTCCCCGTGAGGATGGAGAGGTCCTAGCCCAGAGAAGCTGTGGCTGCCCCGGGATCTCTGGAAGGGTCCAAGGCCAGGCTGGACAGGGCTTGGAGCAACCTGGGATAGTGGGAGGTGTCCCTGCCCATGGCAGGGGTGGAACGAGGTGATCTTTCAGATCCCTTCCAACCCGAACCATTCTCTGATTCTATGATAATAAAATGGGACATGATAAACAGATGAGAACAGGACTATCACACTGTGTTCCCAATCTTCAAGTTTCTTGTCATATCCAATCATTTTTTCAGTAGTAAGAGCTTACATGGGTTTCAGCTGAGGTTTTTGAACAAGTGGTGGCATTAAAGCATCTTTTGGACCTATGTTTGAGATGAGAGTGCATGGAGGATTTGTAGCAGGGCGTGTTTGGAAATATGCATCCATATCATTCATGTATTATATATATTCATGCACACCTACAGTTAAAAATCTTTCCTTCAAAGCTCAAATCAAAACAGTCACACTTCACTCTGCACTGTGGCATGTTTATACAAATATAGCATTTGACACATTTATTAGAACACTAGTAATGCCTAGTAATGATGCTGTTAACTTCAACACAGATTTTAGCTACTCATCACTTGAGTTCTAAACATGCAGAATTTATCTGTGTGGAGCATAGCAGGGAATAAATGCAGCCAAAGCCCATAAATGTAGAGGAAAATTGAAGGCAGATAAAGAGCAGGGTATAAGGAATTTCTTTGAGTATACCTGATGCTGCTTTTGGATTTATCACTATTATTTTACTGGAATAGCCTACTGTCTAAACATCCTACACAAATTATATCAACTATTAGAAAATCCCGTTTGCTTACTGGGTAAAAAGCTCATATAAAACTGATATCCTGTTCCTGACACAGGTTTATACAGGATCACCTCTCATACGACACGATGCCCAAAAGTTCTTCTATGGGGTTGTATTTGTGTACACAGGAGCCTCCCACCATCTCCACAGTCACAGATAAGACTGGATTAGAAAAGCAGCTCGTGGCCATGGTGAGGGTACTGCTAAAAGCAACCCAGACCCCCCAACTGCTCTTTTATTAGGATTATTTTGTAGTACAGTATAGCCCACATCGAGGAAAATGATAACTCAGTAAAACAGCTCTTCCTTCTCCCAAATTTCTGTATGATAGAACATTTCAGAATTTACTGCCTTATCTGTGCAGCTTCTAAATGTTAAAGAAACTTGTTTTCCAACAGCTGCTGAAATCTCAGAACAGAACAGGCCAAGCATCTGGGGAAACAGTGATCCAGCTTAAAAAACTCTTTTTCCTCTTTCAGTCACAACCCCCTTCCTTTCCCCATTCCACCAGATCCCAAAACCTAAGTACCAGTACTCCGGCAGGTAGTGGATCCTGCTGACTTTTTGTGCCTTTTAGGTGTCACAGCATCTGAAGCTCATTAGGGGTCAAGAAGATAAAAAAAATTAAAAAAAAAAAAAAAACAAACAAGGAGGGAGAAGGTAAGGATACCTTTTTTCCCTGCCTCTGTCATGAGGGAGAGAGGGATTGCTTCTCATTCCACTTCAAAAATATATGTATTTGAAGTATTTAAGTAATCAGCAGTACAAAAAGGCTGATGAAACCTTGAGAGAGTATAAACAAATATACTGATACAGCTATAGGTTTTGGCTTGCTTTCATAGTGATACCCCTCTTCTCACTGGAAGTTTCCTGGAAACTGCTCCCCTACTTTAAAAATCCATTGATTAAAAGTTGACCTAAACATCCTGAAGCTTGGGAATTTGCAGCCCTGATCCACTGGCTGATCCAGGAACTGAAAATAGAGAGAATTCACCCAGAGCTGAAGTGAGACAGCACTGAACTTAGCCTGCATCCAAGTTATTCACATGCAGAGGACATCACTGCCATCAGGGAGGGAAAAGCATATCTATGGGAGATGGGACAGTTTTAAAGCAAGGATATTATCGCTTCAATCTGTTCTTTGTCTATTATCCCTACTGTGATTGAGACTACGCATATTAACAACTAGCGGTCCATTTTAATGCAGGAATACTTTTTACCTTCTCTTTTTTTCCCTTCATCAGTCCATTAGGGGCAGGGAAAGATGTGATTTACTTCTGAAATTTGCACCTTTTTTTTTTTTTAAGGACAGCTATTCACTCAAGCAGAGCAATGCTCATGTACACAGACACCACTGGCATGAACTGAAAATATCCCCATGGCTGAGTCAAGCCTGCTGGGAGCTCAGAGGAGATGGGTTTGGCCTCTGCCATGCTGCTGAACTACCCTTCTGGTATTAGACATCTCCCTCCAGTCTACCACGTCACTGCAGTTTCTTTGCTTCTGACCAACCAGCCTACAGGATCTGCACACCCTGGTCCATGTTCCCAGCATTATTTTCTGATCAATTTGCAGATAAACATACTATATCACCCAAAGCAGGGATGGCAGTGTCTTTGTCTCCTCTTCAGCATGACCTACACTGACATCAGGCCTACAGATTCTAACCTTGCAGGATTAATCTGAGCAAAAGAAACAACAACAAATAAAACTATATCTTCTATCCTTTTGCTTTCTTCTACTTTTCCACTGTCACCACTTCTTTTCACTCACGTTATGGTGCTTTACAGCTTCTGTGCCTTTTAAGACATATCTGTACTACCTAATTCCAGTGATGTATCTAAACATCACTAGATTTACAACAAGTAGAGAACTATGAGTTAAAATGGAACAGTGAGTACAGTAAGAACACGTAACAAAAATCCAAGTGAGCATTTTAAGAGGTGTCCAACACCGGTGTATTGCTTTGAAATCCCGTGTTTCCAAAGGACACACTATGTCACAGGCAGAGTATTGGGAGTCCAAGACAAATTGAGGAAAAAGTTCACACTTTTCATTAAAAAGGTTGATTGCATTTCAGAGAGTTTTCCTTTAGGTATTACTAGAAAAACTTTGTATCATTGACAAATCAGGGATTACATCATGACTGGACCATGTTTAACCAAAGCTTGGCTCTTGTCCTGATGATGAAGTTGTATTTGTTCTCAGATTTCTGCATAAATGCTCTGCTGAGAAATGTACAACAGGCAAATACAGAGTTACCTCCTCACAACCCTCTGTCAAAGAAAAGCTTAATCAGAACTACCCAGCACCTGCTCTTCACATTATCCCATAATCTTTCCTTGCCTGTTTTATCATTTGCTCAATCTCAGATAACTACAGAAATTATTTTCGACATTATCTTCTATTGATGAAACAGCCAATATGTCTGCAAAAGATCTTGTTCACCAGCAAGTGAAGATGGTGTCATTAAAAATTTACATCAGATTAAAAAAAAACCATGAAGCTTTTTGACAAAAGTACAGATAAGATCTGAATGAGTTTCTCATCTCTCCTAGCAAAGGACAGTCTGAAAACTCAGAATTTTACCTGACCTAACTGCTAATGAGCAAGCATATGTGAATAGAACAGAAATCTCATGTAAAGCCATGTGGAACTCTCACTCTGTGCCTCACCCACAGCTGACAGGTGCCAAAGCCCAGGATTCAGCAGCTGGATTTGCTTGTCTGTGTCCAACTCAGCACTCTGAATCAAAATCCAAAGGACATTCTAGCTTAGACCATGAGCCAAGAGCTGGTTACAGCTGGAAACTCTTGCCAGACATTGAAGTGTCCTGTCACATGGCAGGAGGAGCCACACCACCCTCTGCCTCCCAGCTTGGCACAAACTCATCTTGCTGGCAAGAGAAGTTCCCAGTCTTGATTTCACAAGTCTAGTGCTGGAGAAGAGAACATTACCACAGAAAATCATTCCAGGGATTAATAACCTTAATTAGAAATGCCCTGGCATTTTGCTGCTTTGAATATCTCTCAGATTTCACCCATTTGATACCTCACAGACACCCAAGTCTCCTTTCCAGTCTGCTAGACTTAGTGCCATCCTTAAACAAACTTCATCTCCTTATCTGTGTACTTCTAGAGGAGAATCTGGCTCTACACCTCCACTTTCAGCCAAAATAAGCTTTAGCTGTTTGAGTTCCTAAACTTCACTCCAAGACACAAGGTGCTATTCCCAATGGCTCTTCTCTAAAGCCTCTCTAACACACATTCCTGGGAAAACAGTCAGTCTCTCTGAAGGTACAGGGTCTACATTCTTGTTCAACTCTATCCACTACCACTGTAACGAGGGAGAAAAGAGGCAAAATACCTCTACTTTACAGAAAGGAGATGCAAAGGAAGCTGAACTAACAAAGAGAGGGCATGGCATGGGAAATGAGTTTAGTATTAGCACCCCTTTCCCACTAGAAATTGAATTTAGTTATTTGAAACTACTACCCAAAGGTACAGATAATTTATATGACATTTTCCCACCCTGTTACTTTACTTTACAGCATGGAAAAAAATTATAGTAAGATTAAGTAATTTGGTGTGATGGCTTGATTTCCTAATGCTCTCTTCCTGCATGATTGCTGGTTTTTGTGGTAATGCTTCCACCTTTGGTGAATGCTGAGGTACGACTTCCCACACATAGCACCCAAGTCAGGAGTTTTTTACAGCTTGTTTAATTAGTTTAACTCATTTACCATTGTGTTTGCTAAACACTAGTAAAGTATCAAATTGAACACTGGTATTTCCATTCCTGCAAAAACAGATGAAAAGGACTGACAGACAACTATACTATCATCATCAACAAGTTATCTGCTAGTTTTGAGCCAATGCTGGAAAAGCTGTTGCAATTTAACTGAGAAGTAAACATACATTTTGGTGTGTAAAACAAACAAAAAAGGTAATGTCAATGTGCAAATTCTCATCTGCATTACATGTTCTACACTCCATCATTTCAGAAAACTGGTGTTAAACAGGCAATGAAAAGCAAACGGGGGGGATGTGCTGCTCTAAAGAAGCCCAGCCAAGAGCTTCCCATTTATTGCAGGAATTGCAGCTCCTTCACACCTGAGTAAGGTCACAAGGAGCGAGCCAGATTGCAGAGAATTAAGTCTGGGCTGGGCTCTCAACTCAAATACATTTGTCATGTAAATTTTTCTAACTAAGAAAGAGTGACAAATACTACATTGCACAGGTAGATTGGAAGTAAGACCACAAGCTTTAGCTCTGATTTATTATATATTAAATATTAATGAATTATTAAGAAACCATTCAGTGAGGTTTAAACAACCCTACATCTTCCATATTTCTAAAGCTCTACAAATGTATATTTAATAATAGATAATTAATTTATAACAACATTAAATCTAAATTAAATCCTTATTTCCATGAGAGAAACCCATTGGAGAGTGGTGAGATATACACTGTTGCTTTATAATAAGGTCACTTCTCCATGGCACAATTTTATTTCTGCATCATATATTATTTGTGTAGCCAAATCAATACAGACACACAACACAACAGTGATGAGAAACAAAAGCAGTGACCTCTGCAATGGCACCGTGTGTTGTTTTCCATCCTAACAAACCATTTATTAATTTGCATTTCCTATTGCTTCTTTTCTTCCAGCAGTGACCTATCACATTTGGCCTTTATCACTCATCATTTCTGCTCAAAGTTTCAGTAAAGATAATTTAGTCAGTTTTCCAAAGAAAGAATTTTTCTATCAAAAATGAGCACAGCTGCTGAGAAACTTGGTCAAGGAGTATCAACAATATCAAGATCTTGCTAGAGTTTATTGCTCACATTCTACTCCTTGTATGACAAACTTCTAGACACATCAGATTTCTGACCTTACTCTATCCTACGCTTTCTCAACAGGATCCTCGAACTACTGGAGCCACAGAGCAGATTTTAAACAGCATTGTGTGAGAATTGCTTCCAGTTCTTTCACTCTCCTGACCTTAACAGTTTATTTCTCTCCATAGTGGCACACCCTACTAAGTCCTTCCATACTATGAGTCCATATACCAGCCAACCCTGCTGAGTTAAGCAGATGAAGCACAAACCATCACCGATGACACACAAATCTTTCTGAACGTGGTGCAGAACAGAAGCTTTAACACAATGAGAGATTTATCAACTGTGGTCAGACCTCAAACTGAAAGAGGGGAAATTGTATGAGGAAAAAATTGTTCCCTGTGAGGGTGGGGAGGTACAGGCACAGGTCGCCCAGAGAAGCTGTGGCTGCCCCATCCCTGGAAGAATTCAAGGCCAGGTTGGACAGGGCTTGGAGCAACCTCAGATGGTGGAAGGTGTCCCGGCCTATGGCAGAGGGGGTTGGAACTGGATGAGCTTTGAGGTCCTTTCCAACTCAAACCATTCTAGGATTCTATCTGTACATTAGGAAAGAAGGAATATCCACCTACACCCTTTCACAAGAAGACCAGTCTTAAAATGTGGAAGTGGTAAAAAAATGGAGGAGCTCACAAGATCATTGCAGTGACTTTCATTCACGTCACAGGGGTACTCCAAACGTACTCCTCCTAAAGTTCAGTAAGGGAAATGCCATGGTATGTATTAAAGTACCATCAGCAAAGGTCTGGCTTCAGAACCAGTTCAGTAGAGGCAAGTTCTCCCACAGAACTGGGATTTCTCTCTCAATCTCTTTCATGAACCTGAAAGGAGGTTGTAGCCGGGTGGGGGTCGGTCTCTTCTCCCAGGCAACCAGCAACAGGACAAGAGGACCCAGGGGAGGCTTAGGTTGGGCATTCGGAGGTTCTTCACAGGAAGGGTGAACGGGCTGCCCCGGGAGGTGGTGGTGTCACCACCCCTGGAAGTGTTTAAGAAAAGACTGGATGTGGCACTCGGTGCCGTGGTCTCGTTGACAAGGCGGTGTTAGGTCACAGGTTGGACTTGATGATATCAAAGGTCTTTTCCAACCTAGTGGATTCTGTGATTCTGTGAATTTGTCCTGTTTGATGATGTGTAAGCTCTATGCAACCTACAGAGGCAAGATCTAAAACTGTCTGTTTTTCTAGTCTGGATTCTTAAAAAATAAACCTGCTTCTTCAACTTCTCTGTTCTGATACAGCTTCAGAAAGCTCCATATTAAGAGTCTCTCTCGAGTAGCATCTTTTACCAAGTGACATAGCTTAGCTGGTACTCACAGGTCTTATTTTCCCTCTTATTTTATACAGAGATCCTCTGCCCCTCCAGAACAACTATAATTATCCTATAAAAATGGAGAGCATATGGAGTGCTTTCCTCCAAGCAATGGAGCCGAGCGCCATGAAAGCCATGAACATAAGCAGTTTATGAGAGGTGGTTTCCCTTCCCCACCAACTACTGAGAGCTGCTGTGAAATTCTATTGAAGTCATACTGTGACGGGGTACAAAACAGCTATGAAAGGATTTGCCCACATTACACAGGGTTTACTGCTAATTAGCTCTTGTACACATACGTAGTAGATAAAACCAGCTTTTTTTTTTTTGTTGAGGAAGTGCTGATTTGCTGAGAGGACATCCTTTTTGGATACAAAGCTAGCAATAGGATTGTAATTTGAGTTAACATCTACACAGCATTCTATTTAAGCACTTGACAATAGTGGGCCTGGCTAATTAGTTTCTGTTAGTTAAAAGGGAAATGTAAATGAAATTTTCTTGGGGCGTAAACAGAGACATCAGCTTACTCAGACCAGGAACATCACTGCTGGTGCTGGTTCTTTCCTATCATATCCACCACATGCTCCTGATCACATCTTTAGATATACAATCTCACACGCACCAGAAAACAGAAACCTCACTCCCCCTTAGATGATCTCTTCTCTCCTAGTATTAAGGTGACTGAAGCCTAGGAAGGATAAACCAATTAAAAGTCATACTTTAGGTAAAAACTTCGTCCACAGTCTCACTCCAATAACTGCACTAGCCGAACTTTTATGGTGAACTTGAAAGAAACCAGCTTTTTCTGACTGTCTAGAGTATTTTCTCAATGAACAGCAGAGCATTATTTTTACAGTTTTTGAATCACCCTTCTAGACAACAGTTATCCCAATCTTGGGAGCAGACATACTCATCTTTTTGCTGATTGGTCCAGAATATGCTGGAATGTGCTACTGTGTGCTATTCCAACCAGAAAAAACACTGACTGCAACTGCCAGAAGGTAGCAAAAAGAGGAGTGGCAGCATAATAAGAGGCAGGAAAGGAGGATGGATAACTCCTTTGGGCATCCTGGGAAATTTCAGCCGCCTTCTGCTTTCCATCTTTGCATTGGCAATTTCTAGGAAAGGCTGGTATGGAAGGTGGAACCAAAACCAAAGCCCAAAACAGGAATAATCCATACAGGACTCTGCATGAGGAGCTGTTCTTTTGGACAGAACTCTATTGAAACTAAGGGTTAAAAAAACCAAAACCAAACTATGTAGAAAGGAACGCATTGCCAAAAGTAAGGCTGTTTTCCCACAAACTTGAAGGGACTAAAGATAAGCAGAAAAACTGAAGTTTCACCAGTCACTTGGAAAACAAGCCATGTGATGCACGTCTGATTCATCTTTATTAAACATGACAGAAAGAATTCCTCTGCTACTCTACAAACTCTTACAAAAGCCCTCAAGCCAATGGATCATGGCATAAACAATTTTCAAACTAAAAAAACTGGAAAGAAAAGCAACACTGCTATGAAAATGGAAATAGGAGAAGATGAGGAATATCTTGCCATTTGGGTTAAAGCCCTGCTCTCACTTTCAGCTGCCTGAACAGCAGAAAACCCTGTTCCCTTCAACTCACTGATAATTCACATCAATGGAAAAAACTCAAGTCAATACGTAAGGGTCAGACTGGTTATTAATTAATTTAAGATTTATAAGTCTCAGGAGGTGCACAAATGTCAAATGGACACAAAAAAGGTTCTATCTGAAGTTAAACACATCCATTTTGGATTTACAATCCTACTGTAACAAAAAGTGTCACTTTGCCAGTGCAGTTTTGCCCATTTTTAGCCCAAACAGAATAAACCATTTTCACAATAGAAAAAAAGGCACAATTTCACAAATCTAATATAGAGGTATGAAATTTCCTTCTTTGCCTTGAAAGTGAAACAATACATACTGACATTTAACACAGTGCAGTAATTTTCCTAAAATAAGTTCAGCAAGGTTGAAACAAACAAAGAAAATATCAATCAGATCCAAAGGAAACATGAAACATTTGAGGGCCTTCCCCCTCAGACTGAATGGAGCAAGAGTAAAACAGCTGAACAGAGCAAAACAATTGCTCTCATTTCTGTAGTTTGGTAAGGCCCTCAAACTTAAGGAAATAATAATAATAATAATAATACATTTTCTGTATTTGTGCTTTGAGTAAAGTTGAGGAAATTGGGACCTTTAGAACTGGGGCAGCTCTGTTTGGATGAGACCATCCGAAAATGAGCCCCCACAGAAGTATCTCCAACTGGATAGCCCAGATCAGAAAGATTAAAACAAAACATGGAAATACAGAAAAATTCATCTTCTGTTGCTTATTCACTGGTTAATGATGCTGATTTAATAAACAAATGTACCATTTGATAGCATTTATAGTGCACTGTTTTTCAAGTCCAGATACATTCTCCGTCATAAGCTAGAAATAGGAATATTCACATTACGTGCACAATTAGGAAGGAAAGGCAACCTTAAAACCTTTTGAAAAAGAAAAGAAAAAAACTCAAATTGAAATCCTTAATAAGGTGGGTTTGATTGAAATTATGCATTTTTCATCTAGTCTTAGCTCAGGAGTGTAATCCCAAAGCCTAGAAGTCATACTAACCAGTTTGAATTTAAAAATGAACAAACTCAACGGCAATGTAGGGCTTTCATGAAAAAGAATGCAGAGTAAAGCCCACATTAATTTGTTTCAGTTGTCATTACTGAAAAATAAAATTGCTGCAAGGTTGCAATTTTTCTTTTAAACAGAAAATGAAAAAAATCAAATTATGGTTTTATGTGAATTAAGGAAGAGATTTGGTTTTGCTAAAACATTTGCTTTTTCAAGAGAAGGTGTATGGAAGAAAGAGGTTCATTTGCTTTCAAATTCTGTCTTAAGGAAAAAACCAAAAAGAAACCAATAGAGAGAAAACAAGTGAATTCCAATTTTACCAGAATTTTCAACACCTAATAAAATTTATTCTGGAAACATGTGTGTCTACAGGAAATTTTGGAATTTAATCTTTTCTGATTGAAGCTAAAAACAAAACCAATAAAAAAGGCATTTTCTAACCAGCCGAAATGAGCAGAATATTTGGTTTTGAAGCCGAAAAGCGAATCTGGACGCAGAGAGGCAGATGCCACTCAAGTACAAGCTGTATTCCCCCCACAACGTGGGTTTCGGGACAAACTGGATAGCACGACATTCCCGTGGCAGGCAGGGCATGGAGGATGGGGTGGGGATGTTACCTAGCGTGCTGTGGCAGAGTGGACTGCCGTGTCCATGGATAGTAAATGCAGTCATGACTAGCGGGGCCTCTACACCTGCAGGCAATTACAGAACAAACCGCGTCATTGCCACGCCCCAGGACATGCACAGGCATGCGCCCTTGTCCACACGTGCGGGATGGAGACACACAGGCAGCCAGCACCCAGCCAGTACCTATCCATCAGCCCAATGCAGTCCTCCAGGTGGGGCCCTATGCACCTGCAGCAAATCCAAAGTGGGAACAGGGACAGAAAGAGAGACATCTGTTATTCACACGCCCAAGAAGCAGGAATCCCCTTTGCGTTCTTGATTTTAGCTCTTCTCCTCTGTCTAAGAGAGACCTATGTCACCAAAAAATTATAGCTTGTGACGAGAGGAACAATAATAGCAACAGCACCCCAAGGCAGGCCATATCTTGGCTCAGACAACACTTAAGGCAGGTTTCACCTGTGTGCGTGGGAGTCCTGACAACAGAGCTGCCTTCCCTGCATGTTTTTGAGTCATCAAACCAGTGATTACTGCACAAAAGCTGTTAATTTACACGTTGAGACTTCCAGGAGCACAATCCGGAATTTGCTTTTCTTTCTGTAATTGATGCAATTGTTCATTCTGTTCTAAGCTCCCAGCCAGGGCAACTGCAGAAGTATTTTGGAAGCTGACTATACTTTTTTAGCAGGGAAGCTCAAGGATCAACTTCCAGCAACAAAAACCACAGCAAAATGGTGTCTGCTGATTCAGACATTTTATTCTGCTTTCCTTAGATGCTGCCAAAAGTCCTCCACCTGCACAATCAGCAGGTGCTCACCAAAGGCATTGGAAATGCAAGGAATCCCTAAATGCAGCACCAGTGAAACACACCCATGGAAAAGAGTTTGCAGAACATGGGCATGTGTGGATTTCCCTTGCCCTCACAAAGAGCAGGACCGGTTTCCTGGTCCCCTGCATTCAAACAGCAAGTCAATTATATGTTTACACAGCAGTCAGGATTCTCAGAGACCTAAAGCTGAGCTTTTAGGGGTTCAAACAACCTGACCCCCTTCAGTGCTGCACGCCCAGCTAGGCACTCTAGCCATGGGGAGTATCTAGCCCTCAGCATTTAAAGAAACCAAACCATTTATTTCAACTCTGACAAGATCTCAGAGCCATTTTATTTACAGGCCCTTTGGCTGTACATCTGCTACAGGCAGGAGAAGTGATCTGACACATCAGTAGAGTGCAACTTACTTCTGTTGAGGCATTTTAAATTTAAGGTGTGATCCCCAACTCTTTTAAAGTTTGCTGTCTTTCAGATAGGCTTTGATGGAAGGATATGCATGTCAAAAAATCTTCAGAGTTCAAATACACTCCCACGAGATCTTCTTTCTGCTTCACCATCACTGGCCGCTCATCAGCTTTTGCTGAATTTAAATTGGTATCACTCTGCCATTATAAAATGAAGCCAGTGAATTCCATTTGCCCACACCTGCTCATCAGGGAGAGCAGACCAAGTAAACCTTACCTCGTGTTTGTTTACTTGAATTTTTATTTTTACGTAAGACATTTAGTCTGACATGCAAACACAAACTGGAAGGATTTCCTCAATGATTGCTTCCTCCAGCATATGTGCAGACATAAAAACGATGCATTAAATATCCAGATAATGCATAAATGTAAGGGGTTGATTTAAACACAGTTCAAAAACTTAATGGAGAGAACTCTTGGAATTTCAGCTGTCCTGGGCATCAGGACTTCAGGATTCAGGACTGTCTGAATTCTAATCCATCTCAAACACATCCATTGTTTCTTTCTTTCACGGCATTCTCAGCAATTTGGAGAAAACAAGTTCAGCAATGAAGGAGGCTGAAAAATTGCTCAGATTGTCCATTTCCTACCATGCCAAGAAAAGCTGAGCTCAGACTCTTGCTATAAATAAAAAGAAGGGCATCTTTAAATTAGAGGTCTGAGAGCCTGCTAGTAGTTTAGAGAACTGGCAGACTGACATCAAGAGCCTGCTGTCTTGGAGTCACTTCACCTGTACATTTGGAGAACAGGATTGAATCCGAACTCGTACTGCTTGGACCTCACCCAGTGCAAGTTGAAGTATCATTGATTTTTATTTCAAATTGTAATCTTCTTCAGTGGACTTGGCTTCCCCAAAGAGAAAACTCCATCCAGGTGCAATTCCGTTACTCCTAGTTGAGCAGTTCCCAGTTTCCTGCCTGAGTGGCTGTCCTGACTACATGCAGGGAAGTACAACACTGTGTGAGTCATGGCAATATTTATTAGCAGGGTATTTTGTACCACCGAGCCATCAGGTATTTTTCTGTGAGAAGGAACTCCCTTCATTTCAGGCTTTTTGACCCATATAAGCCTGACACAATCATACATCACGCTGGTAACCCCATTCACACCCAGTGTTCCTTCTGCTTGGAGTCTGGACGATATTTTCTTTTCCAAGTTGGCTCTGTAAAATGAACTGGTTAATTGATACATGCTGATTTATTAATGATATATTCAGTATCTTACAAAAGTTCAATACAGCTTACCCAGAAAATTACACTTGGTGCTCATCCTAGCTTTACAGATAATCATCCTCTGAAAGGAAATGTGGGGTTTTGAAAATTGCAGTAACAACTGGTTTTTTTCCCAGAAATACTGTCTTTTATCAACTTTCTTTAAGATTGAAAGGTGGGATCTTAACTGCACAAATATGGGGTAGCAAAGCCATTCCTCGCCAGATGAATTCTCAAAAATCTTGGTCACTGGAAACAAACAAAACTGGTTTTACAACAGCATAAGTGGATTATCTCTGGGCAGGAGAAAACCTTTGTTGTGGTTGTCACCCAACTATTGTTATGGATAAAGGCAGACAACTCCACCCAAGGGCTACTGAGCTAACAGGTGAGAGGAGCTCATGGTGAGAGGAGTTGCACAGGTTCGGAGCAGGGGGTTGGAGGAAATTTTGCAAAACAAAAGAGTAACAGTTTTTCTTATTCAGAGTGTGTTTGCAATATTCTTTCATCTGGAATTCAAACTGTCTTCCTAAAAATACACCTAAGCTTTAGAGGCAACATGGTGCTTCTGCCCTCAAATCCCTTCAGGGCCACACGCTGCTGCTGGAGCTCCTGTGACTTCTCTGGTCATGGCTTAGAAGGAAAAGAGCATTTTGGTGAGGAGTAATGCCCTCCCTCCAAAAAGCTGCGTGACAAAACACGTTTGTGTGACGAGGGGAGGTGTCCAGTGAGATCTCTCATTTGTGTCCCGGCCAGCAAGGAAGCAGGCTGTCACTTGCTATTGTGTAATTCGTATTTTATTCCTGTGGAAGTGCTCAGTTTTGGCTAGCTCTGCCAGAAGAGGTGCCAAATGCTTTCCAGCTGTCTTGAATGAAGTGGGATAGCTGTCCCATGTGCCTCTGATCTGCTCCCAACTGGCTTCAAGTAGCTGATACTTATCACAGGGACACAAGGGTAGGAGCACAGTTGTGGCACCCAAGGAAGTCACTGTCTGACAGCTCTCCTGGTCAACGCAAGATCATTAACAGGGCTGCATAATTACACACCTATTAAAAGAAACAGTCATCACACTTGAATAAGGGAGGAGAATGGCGCTATCAAACTTCACTAAAGCTGTCCTCTGCAAATGCCAAGATGGAACTCGTGGCAAAACACAGGAAACAGAGGTGGGACAGCTCCTTCCTTGGTGACAACTGGTGGGGACGACCGGAAACATCGGGTGAGAACTAATAACTTATTTTATCAAGCAGCACTGCAGGAATTAGATAATACCGTACTGGGAGCATTGCTCTGCAGCAGCTCAACCCTTTTTGATGGGTATCCCAGCTGTACTGAGGGCACTGGTTTTATTCCAGCACTTGATCTGGCAGCCAGGAGAACAGATGTGCGGGATGAAGCAGAATTACGTTTTCTCTCTACCTTTCAGTCATGAGCCAAATAGCAAGATGTGTTCTCTCCACGACCTATTTCAGTGAAGAATCATGAGGGGAATTTAAATACTACTTTCTAAAGGAAGGGTATGAAACTAGAGAATTCAGCCTTGAAGGAGGAAAGGAGAGAGTAACTGATTTCCCTTCTCTCTGTGGGCATATTCAGCCCCTGACAATGCTGGCAAGAAGACGGACAACCTGCAAACCCCAAACATCTTGGACAGTCATTAATAGCTTCATTAACATAATCACATGCCACAAAGTCTCTAGGAACACTAAAAAAGAATAGTAAGCCATGCTTACACAGACTTGGGGGGAAGAGAGGATTGTTTTTTTAAGGGATAAAAAATACTTAGAATAGGCACATCAACTCTTTAATAAGAGGATGAAGATTTCCACAGGGAATAGTATTAGCAACCTGGAAAAGGGATAGCTCCTCATCTGGGAGATAATCACACTTTTGTGTATGTAACTGGGGAGGGACCTTTGGCCCTTTTACTTGTCCTTTCTCTGGGGATGGGCGCACAATGGGACATTCTTTCACCTCATCAGAAGGAGAAAATAGAAAGGAGGGAAAACTGAAAGTCCAAGGATTAAAGGACAACATCACTCAGCATAAAGGAACCCTGTGTCACCAAGGGTTGCCAATGAGGACTGCCAAGGTCAGGTAGAACTGCCTAATGCCCTTCCTCTTCATGTATGAACTAGAATGTCACATTTTCAGCACAAGACATAAAAACTTCCCTTCTCAATCCAGGCAGATAAAAATAAACAACCACTTGCAGAATACGAATGCCTATGGAGAAGTGGAAAAGCATGGAAAATCTTCTGCTCCCTTCCTGGCCTAGGAGAAACACAGTTGTGCCACAAACACTGGAAATAGTTGGGTCAGTTAGAACTCCTCAGGAAAGAGGAGGGGATAGGAAGAAGTGTTGCTTCCTGGAGGCCAGGAGAGCTGCAAGGCACTTCCTATGCTGGGCAGACAGCAAATCCATCACACATCCATGGTCTTGTCAGATTAGATCAGCACTGGCACCTCCTCCATTGATAAAAGCCAGGACCAGAGCTCCTGGAGTGAGCTCGTCTTTTAATATCATTTCTTCTTACCCTCTTCGGCCACAGTGGCAGCATTTTTCTTACTGCATAACTGATTTAAAGGGTCTGGGGGGGAGACAAATCTGTAACAGATCCTGGCTGTGCCTCTGTGATCTCCCTCTCATTTCCCTAATGGCTCTATTGTAATTAGATTTGCAAAACCAGCAAAAGGTCTCATTTTGAATGGCAACAGCTGTTGACATCAAGATTACGTTGAATAATTTACTGGTTTAATTTTAGCTGCTAAACAATAAGAGTCTCTTGTTGAAGATTATTTCACTGGCTGATGTTTTCTCTTTTTCCCACTGCTGCCTCTTCCTTTCTTTGTATGCTGGACACTCTGAATTGCCCCATGGAAAAGGCAGCAATAACTTACATGGCCTGTACAAAACTATGGGTGTGCATGTGACCATTGTTGTGTTGCACAGGTTCTTAATTCTGGCTCAGATCCATGGGCTGTATTATTCCAAGTGTAACAAATTATTCTGGGCACTTTGATAGGACTCCAGAAACTGTTGCTCAGTCTCAGACTCCAGTACAAAGTCTGGTTTCAAACTGTGCATCAGTCCCTGTAGGAAAAAGAGGGCAGTAACACTTTTGTCTCACAGTGGTGCTGCAGGCTTACTTCACCAATACCAAGTAGCAGAGATTCTGTCAGGGAGCAAATACTAAAAATAAAGTCATTTTACAGGCCTAAAATTAGCTGAAAGGGCAGCATTTGCTACAAACCAGTGCAGAAGGAAAGCTGAGAGCATTGCTGTGGAAAGCTCTTCTCTGTGGTCTTCAAAAGGTTTTTTTTGTGATAAGCTGCTGGGCGTTCATGACTAAAACCTGAACATCATGAGAGACCTGAAAATCAAAGGTTAAATTCCTACTGCACACTCTCTTTTCAGGAGTGGGACAAGTGCTTTTCTAAGCCAAACTACCTACAAACGACCCTGTGCTACGAGCAGTACACAGATAGGATGGCTCCCTGCACAGAGCTTGCACTCACCCTTGGGTGCAGTTTGGATGACACGGATGGCACTCCCGATCCTCATCGGCGTACTTGAAAATGAAGCTGTTGGCCCCCTGCAAGCCATCAGGACATTTTTCCACACAATTTGGACCATCCTTAAAATGGAAACACTTTGTGCAGTGGTCAGGTCCCTGGAGAGCGTGGGAGAAAGAGAAATGCAGTGCATTCAAGTTATTCTGTCCTTCCCTGATGCACTAGAATTGCATCGGCACACACTCAGCAACAACTGCAGCAGCTTCTCTTCCCAATGAACAGTGAATTACCTGCGTGGTTCCAGCCTCTGCTAGGGAGCAGCAGACATATAAATCCTGGTGCTTTTGGCCACTAACGTCCTCTGTAGAGTGCAAGACTAAATACCAGCTTCTAGATGGGCTCCTTAATAATATTGGCATGCTTAATCAATGAAGTCAGTGCCCACTTTAATGCTGAGAAACTTCCTGCTGTATTACTCAGTGCTGAACCACCTTTGCAAAGCCCTTCAGTGGGATCTGCTGCCTCTGCACTCCAGAACTGTTTTCCACAACCATTCTGCACATGGCATCTGGTCACAGCAAGACTGAAGGACTACAAGGTCTCCTTCTTCTTAATACATATGAAGACTAAATTGTTAAGAACAGCAAACCAAGACTCCTGGACAATGTAAAGGTAAAATTTTAAAGCTGCGATGACAAGCCAGTGTAAAACTAAATCTGGTGTTCAGGTTGAGCATTGGCCTAGGATTTTATGTCCATAAGCCCTGCTACAAATCCAAATTTCCCTGATGGGCTCAACACTTGAAACATTCGCTTCTTGCCTTATGGCTGTATTGCAGAAAAACACAGTATTATAAGAAAAATTATGATGCCTTTCTTTTTTCCATTCAGTAAGTAAGTCACAGAAATAAGGAAATAAATTATGGGTTATATTTTCGCAATTATGAAGAGCCTAAAATACAACTCCTCATTTCCAGCATACTTGTGACTTTTAATCTTGGCAACACACAGAAAACTAGAAGAAAGAGACAACTTCTATCTCCCAAATGAGCAATAATCTCTGAAAGAAAAGTTACTGGCCATTTTAAAGGTGAGAAAGAGTTAACCATCATTTAGGATGCATGAAAAACATTATCTATCAAAAGAACTTAAAGGCTATCTAAGTACAAAAAACCTCCCAGCATATTGTTCAAACTGAGAGACCGAGACAAATTCCCCCACTTTTTTTGGGAGGGAAACCAGGACAGAACTGGGTATAAAGAATGAAAACAGGGATAAAAGAGGGCACTCAAATCACAACTGCATGCCTTCTGTCTATAAAAATTGTGTGCATCTGTACCACTAAAGCATTAAGACAACTCAGGAAAGAAAAGAAAACTTTTTAAATCACATTCTTAAGGAGGCAGATCCAAGGAAGTTTATGCCCAGCACCAATTTAGCACGAGCAGAATTTCTTCCCTACATGCAGAATATGTGTATTTTCAGCTTTTGTTAACACTAATTTGCAGTAGCTGCTTTAAAGTCTGTAAGCAGGAAAACCCTGTCCTTCAGCACACTTCTGCAAGTTAACCTGAACCACAACAAACAAAACAAACCAAAACCTAACAAACATATCAGACTTTGTTCTTACCGGCCCGTAGCACGTGATCATGTTTTCCTCCATCTTTTCACACTGGGGATCACACTCCACGCAGACAGAACCATTTGCAAATTCCCGGAATTCCCTGAGAAAATATTTTGCAGGCAGGTTAGGAGAAAGCTGACTCCAGCCCAAAACTGAGCCCACCTGGCTGGGTCTTCACCTGATGGAATCGATCTCAGGGGCACTGGGGCCAGCAGCCTGTCACAGCAGCTGAGGACAGGCCACCATCTCATCCACAGCCAGGCGAAGCAGAGACACCTTCTTCACCAGGATAAAACTACACTGGGGGCTTTCCTCTCATTAAGAAATACAGACTTCATTAACAGGACAAAATTGCTGACTTCTTGATTTTCATCTCCAGGATTGTCACTCGTGGCTCAGATTCAGGAAGCCACTTGTCACATGTGAGCACTGATGACAGAGCTGCCTTTCTTGCAGGTAGGTCTCTATGAACATGTCTTAAAGCCTGTTCTCCAAAAAGCTCAATGTTTTCAGCAATAATTCCAGACTAAGGTCTGAAGCTATAAAATGTCAAAACAAATCCTTTTACTCCTTTATTTCATGTATCCACAAGAAACTACTGCTCAAATGAGTTTTTTTATTAAACAATTTTAAGGGGGAAAAAAAGGTAGTGACAGCAGGTTGAATTTCTTCCTTCAAACATTTCAGCTGCCAGTTGCCCCTCACCACAAACCACCAGCACTCTCCCAACACAATCCATCCCACCTTCTTTTGGGCCAAGATGAATTCACACCTGAGCAGGTTGTTTCTCCCCCTCTAAAGACAGAACCTCTGCAGTAGGCTCAGAGTGGACCAACCCAAGCTTTGCAGGATCCCATCTTGCTGCATTAAACAATTGCAATATTTGCATTAACCAGTTACAGATGTGCTGCACACTCATGCTAGTGGGCTCCAGTAGCAGCCAGGTAAAGGGTGAAGGCTCTGAGCTCAGTTTGTCACTGCTCACCCTCCATTCCTCTACAGCCATTAGGATCTGCTGAGGACATCAGGATTGAGCTGAGGAAAACCTCTTATTGAGGGGCGACGGGGGAGGAGAGAAGAGGGGCTTTGAAGCACATAAAACTGTGTTCTGACAAGGTATTTTTCGCATGCCTTCTCCAGATGGAAGAGTTGAGAATATTTTCACGCCTATGTGGGAGTTATTTGGCTCAGTTCAGCTTTATCTTTCTGTCATAAGGCAGATTCAACCACCTCGTGCTGTGGAGGTATTTCCCCAGCATAAGCAGCAAAACGAAAAGGGGCAAGAACTCCTTTCAGGTTTTTTAATTTATATTTGTGTGAGTGCATTATGAAAAAGAGAGTGAGTTTTTCTACTTTGGGGTCCTTATGCAGAGAATTTCTTTATCAGATGCCTGAATCCAACTCATCAGAAAGAATATAATTGTATGGTTCTGAATAAGGGTATCAAGTAGGGATAAATGAAGAGGGGTTTTTTGTAACTTTTCACCTAAATCAAATTGTTCACATTACCAGCAATGCAAAAGGCACAGGGCGATGATGCTGCATGAAAACTTTAGCCAGCAGAATACCAGGGAAAGCTTTCTACACAAGTTCAGATGCAGAAATCCTTAAATCTCAGCCCATGACACGTTTCACCCAGAATCAGTAATACTGGCAATGGAGCCAGATACTGATTAATGCAGCCCCAAAACGACTCGTTCATTGAAGTGCTCAACGATGTTAATTAGCAACTTTGGGGGAAAGAACAAGGGGAGTGTCTTACCCTTCGTAGAGGTTGCAGGAGTCTATGCAGGTCCTGCCCCTGATGAAACGCTTGCAGGACAGGCACTGGTCTGGCCCTGGCCCCCAGCAGCCATCACTGGAGCACAGCTCGTTGCACACCATCCCATCAGCAGCTGCAGAGAGAGGGGATGCTGTCAGTTATGCACACAGCCCTCCCAAATCCGAGGGAAAACGTTCCGTAACAGGAATGTCCCCCTTTCCCAGGAACAGGACAGCAAAAAAAGCACAAAATCACCATCACGCCACAACACGAATATACAGAGCACTCAGCTGGAATATTGTACACACTCCTGGTCTGCTCCTGTCAGAGAAAACAGAGTGGGAAAAAGATTCAAGAGAGTGCTGCAAGGATGATCAAAACCAGAGAAGAGCTTCTAAAGCAGGAATAAACAGAGAAGCAGCCTCAGAGGTGGGGGAGAAAGGACATGATTAAAGCTTCTAAAATCCTGAATGGCAAGGAGGAGGTGAGTAAGCATGAAACAATTGTTCACTGCTTCTTCCAAGTCCCTCATGGGCATTCAAAGAGACAGGAATCCAATAGAGTTCAAATCTGAGATTTTTCTTCATAGAAAGAAAAAGATCAACCTGTAGAATTCCTTGACACAGGACATGGTAAGTGCCAAAAATTTAAAGGATTCAAAAAGTCAATTGTCCGAATCCACTAAAGTTCTATTAAACTAAAATATAAAATGCTACCTATGAATTGAGGACTCCCTGAAATAAAACTTATGGACAGTGGGGAAAAAATTGAAGGAAAGACACCATTAATTTTGATTTTAAAACTATTCATTGCAAAAGCACCTGAAGAGCCAAAGAGCCTTTATATTAAAACCTTCAAGCCCACACCAAAATTCACAATGAACTGCCGGTTAGAGATAAAGTTTGTTTCAAACAGTGTAAGTCTGTATTTTTGTTTTATATCAATCATTTTCTATGTAAATACCTAGATGATGTGACAGATGGAGAAAATGAGCAAAGAGCAAAAGGAAACACATTATCTCTCCAGCATCTGAAGAAAATCTGCGTGCACTTTCAGCCTCACCCTGGCATGTGAAAGGACAGAATTAATTTGAATTTTTTTTTGCACAATGTAACGTTTCACACGAATGGATTACACACTGGAGTGAGTAAATTAAACCCAGCAAGGACCTGAAATATCAGACGGCAACAATACAGACACTTGTTTGCTTTTTAAACCATTGGAAACAACTTATGAGCAATAATAAAAGAAAAGCAGGTGTGCTGGTTGAATTCTACCACTCCCTCAATACTATCTCACTCAATACACCACAAATAACCTCAGGCAGGAGAAGCCTGAACATATTTTATCAAGGTTGGGATTTAGTGTTTTTCTTTTTATATCACAGATACTTTTTTAATGCCAACATCCAAAAGGGATTCAGAAGTATCTTTCTGGTTTTTCTTTTGCCTCAAAGCCCAAACCAGGTACAGCCAAATAAAAAATTAGGACATTTAGGAGCCATTCCAGGTGCTCAATATGCTTTAAAGTGCATTAATTATCACAGGTTCCAGCACAGCAGGAGGGACTCAGGAGGCCATTTCACAGAGATGCCTGGTCCTCCTTCCCTGAGCTCTGCTGCTGCAGTCCAATGAGCCAGACCAGCACAGCCAGGATGAGCAGAGACACAAAATTCAGCTTCTCATTATGGTCCTAACCTGACTTTCTCTTAAGCATAATAACATTTTTATAGTAACTATCAGATGTCAGGAGTTCCACTATGCTGCTACTGCCTGAACCTGCAAATAAAAACAAAAAGAAAAACCACAAACCTAGAAACTATCCTAGTTACAATTAAACTAACTTTTATATAGTTTTAGATGGTTTTTGTTTTCTAACCAATGATGCATTTCAAATCTTTGTCACGCAACCAAGAAAAACTTAACCTGGTTTGGAGATCCCTTTGTTTCTCATTTTTAATTTTAAGAATATTGCTAACTCTTCTGATTTTGTTTTCCATACTCATCACAGAAAGGCAGTTTCCTGTTCGCTTTCTCACCTTCTTTTGTAACTTGAAATTGTGATTTCCTACTAGTGATTTCCTTTCTTTTCATTTTTCTCACCCACCAAACTACTCTGGGATCAGAATTTATTTGCACGGACAGAGTATTTCACTAAAATATCCCTCCAAATAACAAGGGATATTATTACAAGATAGCTCAGAAAATACAGTGAGTAACTGTATACAAATAAAAAGAGAGCTTTTCAATAAAGAAAATCATGATTATCCTATTGAAATGTAGCCAACACAGTGCCTGTAGTCTTATGAAAAAAGCAACAGAAACAAAAAAATTACAATTTCCTCCTGAAATGTTTTCATAAATGAATCTTGGCAAGGAGGGAGTGGTTGTTTTGACAACTTACAAAAACTCATTTCTCTCGCTTTTCTCTTCTTTAATTGTGGGGATGGCTAAAGAAACATTTCAATTTTTGACACATTATTTGGCATTTCCATGGGCTGAGCATGTTCTGCAGCTCCAACACATCCCATGGCCTTATGTGGAAGGAAATAATAATGTTCTTGACAGGAACTGGATTTTGTCAGGAGTTTTAGAAGAAGGGCTTATTCTTTATTAATGGGGTCACACAGGTTAGAAGCAGAAAGGTTCAACGTTTTTCCCCAACCTAAATAGAACACAAGAAAATTACCTACTAAAAAATGAAAAAATATTTTTATTTGGCTATACACTTCTGGGCCTGATCCAAGGCTCCATAAACTGGATAGAAAAACTCCTGCAGACTTCAATTAGCTTTACATCACACCCGATAATGAATGTAATCATTTATTCAAGTTGTTAATTGGTGGCTAGATTGATATAATTCATAACAATCACATCTGTACCAACCTTTGCCCAGAAGGGTTCCACCTTACGCTGCAGGTGTCACTAAAGCTGAGAGAATTGTTTAAGTAACTTTGGATAAAAGAACATTTTTTTTCCTGCATTTATTTTGTGCGCACTCATATTTCACATGAGTCACCTCTGACTGTTCCATAAAAACAAACAAACAAACAAAAAAAAACCCATGCTGGAAAAAAAAGACAAACTTTTCACTTCAGCATGGAGCAAAGGTAAAATCTACCTACCCTTTCCTGGGTGATTTGTTCTGTTCCCTGGGCACACAAGCTTGGGCACTGACATTTCTATCCCTGAAAGTGTGCAGGGAAGTGGAGAAGGGAGAGACCACATTCCTTCCATGTACATCCCCTTTCTGGCCCTGCATGACACCATCTCAGAAGGACAACACAAAGCACTACAGCATCCTGGTGGTTTATGGATTTCATTTTTTTTTTAATTACAAACAAACACATATGTTTTGCTCCTGTATTTTCAGGATTCTACAAAAACCAGAAGTCTGCCTAGGTTTTTAACCTATTAAAAAAAAAAAAACCATCCTGGAGGCAGTGAAAGATTTGGGGACTATTTTAACATTGTTAAGAAGTGGTGTAAACAGCAAGATGAAATAACTGAGGGTATGAAGAATATAAAGTATATTTCGCATGCTGGAAAATTTTGTAGCATTTTCCACTGGCTGAAGTCTGTTGTCTTTGTCTTCTTCACTGAAAAAAAACCCCAAAAAACCAGAGTTTTGCCAAACTCTATCATGCCAGTGTTATCTCAAAGATGAAGCATTAACATAAACCAAACTTTTCCACAAATGTTTTACTCCCCCTGCAACTTCTCAGTATTTCCTCACTGATGTAGAGTCAGCTGAACACTGCATGAAATGGCATGGAAAAGATATCATCACCTTGTGACAGATCATAAAAGTCACTTAAATACAATGGTGACTAGAAGATCTTGGAAGCTCTTACATGAGTTTTCAAAAAAGCTACACATTGATAGAAAAAGTTTGCTGTAATTTGCTTTAAGCCATTAACAACCACTGGGTAGAAAGGAAAAAAAAACCCAAGCTAATAGTGGCTCAAAACACACAAAGAAGTAGTACTAAATACCTGAGAGTGGCTGTAATAATTAACATTTTTTAGACTGGTTTCTTGACTGAAAACCATGTGAAAAAAAAATCTTTGGTGGATATTTTTATTAACAAGTCTGTTGGCCTATCCTGGAAATGACAGATGCTCCAAAGGGTGCTGGAGAACTGCATCTGGCTCCATGGGCCAGTGCTGCTTTATTCCAAGTGATCCTGCAGAGTTTAGTGAGACATCCATCCTGCAGCAGAACCCACCTGACCCCAGAGAGGTGCTGGCTGACAGGCAGAGCTGAAGCAGCAGCAGCAAAGCTCTTCTCAGCTAATGCTGACTCTCAAAAGGCCACAGAACATGAATCAGTTCACTCGCACAGATGTGCAAAGAGAGGAAAGCACTGCTCCTGATGGGATTGCACTGCCTTCCAACTGGAGAGAAGAAGCCACTGCTCCTGTTAGGACTGCACTGCCTCCCAGCTGGAGCCACTTGGCCCCTGGCCTATGTCCATTTAATGAACACAGGTTAGAGATCCTTTTTAAAACCAGCCCCTTGGTAAGGGAGCTTACATTGTGACTTCTTAAAATGAAACGAATGAGGTTTGTTTTCCTCTTTAAGATTCCCATGGTGCTAAATCTCCTAAAATGTCTCTAGGAGTATTTTTCTTCCTGGAAAATGATTAAGTGTCTATTATAATAAATCCTCACCAAGCTAGACGTGAAATAAAGTTTACATTTTCCCTTTGTGTGCAAATGTAGTGACAAGACATTCCATGTGAGAGGGTGATGTGACAGCACATCCCAGGTTCCATTTGCTCTGGAAGTTTCAGTAGTTATGGCAGCTTCACAGAGACTCAAACTGAGTGATCCCAGGAAAGAGCAAAGAGGTATTTGACAAAGGAGCCCTGAGAACTAATGCAAGAATATGTCCTAAAATGCTGTGTTCAGCTATGTCCCGAAGCTCTCAAGAAGAGTGAAACAGCTGAGACACTGCTTCATGAAGGGAAACAGCACCTTACAAAATTCACCTGAGTGATTTCCCATTGTCTCCTATCATATGGGAAGTTATAGAAAGCTTGAAGCAAAGAGGAATCATTACTGTATGAGACACAAGGCCTGTGCTCCACCTTATTACTGCTTCGTTTCTTTTTATATTAAATGTCTAGGAATGAAGGAAAGTTGGTTGTTCTTTCATTAAATGCTGCATGATAATCAGACAGCTAGAGCCAATCTGACGTAAGAAAACATCAGAGCACCAAGAGCATGATTTTTCTCCCATAGTAAGCAGTTTTTCATCTGGTAGAGAGGAAACCTGTGCTCTCTGGAAGGTTCACAAGTTCATGTATCTCCCGGCAAGATGGGACCAACTTGGATCTGGGAATATAACCTTAGTAACTCTTGCATGGCCAAAAAAACCTTGAGCTTCTTCACTCTTCTGCTCTGTCAGCCCAAAAATTCCATCTGGGAAACCTCAAAGGGCTAATTCTTTCTAATTCTTTCTTCATGCCATACAGAAACAAGCTGTTACTAGAGCACTAGCACAGAACTAGGTGGTTCCTCACCACACGATCCCGTGACACTGCAGCAGAAAGCACAGAGCAGTGCCCCACCCCTGGGCAGAGGTGCTATCCTCCTCAGCAGCACCTCTACCTCCCAATCAATACTCTATTTTTATAGCTGGCTTTCTATGTGAGGGCAGAAGAAAAGCCCTACAACCTTGGGCACGGTCACAGTAAAAACTGCCTGCAGTGACAGCAAGCAGCATTTTCTTAACCTTCACTTCTTTAACTTGCATGTAAAGAAATAGCCTAATAAAATTAATAATAATAATTGAAATGCCACACAACCAAAACCACGTGGAGATCGACCAAAGAAGACTTTGTACTTCCTGTGGCTCTTCCATGGCAGCAGAGGTTAGAAAAGTAACTGAGCAGCAGAGACAAAGCTCCAGCTGTATTTCACCTAACACTGAAGGTACACTTACACTACAGTGATGAGCACAGCCATTCACTCTCTCAAAACAGAGCAGAAAAGCACTTCAAAGGGAGGGGAGAGGAAAAAAAAAAGAAACAAAATCCCTCAAAAAATAACAAACAAAAAAAACCCCCCAAACCAACAGAAAGAAAGAGCTAAAGTGCAAGTCAAAAATCGGACCACAGCTTGAAAAAACCCAAAGCAAACATTTTTGGCTGGTCAGAGCACAAACATCAGCAGTATCACTTAAACACACAGCAATTTAATGAATCTCCTCTCCTGCAAGCAGTCTAACAGATACTTAAAATGAACTGCCTTGCTGCTACAATATGCCTGTATTAATGAAAAATGCTGCCTGATTTCTATACAAACAAGTTATCTGCTACAGAGCTTTCTTTGGCTTTTCAGTACTATGATCTCAGCCTAGCTACTGGTATGTAAGCTTTCCTGAAGTAGCATTTTTTATCAGATAGGTCAAATGTGAAAAGGGAGAACCTGGTGACCTAAAACAGTCCCAAAAGTACCGTTTTGGATTAAGACAGGGCCACGTAGGGTAGGGGAAGCAGAAGATGCTAATCCCACTCCATAAGGAAAGGGCTGTGAAGTCATGAACACTCCATTCACAGCTTTCAGAATTCATATTTGTGAAACTGGAACATTCCCATCACGTTAAGGAAGCAGAGCGCTCTCTCTGCTCCCTTTCCTTTGCCCACGCCTCAAAACATTTCATTTTCCTGCTCAGACTGGGCCAGATCTCTGGATGGTGTCAGTGACCACAGCTCCCCTGATGCCCATGGAGCTCCACAAGCCCCCAGGTGAGCTTGTGGCAGTGAGCAGCAGGTACTTACTGCAGTTCTCTGCCCTTTTGTTCCGGTGGATCACTGTCTTTTGGCTGGGCGTGCTGAAGAGGCTGGTCCAGTTGACAGTGTGGTAGTAGCACAAATTGCTGTTGTCTGTGATGTAGATGTTGCCAGCACTGATTTGCTTCAAGGACTGAAACTGCAGGGAAGTGATGCCTTGTTGCTTTAGGATGAGCAAGGAAAGGCCACTGGGATGAGAACGAAAGTGAGAGAGAACAAGAATTAGCTTCAGAAAGCACAACTTATTAATAATATCTGGTAGGGAATTGCCAGCTGGAATTAGTTCCAAGTTTCAAGATGATCTTTCTGGAAAAACTGAGAATTGTTCAGAAAACTTTCATTTGGTGGTAACACAAATATTTTATGAGTCAACATCCAGTTCTACTGCCTAGAAAATTGAGAGTCCTGTCAGGAGTGAGATACCACAAGCTGTGATGCTCATAGCACTAGGCCATGTAGGCATGCAGAATTCCTCAACCAGTTTCATTTCATCCATTAACAGATTTTTTTGAGATAATGTGAGGAAAATTGAATAAAATTCAGGTTTTTCTTCCAACAGCATTAATGCTATGATAGTTTATATGCTAAGGAGAAAATGACAAAATCACGCAAAATGTATTAAAACATCTTCTGTCAGGCATCAAATTAATGTCATTTCAAGTAATACAGGAAGAAATTGTTATTTTCATGGATTTTTTTCCAGCCCACTTTCTACATTTCATTTTTCTTTCGTTGTAATATGTGGTTATCGCCTTTCTTCATCAAAGGAACAGAAAATGATTGTCTGTGCAACATGAAAATGACTGCACATATTTTATGACTGAAGATTAGTGAAGACAATATCCACTTTCTGGGCATCCTTTAAGTTATTGTATTTTAATGATGATAATTGTTTTCCAGCTGTTCCAAATAAAAATTGCTGCCTTGGAACAGAATGCTGGGCTGTAATTCAACCCAAGGTTTCTTCTGCTATTCATATTCTGCTCAGGTTGCTATTTAAGATGCCAGCAGAATCCCAGGCCTGATTTACTCCATCTCCAAAGTGGGGATGCAGGGGTTGCTGTATAAATTACTCAGGTACCTCCTTGTGCTTTCCCCAGCATTTCTCACCATGTTTTCTTCTCTTCAAACCAATTTCTCCACCTGAGTTTTCACACAGAAACATCTCTGGTAAAAATGGCACTACAGAGCTCACAAACACCTCACCTGCAAGGTGCCTCAGTGATTTCAATGTTTTCCCACCTTTTACCTCTTCTTAAAACCACTCTGTTGTTTGGGCATATGAGCCTGCATGTCTAATCACAACCATATAAACTCCTAATAATGAGGCTAAGTTCTATTGTTCATTCCTTTTAAACTATGTTTCTTCACAAGGTATTTTAAACCATAAAGGTGAGTTCCAGACAATGAAGTAATAGCTACAGCCATGAATCACGACTTTTTTAAAAAAAATAATTATGTTGAGAAGGTATTACCCATTATAAACAACTGATTAGCAAAGATACTGGTAATGAACACCTCGGTAACAGAGGAAAAAATATATCCATTTACGATGTCCTTCCCAAAGGATGTTGCATTCTCTGCTACTGAACAAAGAATCACAGAACACTAATAAAAAATTATTCCACCAACACAGAAGCACCTTACCTATAGAGAGCTCTCCCACCGATGGTAACCAAGTTAGAAAACACCCTGAAGTCTGTCATATTCTCAGGCCACGACTGTATGTTCAAATACCCTGAAGGAGGAAAAGGCAAACACGTGAACGCAAATGCTTTCAGCCATGTGTGAGTTAGGACAGGCTTAGCCTATAAAGGAAAGACAGTGCCAGCTTGAGGAAAAGAAATAAATAAGGAAAGCTGCATACTCTCAGGCTGCTCACCACCATCTCCTCCAAGAAAGAGAACTTGTCCTCATTTTTGAGGTGAGGACTGTTCACTCTTTGCACAAGTTGTTTTGTGCTGCACAGACCCCCAGAGAGGGCAGTTCCCCACGACTTTGACTCAGCACTGGGCTGAAATGCAGCACACATACTTAAGCACATGGGTAATTCCACTTCAGTAGCAGGGCTGAGACTGTCAATTAACGTGTTTAGGAATGGCAAATAACATTCACCCAGGCGCCAGATTATCTTTGACATTAATTAGGAAGAGATTAAGAGTTTACTTTCCTTTTTAATCCCACCAGTTTACTGAAATCCACAACTTTTGAGAGGGGAAGCATGCTGAGCTCCACCCAGCTACAATCAAGCTGTGGTGCCCAAAGGTATTTTGGTGGGGTTTTTGTGCATGAAATAGAACAATTTTTCAGCATTTCCCTACCTACACATAATCAGAAATCAAATGAGGACTCAGAGCTGTAGTATCTTCCTCACTGTCCCCCGCACGGTGAAGCAAGAAGCAAGATGCAAGAAAACAAAGTACAGAGTTCCAGGTCTGTGACCCCATTGAGAAGTCCCAAAAAATGGGACTCACTACCACCCCACACATTATATATCTCTCTTTAAATGACAAAAGCTAACTTGCAGCAGCATCTTCTGTTAGACCAAGAGAAGGAGCTGTAAAAGCAGACTGGAACTTTCAAAAGCTTTCAGATGAAGGAAATGGTTTCCCACATTTCAGCACCATTTTCCTCACATTTCCCTCCCTTGCAACATTTGTCCTTACTCTTCTAACATGGGACCAAGGTCCTTTGTCCACTTAGCATCTGCCATAATGGGCATCCTGTGTTCATGGGCAAAGGACAACACTCTTGTGAAAATCAACTGATACTGAAGTTGTCTATATTAAACTTTTATAAAAATGACAGCGTGATGAGCTTAATGAAAACAAGAAACTTGTGTTCTTTAGAAAACCCAGCACCTGACAATTATAAATGCAAAGTGAGAATTAATTCATTAATTAATGCAGACTATAGGAGATCTGAAGCGTGTTACCTGTTATCTCTCTCACTGTTTGGAAGATATTTAATTTCTCCGGATTGATGGCAGCGATCGTGTGATACGGGTCTCTGAAAGATTAAAATCACATAATGTGACACTAAATAAGAAAAGATCAGGTTCTCAAAGCCATACCATGTAGGAAACAGCATTAAGGGGCTCAACACTTTGCTTTTATGAGGATATGCATCAGGCTTCTTCAGCCCATTGTTCCTGCAGACCTGTGTCTAACTTCTCCCACATCATCTTGAAGGAACATAAAGGTTCAACTCATCCATGCTTTAGCAAACATTTATGCTATGGAAAATTAAGGAATTCTAAACAACCATGAGTGACCTTCCTAAAGGAAAGATGCATTTTCTGTGTTTTTTCCAGGAATGGTACAGCTGTGATACTGTATACCAGGACTAACAAAGCTGTTCCTGAAAGGAGTGACGAGCTATGAGCAAAACAAAGCTAAGAGCATGCCAGCAGTTCCTGACACATGACATCTAAAGAGCACACTTTTTAGAAGGTGTTGAACAAGGAACCTCCAAAAGTACAGGTCCTTATCAAGCAAGTTTGTCAATGAGAAATGAAATAACCCCCAAAACTTAAAATTTTAAAGTTAGATATCCCATAGTATAAAAAGATGAAACTGACCTCGATTTTGAGAGTGCCATCATTTAGTAAATATTTCACTTCCCTCCCCTATTTAAAAAGTCAACCAGAAGCTTAAACCAAACAAAAATTCCTCTGCAATGGCGTGTTGTGGCATTTTCGTGTGTTTTCTGAGAGTAGGAAAGATGCTCAATAAATATGGAGCACGCATTTCCTCCTCTCTTTTCTTGTCCTGTGAGATTTCGTCCTTCTTGGAACTGAAACCAGCAGGTGATCCACCTGGCTGTCTTTGGGGACAGGCCTCACAAGTCTATGAGGTGACAGAGGTCACCTCTAACCACCCTGAGGTGATTCCAGCCCAGCAGCAACAAAATGAGTTCTAGAACGTTAACAAAAAAGTCCAGCACGCCACAGAGGCATCAAACACATGTTATTTTAACAATCTGGGGCTCTGAGAAAGCTAAATAATAAGTTTTGACTACCTAACAGAAACACAGCACTTAGCTTTCAAAATGCGTTACCATCAAAAAAGGAAAACCCTTGCCTGCAATAAACATGAGGCAGCTGAATTTCACCTCTAAATTCTGAAGATAAAATAGCTTTAAAGATGGAGATATACACTCAAAGCCCTTAAACAGACAAATTTCTGATGTTTTATCAACATATAAAACTGTAGAATAATGTATATCTTAATTATTATAAATAGTTGTGTGTAAAACAATCCATAATTACATATATGTATTTACATAAATTATTACAAATTCACAAAGACATGAAGTTCAAGTGCTCAGGAAAGAAATACGCTACAGAACCACAGGATCAAAAAACACGCCTGGATCAACTGTAACAGCACAATTTCCAATGAAAACAACAACAACTAAAAAAATCCTCTGCATCTTTCACTGAAATTATTCTCTGCCACTACCAAAAGTCTTCCAATACCCCAGAGAACCAGACTTTAAGTCCCTACAATCTAAAACACTAAAAATTCATACACTGAAAGTTGCAGTTCACTGTGAATATATGAATTTGTGACAAAAGTTAAATAAAAGTTGGAGAGGAAATAAGTAAGGTTGTTGTTTCTCTATACTGTCCACTTACATAACAAACTACTTGTGTAGCCAGTATCATTTTTTAAATTTCCCTTTCATATTGCTGGTTTGCAAAATGTAATTGAAACTTTAAATAAAAAGCTGCTCCAGAAATATGGATATTTTCATTCATTCTCAAATCTTCTTCTCTTCTTTTAACATATACTAATGTAATTCATGCTGTAGAAAAATTTAGGGTTGCAGAACCCAGTGCCCTCATATTTTAGGCTTGTTGAAGTGAGTTTTCTTCATCAAGAATGAGACACAAAGTGCTACCCAGCTTCAACATTACACGTCCTACTCTTCTGTAAAATACAACAGAATATTTTAACTTTTTGTAAAATACAACAGAATATTTTAACTTTCTGCTTATAGTCCAAATTTAGATATTTTTCAGACAAGTACAATTTTATTCACGGTTGGGTTTGGTTCTTTTAATTTAGACAGATTTTTTAATGAGCTAATATAACTTTTCTTGCAAAAGCAGTTCTTATACTTGAAATTAATTTTCATGTAATGCACTGGATTAATCCACACAAAATTGCTCATGGGCTCTAGCTGCTTGTCTTGCATTTACTTGATCTTTTCTTGTCCTGTGAGATTTAACAGGTTTCCATCCAGCCTCCCAGTGGCTCATTTAGCCAGAGCAGAGCCATGTGACATGTGACATTTTGAGGTTTTTCTGGACCTATTACACTGAGCAAAATTTAAACCAAAATACTGGATTCATACACCAGTGAATTCTGTGTGCCTCTGCAACTGAAACTTAAATAGATTCTTCAAAACTGATTGACAAGAGGGCAGGTTTTGTGTATGTGTGTGCACTGACAGCCACCCAGACTATGACAAGTTATGCTGAGCGAGGCTGTCTCTCTGCATATTCTGCATATTATTCTGCTGGCCATACAAAATTTAAACAAACCCATGGAAGGTAACTTCCCTTTCTCCCTTCTTTTCTCTAATCAGCCTTTATTGTAAGCCAGTATCGAGGACCTCATAAAGTAACCAGAGAATCATAGTTGCCTTTTCTCTTTTTAGTGCAAACAATTAATCCATCCTTTCTTTTCCTAGAGGTTGAATCTTGAGAATCGAGGCAATGGTTTTCTTCACAATGGAAGGCAGAAAACTAATTTATCCCAGATCTGCTATTGCATAAAAGAAGCCTGCAGCCATCGTTAAGAGGTGGATGCAATTTGTTTCAGTTGGCACCATGACATAACATCTTAACATTTTGTCACTTACCCATGAATCCCAGTGACAAGGAAGATAAGGTTGCCATTGATCTTGGTACAGTTTACAAACTTGTCGATGTTGCTGGAATCCACTGTCTGAGCTGACACCAAACTCCCTGTCCCAATGCCATCACATGCTGCCAAAACAAGGAGCTCGAGTAAAGAACTAGGGAAAACAATTACTGAATCAGAACATGTTGGCCTTACAGACACGAGTCTTCATCTCATTCAGCAGAGAGGTGTTAAAACAGCACCCTTGACCCATATTCCCAAAGGAGCACATGCCAATTTAAGACAGACAGTGAGCTACAGTACCTGCCGCAGAACCCTGGCACACAGGTCAAGGTATTTCACATGGGATATAAAAGTGAGTATCAACCACACAAAATCCCACCACGCAAAATCCCCCTCAGCCCAGCCATGCCATTTCTTGGTGCACTGTGCACTGCAGAAACTGAGGGGCCCTAACACTGCTGGCTCCAGAGGGCCCCTTCTCAGGTGGATTTGTGAACTCGACCATCCATGCCATAAGGCCCTCTAAAAGGCTGTATAAATAACTCGTTATTTATCAGCTCAAGCAGCAAGTTACTGGTGCCTGGAGAAACTGGCAACCAGTGAGGAAACTTCTCTGTGTAGCCCTTCTATGTAATTCAGCTGCATTTTCTGGGACGCATCCAGGAACAAATCCCTCATGACTTCAACCATATAATATATTCTGTTTTCCTAACTGGGCTCCTCTAATGGCAACTACTAGTAGAAGCTTTTACAAACGTAATAGCTTTCCTCCTGAGAGAGTAAGGAACTCTATACCTGTGTTTTCATGCATAAATCTATCTATTCAACAACAACAAAAATTATTTGCCACAATTCAGCCAGATGTGGCTTCCATTAGGACTGAAAAGTGGCATAGGCACATGTAGGAAAACTTGATGATGCTTTGCTCCACAGACCTTCAAGCAGGGAGCAGAAAGTCTCCTTGCTGGAGTCTAGAACAGCAAAGTAACCTACAGATTTCAGTCTTCTCAACAGAACCATCACGAGTCTGTGTTTTAGACACTGAGAAAGGAGGTAGAAGATTCTGGGAAGGCAGAGACAGAGGAAGGAAATGGAAACCTAATGTTGTATTGACAAATATGAGACATTCCAGAAACTGAAGTCAGGGTTTTTTGTACGGCCCACTCTGGAATGACAAAAGGACAACGCTAAAACACTTCCAGGAAATACCTGTCATTACAATAACACAACAAAGAATTCTTTCAGATTTCTCTAAAACCAACAGAGAAATCCCCTTCATTTGTATCTAATAAAAAGTAATTGCTTTGGTTATATTACCATTACAACTTAATAAATTTTCACTGCATTGTAAGTGCGTGACACACAACCCACATAGCTCAGTTTTGTGGGCATTCAAAGGCTATTAATATTCTACAACACACTCATGAAGGGCAATTCACGCCAAAATAACACCCCGTGTAGACTACTTCCAAGAAAATTTATACTGAACCACTGCCTACCTTTAGGACAAATGTCAGTGCAGGGCTTGCACATCTTAATACCATTTTCTTCAACCTCCATCTTGGAGCTCGGACATGCCCGGACACAAGAGCTGGAATCTACCACAAAGTTGTCTAAAGAGAAAAAGGAGATAATGGCAGAAAGTGAATAAAAGTTGGGACATGTTTTTGAACTCTGTGTCAATACCTATTGTTACCTTAGCACTCTCCCAGTGACACTAACATTCAAAGTTCTGTGATTTCAGAAGTGTATAAGCAAAGTAGGCGCATTATCAGAGACCTACAAAAACCCATGAATTGTCAGGCCTGATGCCTCTTTCTCCCCCAATTTGGCTTTATTACTATTTGTAAGGAAAAAAAAAGTTACAGTAATTGGAAAGAAATAAAGCAAGATGGTCTGTCCTGTCTTTTTCATGCACACACAAAAATATACATCTGGAATAAAACAGTGCACAGGACAATGACAAGTATTTCAATTTTTTCCCTGTAAAACAACTGCCAAAGGGAATATAGACTGATCCTACCTAACTAAAAGCTTAATACTGATAAGAAAGGAAAAAATGGTGAGTGTTCAATTAAGTATTTGGGCAAATAATTATATCTCTTATAGTGCATGATATCAGGTTCTTAACAAACCAAACTTGCCTCAACAAACCCACCACTATAACAGGCAGAATTAGGCCCTGGTGGTCACAGCCCCTGGCTGCTGTCAGTCCTCCACAGAGATTCAAAATTAGGATTTTGGGTTGGGTTGAATTATGGCTCCATTTAATATAGATCACCCATCCTTCTTACATGTAATTCATGGATAAAATAATTAATGCACAACTGTAAACCTCTGTGGAATGAAAGGGAGAGCAAGAATACTATCTCCTTTATTATTCTTTCCAATTAAACCAGCAGATTCAAAGACTGTGTAAGTGATGACCCTATAATTTTTTCTGTTACTTGTCATCATCTGGCTGCTATCTCAGAAGCATGTGGGTTTTACATGCATGGGATTCTTCTTTTTTTAACTCCCTCTTCCCCTCTAATTTTACTCTGGAGTTTTAAGACTGCATTGCTGTCAGTATTACAAGTTTATTCCTCATTGGGACAGAAATGCTCAGGGTAACTTTCTGTCAAATCATCACTATTCCAAGTTAGGGGCATCAATATCATGAAAGCATTTGGTGCCAGGTACTGGTGGTGGACAGTTATTTTTCTGAAACAGAAATTCATACCCTTTTACAATCCCACTATTTTAACTATTTATTTCCACTATTTTAGAATTTGCAAATACTGACCTAAAGCATGAATGCAACAAGCAGTTGACCATGAAAACAGAAACCACCTTTCTTTAGGAAAACCACTCTAAGATGCTTGGGAACTGTCAGCAGCACAGAATGTCACTGCCTTTAGTTACCACCTGAGTTATTCCAGGCTGCAAGCACATGTGGAGTGATTGGAGAGACTGTGCTGTGCACTCAGCTCTCATTCTCTCGCTGTTTTTAAGGCTCCTGGAATGCAGCTCCAGCTGCCCATCACGGCAGGAGAAGGCAGGTAGCAGGGCAGGTGTCACAGCACTTACGCGGGCACTTCTTGACGCAGAAAGCCCCATAGGTGTACTTGGCGTTGTGATTGTGCTCCAGCTGGAAGGTGGTGGGGTTGTACACAAAGGTCTGGGGGCACTGTGTGACACAAGCACCACTGTCATTGAAATTCATACAGGCCTGCGAAACAAGGGAGACAAAAAATACTGAATTAAATCACACAGCTGCTTTAGGGGGTTTTCTTCGGTGTAAAAGATGGCCTTGATTGTTCAGACTTGCTGCAACAGTGAGGAATGTGATACAGAGCTCTCTAACATTCACTTTGGCTACTTGGATTTTTGCTAGGATCTTGGCAAATATGTGACTTTTCAAATTAGGGAGTTTGGTGAGCCCCCTTAATTGGCAATAGTTGCCTGTTACAACACTTCCTACAAAACCAAAACAACACGGTAATTTGTTTCATAACTATTCACAATCAACTAATTCTCGACTTGACAGGACATTCTAAAACTGCCAAGAGTGAGCAGCTATTTATCATCGTCTAAGCAAAGGCTAATGACTTTTTCAGAGGTCCAACCCTTTAGATTTCTTACAGCATGAGCACATCATCCAGCTGAAAACGGTAATTCCCAATTAGGAAGCAAGAGGGATAAGAACTTCTCTTGAGCTAGCACAGGAGGGGGCCGTTTCCCTAAGTGGCAAGTTTAACAAGGTCAGCTGCTTCACACCCTGAGAGAGGAAAATAGGACTTTGTCCCACTTAGCATTCAGGCTCTGCCACGCACAGTTGACAGAGGACAGGGCCCTGACAAATGAAGAGGCGAGTGTGTGGATAACAAAAGTAATGGGATGCAGGGAAAACAACTGACCATGCAAGGTTGGTAATTAGGAGTAGAAAGGCCCACCAATTTTGACATTCCTCATCAGCACACATCATGTCTATGGTCTTAAGCACAGATTATAAGAAAATTGTTGGAGCAATTTTCACAGAGCATACCATGAATGAAACATTTGTATGAATATGAAAGCTGTAACCTGGCTTGGATCCCTCTAGCAGTTTAAGCAGCCACTGTTACTGGGCGTTGCTTCCCCACTAACCTGTAATCCAGGCTGCTTTAGAAGTGTTAGTCTAGGAGTGAATCCTTCTGGTCTTTTTCCAGGTCGTTAAAATACGGATGGTTTTGTGTCTTTAAAGAGTCAAGAAGTATAACAATAATATGTGTCCTGTCCCCTTGCCTCCTGGGCTGGGACTGAGAGAAAAGAAAAAAAGATTCCTCTCTTCTGCTGATTTTACTAGCAGTCCTTTATCTCTGTTTGGATCAGGACCAGTAGGACCCTGGGACCTGTCCTGCCAAAAGATTTCAGAAAGAAGAGGCTAATAATGTATCCAAGGACAAAATCTGCTGCTGAAAGGAACAAGCAGAGAGCCCCATGGTGAAAGCACTGTCCAACACGGAGCACGTGTTAAGCAAAACTGCTGATCCTGTCTTTCCTGGTCCTTTAAAATGCCTATTACAAAACCTGCCGGTTTTTTTCTGATTTTTGTTTTCTCCTTACAAAGATAAACACTTTACTCAGAACTGGATGGGAAGTCCACCTGAGGAATAAGGTTGTGTCACTTTTCTGGTTCCACCAGGCAGTCAGCCAGGCCTTCCTATGCATTTCAAGTTCTAGACCCAGTTTGAATCTGAGATAAAAACATCAGTAAAACTTTGCTTTAGCATGTTTGCTCGCATTTATGTCAGATGATGATTACTGTCTTGCTTTTAGAACTGAATATGCAAATGACTGGGTGGCAGCATATGGAGGAGGATGGATGAATTTTATCTACAGATATTAAAACCGTATTTAGAACAGGATGCTGTTGCAAGATGCCATAATGCTCTAAAGGATTTGTAATGCTTCATAAGCTGTACTTTTGCTTATTAATAAATAATAATTTAGTTTGTTTCCTCAACCCATTTCTTACATGTTGACTTAAAAGGTACTCCATCATGTACATGACAATTCTCTGATAACAGTTTAGCAAATGCATAAAGTAAAGCACACCAATACTCCTTGGAGACATGGCAATTCTCAGGAAAAATTCATCTAGAAGATCTGGGAACTTTTAATTTATGACTGAAATGTTTTATATACATTTGTAATTGCTTTGATAATATATGCAAATTTCTACCACTTTGTGCTAAATGGCGCTAATTTGTGAATAAAAGCACAGGGAAATACACAGGGAGAAAACAAAGTTCTGTGTCTCAGCTGAAAGCTAAGCACAGTTGTCTATAGCCTAAAGGGTTACACTTTTCACCCACTGTGTCTAAGCAAGTAATGACTAGTCCTGAAAATTGCCAGACCCCTGCTGAATTTCTTTTACATTGCTCTGGGGCGAGGAGGGAATGAGAATAAACCCTGGATGTTTCTCTTCTGTAGCAGAACAAACATAGTAGTTGATTTTTAGCATACGTATTTCCATGGCTGCCACAATTCAGGCAGTCTAACTTTCAGGCTGCAGCATTACACAACTTACGCTGCCAATAACTTGTCTTTAACCTTTGAAAATGGTTACATCAACACATCAGCTCTGAGGATGTTCCTCAATGCCCGTTTGGGAACAACGACTGCGTTTTTCCTCTTCCCTTTACCTATTTATGTTGTACATGACACAAGAAAGAATGGTATTTTCCCATCTCTCTAGTCCAAAGCCAAGAGAGAACTTCCAGGGACTGTTGGATCACCCATACCATACGTGCTGAGCACCTACTTGTGAAAAGCCACAGAGAACAGCTTTAGTAAATCCTGTTGGTGGCTAAGTCAGGCCACCACCACATTTCATCAGCAGCCAAAGAACAGCATTTAGAGTGTGCTTTTGAAGCACAAAACCACTCACTATCAAACAGTTGGGGTCAGCCAGGGAAAGATTCATTTTTGCCAGTTCATTATGAGTCACTTGCCCACAGTTCCAAAATACCTGCAATTTTCCATACCCTCCTCCCAACCCCACCTGGCAGTGAACTTCACAGGTATTTGTCTCTTCAATCACGTGGGTACCTTTGAAAACAGGTTCTAATTCTAGGCCTCTTTAGACCTAGGTTTGCTTCCCCTGAAACCATTAGCAAAACTTGTCTCATCGACCCAGTGTGATGAGCTACACATTTCTGAGATCAGTTTTGGGTTCTAAAGCTGCTGAAACTCTTAGAAATAATGGATTAGAAACAAGAGAGATTTTCTAAAGGCCTGGATGTCTAGATTGTCTGTTTCTTTAAAGAAAAAGCCATTTCTTCTTTCCATCTGAAGCACAAACGCAGTAACATGCATTTGAGGGAGAGCGTTTTGGGAACCACTTTCCTTCCATCTCCACGAAGAAGCGTGCCCAGTAAAAAAGCTGAATTTAAATTAGGTCTGGCAGAAACAGGGAATGCCTTGCACTTCTCTGTGCTCAATAATATTCTTGACTTTATATGAAATGCACATACAGCACTAATAAAAACCATGCTCAAATATAATGACAAATACTTCCAAAAATTCGTTATCACCTCTAAAAGCTAATTTTGGGAAAGAAAAAGATAAAAATCACAGAGATAAGCATATTAGTGGTTCCCAATCTGTATTTACAAATCTCACAGATCTGTTAATGGGTAATATTAAGCAGATAAACGACGTTAATAGAATACGAAAAATACTAAATGCTAAAATCTGCATGCTGAATCTGCCAGTGTGCACGCGGCACATTAAAAGGGGCGGAATGGTGAATTTCACGGGCTGAACCATGAAGAATCTGCAGAGCGGCTGGCGGGAAGAACAAAGAAACGAGACGTACGAAGCAGTCGGTGTCCTTGGGTCCGTAGCAGCCCCCGGCGCACTCGCGGTGGCAGCAGTCGCTGACGTAGGGCCCGTAGCAGCGTCCGTCGCACTGCTCCGCACACACGGTCTTCGTCACTGCGCCAAGGGACAAGGGACAAGGGACAGCGTCAGACACAGCGCTAGCCACAAGGACCCCCAGCTGATCCCCAGCAAAACGCCCACAGCGTGCTGGAAAAGCCCCGAAGGAGCGAGGGAACTGCCTCCGTGGTGCTGATGCTCGGATGCAGAATGCCTGCAGGACACCTGTATCCAGGACATCTGCAAGACACCTGTATCCAGAACGCCTGCAGGACACCTGTATCCA
>VZTG01000215.1:70724-106465 GCA_013397845.1 Melanocharis versteri
CCTGCAGGATACCTGGATCCAGAATGCCTGCATGATACCTGTATCCAGAATATCTGCATCACACCTGTATCCAGAATGCCTGCATGACACCTGTATCCAGAACACCTGCAGGATACTTGTATCCAGAACACCTGCATGACACCTGTATCCAGGACATCTGCACAATACCTGCATCCAGAATGCCTGCATGGTCCCCTCTTTAGGAACACACATGTCGCTCAAGGACTGTGGAGAAGGAATTTTTAGTGTGCCCTCTTACCCTTGAAAATTCATGTGGAATGTTACTTTCAAATAATTAGTTCTTTTAAATGGGATATGACACCCTCTCCCCTGCCCCCTGCAAATAACAGAAGAGCCCACCAGCTGCATGTCAGCTTTCCCCAGGAAGAACATCCACACAGAGTAAATGAGTGAAACTCAGAGTGAGACCACCAATGTCACAGCCAAATGCTGCCCTTGATGGCAATCCATTGGACAAATGGGAGCAGAATAGACTGCAACCTTGGAACACGTTTGGAAGCACCACTCACTGTTTCTAAATAACGCAATCCTGCCCTCATGCACAGGGAAGCAACTAGATCCACCAGCTGGATTGTGGTTCCACACCACTCGGGGCTTAATCTTGTGCAAAGAACGGTCAGCCAGTGGAGCATCCGCCTCCCCTCCCTCCCTCAGCTATAGCCTTTATCTTTATTTTATGGAAAAATAAATTAGTATTATCCAAACTATACCAACCACCACTGCCTACTGCGCTGTCAGCTGTCTTTTGATAAAACCTGGGATGATACACTTCTGCAATTAACCTTCAACATCTATTTTTTTAAAGCATTTAATTACTTCTCTATGAAAAACACTTTTCAGGAAGCAAGAGAAAACAAAATTACATCCAACCTTCTGCTTGATTCTACTATTTTCATGTATAGGTAACACCTTTATAAGTACATTTTGATCCAAAATTCCCTTCACTACTTGCCAGAAATACTTAAGGTAATGCTGAAGCTTCTTGCTACATACAGTATTTATTTAGGACATAAAAATGTAAATAACTAAAGAGAAGTGATTGTCTGTAATCTATGAAATAAAACTATGCACTTTTAGAACAATTTCATCTTGCTGATACCAGAGGGAATCCCCCAGGTAGAAAAGGCTTTTGTGCCTTGTGCAACCTGAGAAATCTGGGAAATCCTGTGAAGGCACTTGCTGTCAACACTGCCTGAGAAGCACATTAAAAAGATTTGTTCATTTAAATGACAGTATTGATAAATGTTAAGACAGATGTGAAACAATGGCACCTGTGGCTGTGTGCCACTAGCACACCGTGGTGACAGTCTTGGCGCATGGAAAGGAACAAACACCTTCTCTAGTCTGTGACTGTGTCTTGTTTTCCACCAGCTCAGGATTTGCACTGGACTGGGCACTGTCTGCCTCACAGAGAGGCAAAGCCCAGCCTCACCCTGACTTGAGAGAGGGCCCCGATTCCCAGTGGCTCCCCCTCAGAGGAGGGCACAGAGGCCATTCAGTTCAAACCCAAACTCTCTGCGTTCACTTGTGCCCCTGCCCAGGGGAGCAGCTGGTCCCAGAGCCAAGGGGACACCTCCCAAATGCTGTGCCTCCCCTTCCCCACACACCTCGTGTTTTGGAATGGCCACGGCCACATTGTGCCTTGTGGCTGTGCACAGAGCCCACTGTTAAATGCATTCCTTGCTGCTGCCCCACAGCTATCGGACGTTTTCCTTAAACCCGGGAAGTTTTGGTGCAAAGCCCCTCTGTGTGGATAATCAGTGCGAGCCACCTAACTAATTCACCTCTGATTTATTCACCCCAGAACCAGCTGCTGTTGGGTGTGGGCCATGATGTCCACCCCATCCATGGAGCCACTGGTTCCCTGTGGAGGAGAGACAGAGGCACAGCTGAGTTGGTCTGAGCACGGTGCTAATAACACCAAAGTTCTGGGTTTGATTTTGGGACAGGCCATTTGCACCAGGGCTGATCTGGAGGAACACGGTCCTCTCTTCAGCACAATACTTGAACTGGATGCCTTCAAAAAGCATATTTTGCTTCTGGTTAGACACCAGCTCAAGGAGGATCTCTACCATGCTGCTCAGGATAGGGAACACTGTGGGTTTTCCTGAAGCAAAATTAATAATTACAGCAAAGGTTTGTCACTATTCTTCCCCAGTTGTTTATTTTTCAGGGAAAACAAAGAATGCCAACAGAAATGCCAACATGTTGTTCTAGGAAGAGGCCAGAACTTATCCTATCTATCTCCTGCTTCACTGTATGCCATATTTGCATTATAGCTGCTATTGAAGGTCCAGGTCTGAGGAGAACCTGGCATATGTCTTCAGTGGCACCACCCACACCAAGACATTAATGAGTTTAGCAGGCTCTGAATAATCCTTAGGACTGATATTTAAGACACTTCCAAAGGAAGGTTTTTCCCCAAGACAAAACAAACACAAGGCAATTCCGTGTATTGTCTGAAGGCCTGAAACAACCTGATTGCTCAGATGCCAATAAACATCGCTCACCAGTTCAGCTTCTTGCAATCATTCTCAGGGGGTAACCCCACAGAAAATACACGTAGCTGCGCTGGTTTAAAAAGATAACAAGCTTTTCCCCCCAAACACTTTCCTCCAAATACAATCAATTGATTTTATAGCTGTAATTCAAGACCTGTCTGAAAGAGCGAACCATAAATATTGCCCAAAATGTCAAACTATATGGCATTTCAGGTGCCAGGTAGTCATATCATCACCCAACACAACAGTGAGGAGAGCCTCACAAATCACAGCTGAGACCCCAAGCCTCACAGCAGGCCTTTTGAGGGTCAGCACGACTACCTGCCTGGATTCCTACAGATCATGTGTGTGATCCCAAGAATTTTGAGGGTTCAGCTACACAGAACTGTCACAGTCAGGGCCAGGACCAAAGGACAAACACCAAAGTCCTGGAAAATGTGCTGTGCATTGAGATGGATTTCTGGGTGAGACTGTCAACTTCTGTCGGTATTTCACAGCAGTAAGCTGTGTTGGGGATGGGATGAAATGACCACCTCATGTACATGTGCAAATTATCAGTCTCCTTTATATTTTCCCCTCATCTTTAATTGTGTCAGGACACTATAAATCTATGAAGGAAAAAATGGGAAGTAACTGAAATCAATGAAAGTGTTACAAACATGCAAAGTTATTAGAGCAATACAAGGGTTTTAATTAAAGATGCTTGCTCCAAGCAGAAATGCTGGGTTTCCCTGAGTGATCCCAGCTGTTGGTTCAGCTCTTTCTGTGTGCCCCACCAGGCTCCTGCTCGCCTTTTAGTGCTCTAATTTGGCATCTTCTCCTCAGCAACACCAGCTGCACAAGGACAATATAAATACAACTGTGCTCAGACCACACTCCCGTACACACACAGAGTCACGGAGCACTTGACACTTGCTAAATGTTCCATGTTTCAGGTTTGATTTATAGGTTATATTTGCCTTTTTGCATTCCCTTAGTTGGGTCTATATTCTAATTTAGATTGTTGTCTTTTCAGTTACATTCCTCTTGGAAAAAGTGCATAATCTGTCACTTTAATAATGTCTTGAATTTGTAAAAGTTTCAATTTCCGCATGAAACTCTTAACAGACGTGAACAGCAAAAAATTTAACAACCTAACCATAGATTTTCAAATTTGATTAGTGACTCCCAAAAGCATTTGTTATTATGACTTTATTTAAAGTGGTTTACATTCTATTCAGTGTATGCCCAACACCCTCTGAAAAACAGAGTCTTTTTTAAAGTATTTCCACATTAGCCTTTCCTGACACTGAAACAAGTTATATCATCTAGATTTCAAATTCTTCCTATTAACATCTACTAATATTTTAATTACAAAAGAAAAAAGGATTGCTAACTGTGTAAAACAGTACCCTGGATTTTCATCTTCTCTACCTCCTAACAGAACAGCTTGGCTTAAATTTCCTATTAATTGACTTCTTAAATACATGAATTTTCTTGTCACATTTAGAGAGACATTAGAACAGAGTTAGATGCAGGTGGTGTTTCAGACAGAGTTAGCAACAAAGACGTTGCTGGAAGGCAACATAAGAAGCAGCTAGGTAGATGATATTCATGAAAAAAACAAAGGGATTTAGGTTTTTTTTCCATATGTAATTTGAAATGAAAGACACAGATTAAGATCTTTCATTTTTTATCCTTTCCCAGGAAAATAATTTAAATCTTATCTTGGGAGGGGGGCTCATTAGAATATTTTACTTCAATCCTCAATCAAACGCAGCATTGAAATGCAGCTCTGAGGTGTTTCTAGGATCAAAATGGTTTGGCACTGGAATGTAGCACTGTTGGAGTATTTTCCTAGGCGTGTTGGAAAGATGTGCATTCCCAAGGTGACGAGGTTAAGGTAGACACAATGTGCACACAACCACTCCTCCTGTCTCCGGCTTGTATCTAACAACAACATTTGTGAGCCCCAAAACCAGGCATGTCTTTTAAAGCCAGACATGAAGGCAGCAAAAGCACAGTCCCACTTGCATTTTTATGTTTTGAGTCCCTACCCAAATTCTCCCTCTTTGCTTCACTCAGTTTGCAGGAAACACATTGTGAGAAAATATAATGAAGAAATACCCTTTACCAGCCTTTTCCTTCAATCCTACTGCTCGTCCAAGGTGCAGCGAGGTCATGGAGGCAAAGAGGAAGTCTGTGATGTAAAATGAATACCTGTCCCTGACAATCAGAGGCTGCAGAGTGGGCTTCAAGGTAAGGGGAGGTGGAGTAGCTACTCAAGTAGAAGCGTGATCTGTGCATCTCCCTGAAACTTAGCTGGGTTATGGCTTTTCCTAGTTTATTATTTTAACCCCATGGTTGTGCCTCAGCGTGTCCCCACTGTTTGGATTTGCGAGGGCAGCCACTGTGAAGGGAGAGAGAGCTGTCACTCCTGGAGCCAAGCTGCCGTGCAGCCCTGCTGAGCTCCTGCCTTCACAGCACTGCAGGTAAGCTTTCCTCCCCCTGGTGTTACGACATTAATCCACCAGATCAGTTCACTTATCCGAGAGCAGTGCTTTGCAGAGGCTGGGACCACAGAGCTGATCCTGCCACATGGACCCCTGCAGCCACACAGCTCCATGAGGCTGGAGACACAGACTGAACCAGCTCATGGGCTCCTTATGGAACACAGCTGCCAAGCTTTTAAACTATTCTTGGATGAGATAACCACACAAGGCCACAGAAGTAGAATAAATCTACTCATGTTTGGATGGATGATGCAGCTTCTTACAAAGTTACTAGTTTTAACAGACAATCAAGCTTCTCATTAGGACAGAGAAAAAAACCATTCAGTAATTCTAACCACGATATAAAATAATTTGCTCGGCTAGGATTTAAGTCCCTTTCCACTATCTACTTAAGCACACAACCCAGAATCTACTTCTTTTCCTGGTAAGGAGCACTGACATCCTCAGGGCCTTCATAAAGACTGCTAGCAAAGGAAGGAGATGTCCTAGCTCAACTCAGACAAAGAAGAATCTGCTCTGCACCACTGTACCTTAGTCCTACAATGTGTCCCAAAGGGTTTTTAACCATGCATAATATGAAGCAGTGATACAAGAACAGGTTAAATTTAGCAGAGGTGTAACCGTGAGCAGCTTCTCCAGCAGAATCAGCTGATGCTCCAAAAGGGAAAGCAGCTCCTGGCAGGGTGGCAGAGCCTCTGCAGGCGTGTGGCTCTGTCCCCTGGGTCAGCAGAGCAGCTTGGATTTCCTGCTCAGACTCATCAGACATTCACCTCAAGCTTTCTGCCAGTTCTAATTCCACCACATCTCTCACTCCAAGTAGTCAAAAAACCCAAAAATACCCCAAACAAACAAAAACAAACAAACAAAACCAACAAAAAAATTTAAACAAAACAACCCCCAAAAAAAAACCAAACAAAAAAACCAATCCAAAAAAAACCCAAAACCAAACAACAACAACAAAGAAAACCAACGCAGCATCACTGCACTGTTCCTACCACGTCCCAGGAAAGAGGCAGATGACACTGGGCTGACTCTCCTCAGCTCACAGCTTAGTTGGGGTGCTCGCCTGGGAGTGTGTCACTGTCACAGTCCTTCCTCCCATTTACAACTCAGCCAAGGAAACAAGCACAAGCTGGAGAAGTGTTCCCTGGGGGAGCTCCCAGCAACCACTTCATTTCCCAGGAAGAGTGATTCCAGTAAAAGCAACTGGTTTTCACCCTCTTGTAAGCAGGAAAAAGAAAAAAAACTTGTAGAAAAAGGCAGCTCTCAATTTTCTCCTCTTTTATTATCTGCTAATATTGTGACTGTACTTCTAGCTCTTTAGTGCCTATGTGAAGGAGCTTAAAGCACACGAGGAAGAAACTCATTTTAACGCTCTCTAAATTCAAGAGGACAGACAAGCATTGTGAGTAACCGTTCACTTACTACCTCCTTCACAAAAAAACCTATTATTCTCTCTTTTAGTACAACTCAAATACATTGTGAAGTTATTATAAAGAGAACAGTTCTCCAAGATAACTAATATTCCCAGGCTACCATTGAAATTAACAGAGTATTTTGGTATCAGGAATTTTGCAGTGTCAGGTGGTCATTAAAGATCTCCAAATCTGCCTTGCAGTTTTTTCTATTCCTGCAGTATTCATTTCAGTGTATTCCAAAATAACCATCAATATTCTCAAGAGCCGTGCTACATGTTGCCACCAAGTAGTGAAAAGAAAATTCAAGTTAGCATAAACAGTTTTAGAAAGCACAAGGGAGGAAAGAAAAATATCATTCACATGGGTAGAAAAAAAAGCAGATCATCTATTGGTAAAAACATACGGAAAAAACCCTCTTGTATATTTTAGAGTTATACTGAACCCAGAATTTATAGTATCCCTTCCCAACTGAAAGAAAACACAAGTAGGATCTCTGCTACACTGTTTTCCAGTCCTTTGCTTCTCACTCTTACACACTTACAGGTCTGGCAGTGATTCTCTGTTGGTCCCCAGCACCGTCCTGTGCAGGACTTGTGGCAACGACCACCTGCGGGACAGACAGAAAGAGAGAGATTGGAAATGTGGCCTCCTTTCATTCCCTTAACATCCAGCAACCGCAGAAGATGAGAGTCCATCTTGTCTTTGGAAGGTTTTTCTGCTTTAGCAAGGTTGAAACAGTGCCTGTAAAAAAGGTCCAACTAAATAACCAGACCTGGTGTCAAACTCATATGAAATACAGGTACTTATCTAAATGCTTTATACCCTAAATACCTTTTTGCTATGCATAATGACTGGGACATTTTAAAACAAAAGGAAGTATGAGCGAGTCTGGAGGACTGAGGAACAATGTCACCACTCAGTGCTATCACTATTGCTTTCCACAGCCTATGTAAGACCTGCTGATTCCTCCACAGGAGAGAGACGGCCGTGCTGGAAAGGCTGTATAGCCACCTGCCTCCTGTCCAGTTTCATCTGAACAACGGGACACTCCACTCAATGCCTTTGGTTAAAAGCCACCCCTCTTCCCCATAAACCTGCATGGTCTGCATGTCCAACAATATGGTAAGGGAAAAGTGTCCTGTGCAACCACTTGACCTCAGTGACAGCAAAGCTCACAGGACCCTCTGTTTTCTGGCTGCTGGTTCTTTAGTTGCCTGTGGCTGTGCTTCAGAAGGAATCTCATGTTCCTTCAGACCTTGGACGTGATGCTCTGCATCATCTTTCCACATGCTGATAGGTTTAGTCCCTGAAGAAAAAGAACGGTAGGTGCTTTCACTGTAAAATACAGCTGGAAGAAGAAGCGTTAGCAATGGTAGGTTTTGTAAACTACCTAGTAATTAGTGACTGAAATCCACTTGGACTGAAGTGGGAGTTGAGTTCACTCGTCCGTGTCATGGCAGAATGCTGATCCCTGTGAGAGTGAATGGCAAGCAAGGAGAAGATCTGGAATGTTCTCCTGTGGCTGCACTTCAGCACCACTGGAGAGAGCGCTCGGACAGTCCCACACCAGTCTGGGCTGCGAGAATGGAGACCCCATTCCATGGCTGTCATGTGGACACGGCCAAAGTCCAGGCACGCTCCCAGGCGTGGCAGTGCCTGAGGGGCAGGCAGGCAAGCCCTTCACAAAGCCAGAGCTGATGGGATGAGCCAAGACACCCAGCGTAAAGCTCGTGGAAGACTATGCACAGTCCTTATCGCTGCGCTTTTGATCGCAGGAACCCAACCTTGTGTTTGATTAAACTTTCATCCATCACTGAATACTGCTGAGATTCTGTTAAGTGAATTTCCCCTTTGAACCTGATCCAAGTTCAATCCTTTCAATAGTGTATTAACAGCTGCTGCTGCTAACACTGCTCCATTACGCTAAATCAAATACTTGCCACATGCCCTGATGGGAGACGGCGTCAGAGAAAGTGCAAAATGTCTCTCAGCTAAGGTTGGATCACCCTAAAGACAAACACTGCTCCTCTGCTAGCAGTGTGCTCACACCTGCAAGACGTTACAGAGCCGAGCAAACCCACCGTGATGGTCGCGTGAAGTCGGACTCTCTGCCACTGATTTTTCAAAGCCAGCATTCCTCCCTTAGCATTCCTGGTGCTATCGATGATCCTGCCTGGTAATTACCACACTGAATGCCAACTACCTTGTTAAAACTACCAGCTCCTTGTTGCATTCATGTTCATTTGAAGCAATTATACTTGGGAAACATTGTTGCTGAAATCACCAGCACATAATTCGCTGTCACCTTCTACCATCTGTTTATTTAGATCACAAATGTACTATAACTACCTAAATGCAAACTCATTCTGGCTGACAGGGAGGGCACTCCATCTGGCATGAATAATGCAACTTTAATCAGTAATAACGATTATTATGATTATTAAGAGACTACTGGAACCCTGCACAGAAAGCAAATATATCCACATTGATTTATAAGAATGAAAGTTTAAAACTGCAAGGTAAACAGCAAATTAAAGGAAGAATTTCAGCAGATGAGGCTTGATAAGATACAGGTTGTTAGCTGATTTTGGTACTTGCTGAACTGAATAGAAATGCTCCCCTGGAAGTGGGTTTTATTAACTAGCTACTCCTGATCAGCAGGAGGAGCAGGATGGATGCACACTCAGAGAACCTTCACCACTGTGGGCTGTGCTTCACCCTCCCCTGAGCCAGAGCATCTCTGCTGGGGCAGCTCGGGAGGAGCCACACCCCACCCACAATGGGGCCTCCTCTTGCAAGGCTCTCCTCTATCCCAATCCTTCCTTGAGATCCATTCTCATGCCTCTCTAGGCTCAGGGGTCTGGAGCTCAGGGAGGAAGCCGGAGGCCCTGCATCCAGCACCATAAAGCACTGCACAGATCACTTGTAACCGCACATTCCTGAGGCACAGTAAGGCAGCAATTTGGCTGCTCCTTCCCCTTTTTGTCCCTGGATTCCACCCCCTTCCAAACCATTCTGTAAACACTGGGCTTTCCACTGTAATGCAGGCTGTGGGATAACACAGAAGAAACTTCAGCATCGTTCCAAGTGACCCCTAACTAGAGAGTCTGCCCGCACCTCTGTAAAAGCTGCACTTAAAATACGAATCTTCATATCTGAAGCTCCTAGGTGCTGAGCTGATCCTCGGTACGCAGCCAAAAATTTATTCAGCCACCTCTATTCCTCCTGGAAATAAAAGCAATTCAGCATCTTCAAAACATCATTTAAAAATTTTTTTTAACTTGCATGCCTGCTGCCTGGTACACGACTTTGTTTGGCAGTGTCAGATGATGATTTGCATTTAAATAGAGATATTTAACAATAAAGCAAGAAAAGGCTGCCAGTTTCCTTTTTTCTCACTGGGAACTCAAAAGTGTCTGTTTCATTGTTTTCACTTTTCTCAGCTGTACAGACACAACCAGGAGCTGAGCTTGTAGGCAGCACACCTCTGAATTGCATTGTTATGTGTCCTTTTGAAGGTCAAATATACTGAGAATTAAAAATAAAAACCAAACTCCCTCCAAACAGTGTATCTATATTGGCTTGGTTGTTTAAAGAGAAAAATAACTTTCTTTACTCTCAATATGAACTGGTCCAGATTCTGCCCTCACATCCCTCCTTATTTCACCTGGGTTTCCCCACCAAGGGAAAATCTGTCCTGTAACAAAGACAGATTGGAACCCATTAAAGACCAGCTCTGCAAAATTAAGACAGAAAGAGTCCTGTGGAAGTCAACATAAGCACTCAGGAGCGTAACAAGCATTCATGCGAGGAGCAGGTCTCACAATTAGATCTGTATGTCAGGATTAAATGATAATAAATGTACGGGCCCTAAGGTTGACAAGGCCCTTGGAGGAATTATGCTACTACTCACAGATCTTCCTGTATATATTTCATAAGATTTTTAGACAGTGAGGCAACAGGATTGAAAAAAAAAAAACCTATGAAACAATTTGTGGCATCAATCATTCCTGTAATTCCTTGTGTCTAAAATATTCTAAACCCCTCCAACATACAGCAGGAACAGCTAAAATAATTTGGCCAAAAAAAAACCCTCTGCAGGGCACAACCTTGGCCCATTCACTCGATTCTTGCACATTAGTGAAGGCACAGTAGAAAAACCCTATGTTTTCCCTTTCTAAGCAGGATAAGGAAGGGAAGAACCTACAAAAGTCTCCTCCCCATTACAGCTGGGACACTGCAGTACATTTCTGCTCCTGAATAGTAGCATTGTTTTGCACACACGGTGATAGTTTGGAGGCTTCCATAATTTTCACAGGTTTTGTTATGAAATCTAGGTTAAGAAAGGGCAAATTCCCACTGGAACATGAGAATTAATTTTCCTTTGGCAAATTGCACAAAGAAAACCAATGTTTTGTCTCCTGGGCTGTCTTCCCCTGGCTAAAACTACTGCAACAGATCTGAATTATGGACTCTGGGCAGAGCACCTTCCTTGTCATTTCCAGGATAGAGTTTTATTTGTGGGAGATGCTTTTGCTTTCCCAGCCAGGGAAAGTCACCAGCAGAAAATGTTTGCTCCCTAGCTTGGGAAAGACCAAGGTTACTTCATCCTTGTGTTTTCCTGAGAATGGAGAAGGGCTTTCCTTTGACTCCAGAGTGACGTTATTATTTTAGAAACAGTAAAACCACAAAGGATTAAGTTACTGACGAGACAAGAAAAATGAAGTCCTCCTCTTAGCTCTAAGCTCAGTGTCATACAGAGAAAAAACACTGCTTCTTCCCCATCAGCTATGCCAGCTGCCTCGAGCAGACCCCTCTCAGCAGGAGAAGGAAAGCAGAAATAAGAGAAGAAGTGTCTCACTTTGCACAATATTTACATTTACAGATGGTTTCTATCAGGTTAATTAATCATCATTCAGTGTTGGGATACCTGCAACACACTGATACTGAAGTGCAAATAAACACAGACAAAATGAAGTGGCTTAGATGGTTACAAGCCATGGTTTTAAGCAGCCTCTTTACTTACCTAACAATCTAAAATAATTGATTAACTATCAAAACACCTATAAATAATTTATTAGCTTCTGTAAGCTGCTTATAAACTCATCCTTTACCTAAAAAATTCACTCCTGCACAAATGCTAGAGATGCCATAGAGATGTTTCTAGACATAACCAGCCCTAAAGTCCAAGAAATTCCAGGTTTACTCTGTGGTAAGAGTCCCAGGCTGTTCTTTGCATGGCTTAGGTGAGACAGAAGGTTTGAATATGCCTGTGTGTTGTTTTTCTAGGCAGCTAAACTCCTTGGTTCTATGTATGCATAGATAACAAAATCAAAATGTAATTCAAACACCGCAGCACAGCATTAAGGAGAATTAAAGATACTATTGTTGTGATGGATTGTTCTGCCTTTATCAGGCCATAATACTTTCTCTGTCCTTGCCTGACTATTCCTATTGTCACGTTCATTCATTCATTCACACCTCTTCGTTAGGTAAAAATAATTTTGCATTTCCTACCTGCCCTGTGCTAGCCTTCAGATCTCTCCTGTTGATTTGAAAGTTAATTACCTAAGAGAGTCTCTCACTTCCCAGGATTTCCTTCCCTTATGGCAGGAGAGACACATGTTGCAAGAAAAAGTAAAACTTTCTGTAAAAGAAGAAAATGTGTTATAGAAATAGCTAGTGCTCATTTTCTCTCCCTCTGTAGAAGCATTATGGGATACAGAAATCTAAGGATCAGTTCCTCCATTGCTAACCAACTATATGGCTTTTACTCATGTCAGATGAATTCACCTTAGGATCTATCACCAAATAGTTTTCCAACGTAGGATTAGACCCATAAAATTCAGGCTTTTTTTAACAAGATGTACCTGCATTGGTATTGTTATTTTATTGTGGTAAATGGCAGCAACTGACCTTTCTGTCTCCTCTCTGTGTTTTTGCTTCTCTCCTGAAGTTTCCATACCCAGTGGAGACACCCTGCACAAATATTAATGGGATCCCTTCACAGAGAAAACTCACATAGGGTTCATCAACGAGCACTGACACTGTGGAAAAGCACAGCTCCTGTTGTGGATCCATCCGTCCATCCATCCATCCATCCATCCATCCATCCATCCATCCATCCATCCATCCATCCATCCATCCATCAGTTCCCTAGGGTGCAACCCCACCTGCCAGGAGGGTGCATCCAGCCTGGAGCTCAGCAAGGGTGGAAGCAAACTCCTGCTCACGATCACTTCCAACAGGGACTTCCAGCTCTGCCAGTCAACACCTCTATCTCCCCCTCATCTTCCTCAGAAGATAAGAAAAGAGACAAACACAAATGGAGAGGGACTCAGGGACAGGCAGCTGAAAAGAAACTGGCCTGGGAGACAGGTCTGGGAAATGAAAACAATCCAAGAGATACGCCCTGAAAGACAGGCACGGAAAGAGATACAGGGACAGTGTGAGGGAGAGTGGGGAGAGGGAGCAGAGATAAAACTCAGCCGGCACTGAAGAAACAAAAACTGAATACCAAAGAGGGATGCATTTCCTTGAGTAATGTGGGATGGAGACAACCCTTGTGTGTGCACAGGGACCGGGTGTCTGTTGAGAACTGCGAAATTACAGAGCATTGCCAGATACGCTGGTGGCAGACAGTTTTGATTTTAAGAGAGATTGGCCACCAGAGGTAAAGGAATAAATGGAAAGTCAAGAAGAGCATGTCAGCAGCACTGAACGGGCTCGGGCTGGTGGATTCATATCTGTTGCTGACAGCTCTGAGCTGATAGGGAGCTCACTGTAACGTTGCTGCAGCTGCTACAGAAAAATGTCTTCAGGCCACAGTAATGACTACAGAAAGGGACCTGAGGGGGGTAATGAAGACACTGGTTATTTTTCTCTGTCTGGAGCAGACAGCACTGGTGAGGCTGTGTGACTCGATGCATTAATTGGGGGTTTAGTCATCCACACAAAATAAAAACCTTCCAATATGACATAGTCTAAAACTTTACACTGATTAAGCAATTAGGAGCTATTAATTATCACTGCTTATAGCTGTTAGCACAGAGCAATGTAAGTGAATTCCCCCCACTGTGATGGTGAATTAGTTCCAATCAGCATCAAATGCCTTCCTGAACATGCACACAGGGATGCTGAGCAAATTGGGAGACACAGCCAGAAGGCTAAAAGGATAGGTCAAGTCATACCTGCTGCTTGGCAGGCTCATCAAGAACAACAAAGCCTCAGGAATCCTTCCGTTGTAATCATTATTGTTAAAAAAACCATCCGTAGGTAACTGCCCGTCCTCCCACAGCGCGGCAGGAGCAGAAGAGCAGCCGGTCCCTGCTAACGGGGCTCTGCACTGGGGTCAGAAGGAAACACATCCCCTCCAGTGGACCACCCCCAAAGCACAGAGATCACAACCCCAGGCCCCTTCAAACCACTGGAGTAGCTCTTATTTTCCCTTTTCTCTGTGGGGAAGGAGAGGGTGCTATTCCACCACCTGTATGTGAAGCCTCACCCAGGGTGTCGAGTTATGCCTCTCGTTCTCTCCTTTGCTTCCTGTGATGAAGGCTCTTTCCTCCCGGTCAGCAAGCCAAGAAACAGTCTGTGGTCTGCTCTCTGGAAGGGCAGAGCACAGAGCTGGCAGCCATCCCTCCCCAGGACAGCTCTCCTGCCACGGGGAGCTCCTCAGTCCCAAAGGGAGAGAGCTGGGCTCAGCACACAACCTTTCCTGGGTTTGTGCCCTGCAGCTTGGTGGCTGTGATCACTGGAAAGCCATGGATCACAGCACCCCTAGGACTACTTCTGTATTTAACTTAATGATTACTTAATACTTAGAATTTCAACAGAAAAAGTAGAACATACCCCAACTAAGACCAGCCTGGGACAGTTTCCACTGGGAGATGAGAGCCAGGATGTACAGATTTCAATGCCTTGATGCAAGGTGGGAAACTCAACCCTGCTCCCCCACACCTTGAAGAACTCCTGAGCTGATAATGTGGAGAAAAAGGGGAGAAAAGTCTGTCTTACCGAGGAAATTTGAGTGTGAGCAGAAGACAGGTGTGTGAGAGGAAGGCACTGCAGATTCCAGCAGACAGAGACCATAGAAAGCCAACATCTTCTACACCTTTATATTCACCTCAGCATTCCCCCTTCCATGGGGGTGTCTGGAAGTGCCTGCATTCCCTGTCTCAGCAGCGGTGGCTGTGATGCCCAGCACTGACACCTGCATCCTTCCCTGCCCGAGGTCACTGCCCACTGGCTCTCACACCTGGCACTCTTCTGGTGTGACAGCACAGGAAATCCAAACCCACAAACAAGCCAACAGCAGGGGATCACATGGGCACCCGTGGCAGTGCCTGGAATAAATCTGCAGCCAGGTCTCTGTCCGTAAGAGCAGCAGCACTTACTGTCCGATGCACAACTCGGCTGAGAACTGAAGGATGCAGATATAAGTTGCTTTTTTTGGGGACACGATGTGCAGCGCTGGGAGAAACATTCCTGCACTGTTAGATGAGATTTTCAAAGGAGGCTCCCAACAAACTCAAACACGCAGCTCGGAGTGTTCTTGTGTGGGTTTAATAGCAGCTCCTCAAACAGATCAAGTCAGTCAGTGCCACATAAGTCAAAATACTGTCCTGTTATAATGTTCCTGTAATGCAGCCAAAGCAGTAATAAAGTTTGAACAGAGGGACATACGGTTTTCATTTTTTAAACAAAGTAATAACCTCAAAGAAAGGAAATCAGAACTTGAAATTGAATTGGCTTTTAAAATTCACTTTATTCTTTCTTGATGCAATGTAGTATTTGTAGAGTCTGGAAGGGTGTATTTAGAAGTGCTAATGTTTTAATCAACTTTTGACTCAATTATATGGAAATATTAGAAAGGAATTCCTCATTCCCATGAAATCTAGAGTCCAATTTTAGGCCAGTTTTTAAAGTCTGGATAAGCCTCTTAATGTGCTTATCCAAAATGTATTTCTGGCTATTTGAAACAAAACTGATTATTACAAAACAATACTTGGACCACAGAAGCCTTTTCTCTGTTGGAAAACGATGGCTGGACATATACTCTGATAGTTAAGATTTAGTGTTTGCTGTACACAAAAAATTAATGAAAATAATCATACAAATTTCAAACTGCAATTTCCTGGACAATCTTCAGTTATCAGAGATCTGCTAGGAGGTGATGCTTTGGGCATGATGGGGCTGTCACGTAGGTGTAATACTGCAGGAGGTGTGAAGGAAGATCCTGAAGCTGCCCTGGGTTTGAGCAGACCTGTGGCCAGAGCCCTTTAGCCAGGCTGCCCACAGGACAGCAACTGCCCCGACAGCTCTGAGAGTTTCTGCCAGAACAGACAGACCTAACAAAATCCTTAAAAAACACAGATGTGAGAGCAACAAAGGCTTGGGTGGTTTTGTGTTTGACGAAGGGAGCAGAACAGTGTGTTGAGAGAAGGCACCTGGGTAGTGCCAACACTGCATCCAACCCCGTGAGGCACCAACCAAGCCCATCTGAGTGGGGGGCTGGGACATGAAGGGTGGGAAGCACACAGCAGCTTCCAGACCCCAAAGACACTATTCAGCAGCTGATTTTATACTTTCTTTCTTTCCTCCCCCTTTCCCTAAGCAGCTCTTCGAAGGCAGGTTGTCGGAGCAGCTGAAGCTTGCTGTGAGAGACCAGTCCCACNAATCACCAGGCAATTAGGCTATTTTAAATACTGGGAATATTTGGGGGCTGTTTCCTACTTTCAAGAACCACTGGTGCTTGTGATAAACAAGCAGCCTGTAATGGAGAGGAATGCTCTCATTCAGCCTGAAAGTCTCTCCCTTGTGCAATACACGGCTTAAACACCAATCTGCTCATAAACAGGTGCTGTGCAGTAATACATTATACACACACAGGTTGCCATTAACAGATAAGCATTTGCCAACAGTTGCTGCACACCACTACGTGGAGCCCTACTTCAGTTCTGTGTCTACAGATATACAATATTTTATACATCAGCATGGTAACCTCTGCCACCAGGTGAGTGACTTTCAACCCACAGCTGCTAAAAGAAGGAAGGAAGATACTCAGTGAAACTGGTCAGCACTTTGGCAGGGACAGGGTTGGTTCTGCAGTTGTGTATTTTTTTAATATATTTTTGCAAAATATATTGCTCAGTGCCAAGAGATGCCCATGCCCGAGATCCTTCAGAAACTGTTAATGCTGCCTTTATTCCTCCTCTCTGTGCCCATGACTTCCAGAAATCCCCATGTCTGTAGCAGTTACTTTGCTGGGCTCTGGCAGCATAAGGAGTTCTGTCCCTCACAGCATTATTTTTTCTTATTTGCATTAGTTACTTATTTTTTATTCAGTAACTCAACTGTGAGAGGCGTCATATTTCCATTAGATGCCACGTCCGCTTGCCTTTCAAATCTGTTTCAAGGGCAGCCACCAATTGACAAATCCCTTCTGAAAATGCTGGCTGAAGGTATTTACTAGAAAGCTAAACTGATTCCCTTTATTCAAAACACACTGTTCTGGGTTGAGGAAAAAACATTACAGGCAACTTCAAGCAGTTCAGCTTGCCATTCTAATGCAAATCAAGTTCATTGTACCACTAGATTTCATGTATTCCTCCATCTTCAGATATATCTGCTTGACAAAAACTATTCTTTAAAATCAAATTTTTCTGTTACCGTATTTGTCTTTCAATTCCAGGTAAATAAATAAATTCTGACTGGACTAGAGATTCCTTAATAGAAGGAAAAGCAACCTCCATGTAGACTGAACAAAACGCAGATGTGGGACTTTCTGTCTGTCTGATCTGAATTTTCTTTCCAACTGAGGTGTCCATGAAGCCCTAAGTGCTGCTGAAGTGCAGTGCTGTAAGCCAGCGAAGCGTGTGCCACATGGAAGGAGCTTCCACAAAACAGTTGAGGTGTTTGTGGCTTTTTATGGAAGAGAACATCTTCTCCTCCTGGCTTTGCCATGGTGATGCTGGCGGCAGGGAACGTGTTCTGTACCCAGACCACCTGTCTGCCTGGGCCCCGTTTGCTGGTCTCCAAACATACACTTAAAATGTTAATTGAACTCCAAGTAATAACCTCAATGAAAGGCTATAATTTAACAAACTCTGCAATAACAAATGTCTTCAGGGTACACTTTCTGCAATGCCATTTTCTCCGTAGGTAGTTTCCAATTTAGATGTACACCAAAAATGATACACTAGCTATTCTGAAAGGTGGCTTTAAGCATGAATTAGTCACTTCCCTCTTTTCTTTTCACCAGCATACATAAATATATTGCTGTTACTCTGGCCTTCTGAAGAGCAAAATCCTCGTGCTTGGAAAAACCACAAAATACCTTGCAGGAATAACTGGGCAAAACGTGGTTATCTCATCTGTGTCATGGTACTGAGGGCTGGGTGATTGGTTTACAAATATTCATAATTTACATGTAATTGTCTCCTGTTACAGAAGCATCCACTGGTCTGAAGGATCAGTACAAGCTTTCCTTGTGCTTTTATTTTCACTGCATTCACCTCCCCTCAATCCTTACTAACCAATGGCTTTTTTACCCCTGAGGGAAAGGACTACATCTTTTCCTGCTCTGATCCAAGTCTGATCCAAGACTCCACATTTCACCAGGGTGGCTGTGGCTTCCCAAGGGCAGCAGGACTGGACCTGTGCAGAAGTCTGGTTTGGGTGGCCCAGCTGAAAACACTGCTGTGGACATGAACAGCACTGTATACAGTTTAGGCACAGCACTGGTGTAAGGTCAGGACTTTTGGGAGAGATTTCAAGGATTTGACAAACCCCTATTCTTCATAGCTATCACGTAATTACTTCAGAGTAAAACACCCAATGGTCTGACCTGAGTATAAATTTCCAGGTAAGTGGCTTTGTGTAAAAACGATCCTTTTCTAATATTGCAACTACTGGTACAAAAGCTGAATCACTGTGCTCTGTGAAGAATTACTAGGTCACTACTGAACATTAAATCAAGGGGCTGCCCATCTCATTCTGTAGCTGCAATAAATGGCTGTACACAAATTCACCCGCATCCCTTGCTGGCAACTCCCAATAGATACTCTTAATGCCCAAGGGAGAAAATAAAGCTTATCATTTATACAAATTTCCATGCAAACACCGACTCATGCTTCTTGTGAAACACAGTACAAGAATATACTACATATGCTGAAAAGAATGCTCACATATCCACATGGCTGATTTTCTCCTATAACAATTAAAAAAAAATGTAAGGAGCTTCTGGCCTTAAACTAGTTTGACATAAAGACATTTCTACTAAACTAAGTTTCTACCAGATTGTTCCAATTTCCGTAATATTTTAAAGAAGTATATTTTAGAAACCCTATTACTCCTTTTGCTAGCATGTGGAAAACTGGCAGTAGAACACAGCCCAGCAAATGCTCAGTTATCAGGGGTGGTGTGGCAGGTTAATCTGAAAAAGCAAATCACGAAGACAGTGCGACAGAAGAAATTAAGAAAGAAAAAAAAAAGAAAGAAAGAAAAAAATTACAGAGCCAGCACTGACTCCCATCAACCAAATACAGGGGTAAGTATGTCAAACTGGGCTGTAAGGCTTCCAAAGACACCTGCTCCCAGGTAAGGTCACTGACAGCTTGGGTTGCCAGGAGCACGGAGGGCTGGCTTCGTAAGCAGCTACACAGCTGGGAAGTCCATTTTTTGTTCCTTTAATTAAAATGCAAAGCACTGGCTAAATGGTAAACATTTAATTAGATTTGTCTCTATGTTTCAATATTAATAAAACACATGAAAAATGCATTAAGACCCAGCTAATTGGGGACTCTCCAAAAGTAGCTGTAAATGAGCAATTATAATACAATTGGGGTGTTGCTCCCCAGGGATCCCCAGGACTGACACTTGTTAATATTCCAGACAAAGGTTTAGAAATTATTAAAATATCCCAGGCAATAAAGTGTACAGATGACAGGCAGAGTGAAATCCCAGCAAATTACAGTAAGGAGCAGCCAGTATCAGAGAGCGAGCCAGGCTGGCGGGTAAGCTGGAGTCACTCACACCAAATGACTTTTATAGAGCCAAAGATAAGATTGCATATTTCAGAATAGAACACACGGGCTGTATTTGCTGTGGGAAAAAAAGAGAGTCTCTAAAACACACAGATATTAGAACTGCCTGAACACCAAACTCCTCACATGAAGCTGAAACACAAAGGGTATAATTTTTACTTCTGTTTGTTATATGAGGAATAAAATGCCACGCATGCTTTGGCTTCCGCCTTCTAAAAGCAAACTGAAAAATACACAGTTTATATTGATGAGCAATGAAGATTACTCTGGGGATGGAAAGAAATTCCTCCCTGTCAGAGATGGGAGAGCCTGTATCTGTCCAGCTTTTGGAAAGAGATCAGGAGGTGAGCTGATGACACGGCACGCAGAGAGAAAAAGCTGGCTACGAGAGCTCTTTGAGCCAGACAGAGAAAGTGGAAGATGCAACATCTATGATTTAAAATTGTGCTCAGATTAGAGATAAAGGCAGCTGGTATGATTCCTTTTAATGCTGGGAAGTAACCAACTTCTGGAGGGACACCTGCACTTCTGCAAAGCTCCAGAGCAGCGCCAGGAGAGTGCACAGAGCACCAGAGCCCTGAGCTTGCCCATCCTACAGCCATTGGGACCTCAAAGCCAGATTGGAAGATAAGCTGCGGCCAGGGAAGTTACTGAGCTCCACACCAGGCAAGCTGATGATATTTCAGGCCTCTGCAAACAGGAAATAGAGCTAATAATGTTTCAAGGCTCCTTTTTCCCTTGAAAAATCTATGACTTAATAGGCAAAAAGGAGCGAAGTTTTGAAGAGCGGAGTTTTCAAGCCGTGTTTCCCTGGAATACACCATGGGATTTATTGAGTCACAGGCACACCCCTGAAGACCAAGTCTTTTCTCCCTGTAACTCTGCAGCAGTGCTTCTGCAGAGCTCAGAACTGCGGTGTTCTCACACCACAGGCTGCAATTAGATACAAAGCAATGACAGAGGAGTACCACACTGTGAAGAGCAAGGAACTGAAGTTGTTCTGCCTGAAAAACTACCTTGCTAAAAATTCCAGCTTTATTCACAGCTGACAGGCACTCAGTTGAAAAGCCAGATCGACAAAGGGAATTTTTTTCCAGAGGTCTCACTGCACTTCAGAGTCTGAGCAGAAACTTCAGTTCAGGAAAATACTTTAAAATGGATTTAATTTTCACAGAGTTTATTTTCTACAACTCTGGGCATGTGCCAACACACAGTCCAGCATTTTTTTTTAATAACTCCTTGAAAAACAACTTAATTTTTTTTTTAACTTGAAAACGGAGAATGATTTATACATCCATATTACCCAAACAGTCACCAGCTCTATCATGAACATGCATCCATAGTTTCAGTATTTTTAAGAGCATTATTGACTAATTTGAACATATGCAATTGGCTGTGGAAGTGACCTCAACGCAACAATTCAAACTCTTCAAGCTTTCCTGTGAAACAAGAGCTCCACGTAAAGTTCCTCTGAAAATTCTGATTTAATACTATGGTGTTTGTCAAATCCTGTAAAAGAGCTCACCTGACAAAATGTGAGGCTTGTCCATTTCCTGGCAACAACAAAACTGAGGAGAACATTGAAGACACAGATGAAAGCAGCCAGATTCTCACTGGATTCTCCCAAAAGCTGCTCAGAGAGCTCTACTAATCTTGAGGCATTTTAGGCAAGAAGCCTAATTTATTTTCCTGCTTTATTTCTTGCACCATTGCTGGGAGCTGCATCCTGAGTTTCTAAGGTTGAAGAGCAGAGCTCCAGCTCTTCCGTTAAGGGACTGGATCCAAAAAGTGGATGTGCTAACAGGGGAAGAGGCTCTTGCAAAGCAAGGCTTCAGCATGCTTGGCCAATGCTTGAATTCGTGACTGATTTTTTGGAAGGAGAGAAAATAGATTTTCAGTGTTGCAGAAACAATTTCAGTAACGTAAACCTAAAGGGAAAATTTTGTTCCTTGGAGAGTTAAGTGCTTTTGAGATTCCCACTGTGAGGTGCTCAGCTTAAAACCCCAGGCTGGCAGCGTAGAATTCAGGTAAACACAACAGAAGGCTGCTTTCAAGTTACAACTAATTCCAGAAGCTTCAGCTACAAGATACCAGTATGGGAAGGTAGTGCAAGCAGTAAATATTTCAGTGTGTGAGTCAAAATGCCAGGCACAGAGGCTGTGTCCTGGGAGAGCTGAAGCATACGTGGTCTCTCCGGTGCAGGGTTTGTTTATCTGAGCGCTGCGCCAGCAGCCACCGCCTCTGTGCATCTGAACGGTGACACCGTGTCACTCACAGGCTTCCAACACGAGCTTTTCTGCATGCATTTGACCAGAACTTGAAGAAAAAAGGAGAAGCAGCACTCAGGATTCGCATGTCTGCAGTATTTCTGTCAGTGTTTAAGACAGCATGGCCTTTTCAACTGGCTCCTTAACACTGATGTGACAATGAAAGCCTGCGAAGAAGGGAATCAGAGGAGCTTTATTCCCAGAGCTCACTGGCCATATTCACTTCCATCTAGCACTGATGTGAGTGAAGGAGATTGCCAGAATTGGCAGATCCAAAATACAAAACCGGCACAGGGGCAGGGGACTGATTTTTCTTCGGAGCGTCTTCGTTTCACTCCGCCCTTTTGTCTTCCTCTGCTGACTGCATTGGAGCAGCAAGGGAGGGTTCAAGGGAAATTATCCCTGAAGTCAGACCACCATCAGCTTTTCCAGCTGGCTGGGGAAGGGAACAGCACGGGCACCTGCAGTGTCAGCTCCCTGACAGGGCTGTGCCCAGGTGCGCCTGGTGTGACACTGCATTCACTCCAACCTGCTGCAGTCACTCTGGCCATGGCCAAAGCCCAGCAAGCATGGGCGTCTTCTCTGAGGCTGGGCACTTGCTCTTTTGGACATGGAGACACCTCTGGGGAGGTTTTATGTCCTCTGCTGATGGCTGGAAACAACGCCAGTGACGCCAAAGCGCCAAACTGTGTTCCAGGCTGTTTGTGCTGGAACGATGACGTACCAGATTCCGACACTCATGGCAGTTCACAGCCTCTGTTCCTGCACGTACCCTCTGCCAGGGACCACTACTGAGGTGGCCTCAGTGGAACAGCCCTCACAATTCCTGGGGCATGAGCTACCCTCCAGTCCTGCTAGTCACAGCTAAACATGGCACGCGATGCTGCTAGCCAGGTCTCACAGGATCACACACTTCCACAGACTTCCCGAAATTACTGCTAGGATGAACTTTGCTGAGCTTCACCCAGCAGGTTCAGTTGGTTCACATGACCTCCTACAAAGGTTTAGAGATAAACAGTAAAACCCAGTAGTTCTTTTCAAGATATTCTGGCATTGGGATATTCTCAGTAATGCCAAACCCCAAGTACTTCTGTAGCTCCAGTGGATTTAGCCAAGATTTCCATTGGATAGGAGACACCTGAGACTTAAAAGAGTAAATATATACACATGCTGGATCCAGAAAAACATGAGTCACACTCTGTGCAGAAAAGAACTTTGTAATGCACCGAGCTTCATCTGCAGCAGTGGAGAAAAGCAAGGCTGGGCACAGCAAGCACTCACACTCCCCCAGCAGGTTGTGAAAAGTGACGTGTGAGCCAAAATTGACAGGCATATACCTTATTTAATGATATTCTACACCAATTTCCAGGGTTAAAATTCAGCGTTCATTTCTGCAAGTCCTACGTGTGTGCACAGTACATGCATGCACCCACACACAGACAGGTATTTAATTACAGGCTATTTTAAATGGTGATTTCTGTACCTGAGTTCTTTGTTACCCAAAGCCCTAGGAACTTTTTAAGCATTTGTTGGCTTTTTGTATAAAGGGGTTTATATTTTCACCTGTGTAAGCTGTGAAGACAGAAATGGTTTGGATTAGCTAATTTAATCAAATTTCACAGGACTCATGAATTGCATTGAGATGGGATCGAGTTTCTCAGAAGAGACTTATGTTTATTAAATTAAATACAGTCCAGTTGTGCACTGCTTCATCCCAAGTAAGTAAAAATAGAGTAAAATTTGGGTGGCTATTTTAATGAAGCTGCCTTGGTACATAGCTCTCAATCACCATTGAAAAAATGCTGGTTATCTTATTTATCAAGCACAAATGGCAAAGTGCAAATTGTTCCTTCCCTATGTTTCAAAATAACTCAAAAGGAATCAAAAAACATTTGAAGAAAACTGGACTTTGCTACATAAATTCTTTCATCTTGCTGTGTGTGGGAGCTAATATTTGCCTTCTCTGCTTTCAGGGTGTGATTCTAAAAGTACTCAGAATGGATCTCGTTCCAGTTCTTCTGGAGTCACCAGCAAAACTTCTGTCACCTCAAAAAGACAGTATTGATGTTGGTTGCTTTTTTAAAAGAGCAGAGGCATTTGTCTTGAAGAACTGGGAAAGGGTAAAAGAAAACCCAGTAACAGAACAAAACAGAATAAGAACCAAGTCTTTTTCTTGAATCAATGACTCATAAAAGGGTACAGGCATTCCCTCACCTTCAAAGGTTTCATCAGTTCTGCCTAGAACTGATCATCAGCAGTGATGAGGGTTTTTAAAATGCAAATAAGAGAGCTGGCTGCATTTCAACTATGTCAGGTTTCCAGCCAGAAGGCAGAAGTGATGAGGCTCAGCTCTGGAGCTGGCACATCGAGGAGCAGTGCAGCTTGGCAGGCTCCTGGAGGAAGCCTTATCTCAAGTACCTGTGCTCTGGTATTAAGGGGAGCAGATGAGATATCAAAAGCAAGTCAGCCTTCTATAAAATCTATTACACCACAAAGCACTTGCTTAAAAACAAGTTGCTGCTTAGAAATCATGGGGACTCATCAAATGGTCCCTATCCAGAGTCACAACCTTCTTTTTTTTTTTTTGAGTTCCCAACATACAACAGAAGAAAGGAAATGTTTCTTTGCTGTAGTGAAAGCTAGAGAGGCAATCAGTCATTTATACATCCTCGAGGGACACCTTCAGATATGGAAAGCAATCCAGAATGTCCCTGTATCCGGAATGCTCAGAACAATATGTCTACTGTGGTGCCACCTTTGACACCTCATATAAACTTCTTCCCACCCTGTCTCTGAATTTCAATGTTGGTACATCCTAAGGGTACTGTTTAACAGCACAGCATTCATTCTGAATGCACCTTACTCCATTATGGAATATTTTGCTTAAACACTCTGTATCCCTGTCACCACCATTCACTACAATTCATTTTTGCTGCAAGAATCATAAGAATGATTCACTGAAGACTAATAATTCTTGGGAAGGGAAATAGAGAAACTCTAAGCACACAGATATTTCAAGTTTGGAATGGAAAGCATTAAAATAAAGAAAACGTAGTAAAAACCAGAGAATGATTGGTTACATTGTGACGAACACCCCATCCTCTGCAAATTCTCTCTTCAGCAATATACACACAAGACAACAGGACAGCTATTTCTTTGAGGTTCACGTCTCATCTAAAGTCAGAATATCCGTGAGCTTGTGCCATAATTACTCCAGCAGCTAATTATGATGCCACAGACAGACCGTTGTGACTCAAGGACCAGCCTGAGCAGCAGGAACAAATGCAAAGCAAGCAAGAACGTCTGTGCTTCCACAGCACCACGGTGGCTTCAGCAATAAAGAAGAAAAAGAAAATGAAGAAGAAAGAGAGCAGATGAGAGAAAATTCAGAAAATCTATGATGTGCACAAAAACCCTCTACAGACACTGTTTCTGAGAACAGACTAAGTGTTCCTCCAAGCAGTAGACAAACTTAGAAAAAATGCAGGGAACAATGAAAGGAAAATTTACCAATACAGTTCTCCGTAACAGAGGATCAGGGAAAACCTGTGGCCATATTTATCCTGTTTCATGCTGAGGGGATGACAAGGCTGAGAATAAAAGCAGTACTTACATCCTGAGCTGCCATTTGTTGGAACCAGAGTGAAGTTGGAGGCCCAGGGGTTACGCACGATGTCTTGCCAATGAATGGTGTCTGCAAAGCAGAGAAATTTGTTCTGGCCAACATACACCCCTCCATTCAGTATCTCTGTGCAGAGGAACAAGAGAACAACATACTTGTAAGACTTCAGACAGCTGATTAAGTCTATTGCTAAATGTGTGTTGGAGAGAGGGCATGGAATTTAAATGCGAAAAACAAAATTCTCACTGTAATCTCATTTAATAATCTGGAAACTGGAGGACAAGCAGCTCACAGTATTTGTAAACAGCAACACTTTATTCACATGCAGAAGAAACCTGACGAAGACTGACACGCAGTTGTTTACCTTTTGTTCCAGTGTGATCATGTATGTAACAGTCCTGTATTTTGTGGGTAAAATAACCTTCAACACATGAATTACTTTAAAAACACAAGCAAACAATCACACTATACTGCATTTCATTAATTTGCTGAAATGCTTAAAACTTATAATAAAGATCCATGCTATGATGAGCCCACAGGACACGAGAAGGGGTCAGTCAGCATGAGGCCTGGAGAAGATGTATTACAGCCTGTAATCATCCAAAACATCATCCAAAACACCCAAATACTCCACAGTAACAATGCAAATCTCAAACACTATGATCCAAAACTCCTATTGACATGCCTTGCTGGAAGGTTTGTGTTAAAGGGAGATGGTTTTTAAACAGGTAAAAGTTTTGGGGTTCTTCTTAGGTTGTGGGGCTTTTGTGTGTTTTGTTGGGTTTTTGGGGTTTTCTTTTTATTTTCATATTTATAGCAGTTTGTTTAGAAAAACCGCTCTGTTGCCCTGTCTCTAAAGACTTGATTTGTCAAATCTCAAAAGAAAATGATCTTACAGTTGTTGGTTGTAGCAGCAGGGTTTCCTCTGGAGCAAAAACTTTTTTTTTTACCCCTAAACCCTTGTTCAAATTCACAATTCCTCCACTCAACCTGTCTCTTTGATTTCCAAAGCAGGAGACAATGCATCTGACTTTCATGAAAGTTAACAGGAACTATGAGTCTAAAACCTTCAGTGTCAAGAGCTTTAAGCCTCAGCAGAGAAATTCTGAAGGTTAGTTACTAATGTCACCTTGGAATGACATTAAGTGGTGCTGTAGAGCCAGGAGTGCCACACTTCTCACAGAGACATGAAGAGTAATTCCTGACTATGGTAGCAGCAATGATTAAGGTGATCTGATAATCCTCATCTGCCAGGGAAACCTTTAAAAGCTGCAGTGGGAATGCAAACATTTACACACACCAAGGAAGGACTTACTGCGTTCTATTTCTTTTTTACATTTCAGGGTTTACAGGCCACAGCATGTAAATGAGGCAGCCCCCAATCAAGGAATGTATTAAATAAAGGATCATCTGTAAATACATCTTTCCACCATATTAATCAGTATTACTATTTCTTAGAAACATCTGGTTTAAAAGCTTGGCTTTTCATTGAAAAGGAGCTTATAAATGAAAACAATAACAATAATCTTATACAGAAAAAGAGTCCAGATGAGAGATATAGCAATGATCTGTCTGTATGATATTCTTATGATCACAGAAAAAAAAACCCCATACAGCATCTGTTAACAATTTTGCTCTGGGGAGAAAGGGGGACTTAGAATAACACTTGAAATCATGATCAGTGATGATTTCTCTCTGTTGTCCCAGCCACACTGGATTACCTAATCCATTATGGCCCAGATTTTGATTAAAATAACATAAAAACAATGAAAACCTGCATTTATAGCTTCTTAAACACACACACAATTCTACATAGCTCCTCTGTCAGCTGGCACACTGAACTGGCATAATTTCTGGGTTTCAAGAGCATCCCCTCATGACAATACCTCACCATGTTTCTTTCCTGCTAGGAACATTGACACATTCTTGTATTGCAGTATCTCAATCTAAAAGTAATTCTAATAGTTTCAATTTGTGAAAAAAAGGCTTTTTTCAGCAGAAAGGTAACCAGGAAATGTACCATATGCTATACTTCAGGGAAGTCAACAGCTTCCACTGTGATTCACTGTAAGCAACCACAAAAAATGCTCTGACTTGCCTCATCACTGAATACCACGTGCTGTTTCTGCTGCTTTCCCCCAAAAATGGGATACAGTACCTTCGTTTTCCCTGCACTGCACCATTTTTCACCAGTGACAGAATTAAAGTTTCCAGGTTATTGATGTGCTGAGGTGCAAATAAGCCTGAGTAACATCAAAGGTGGGCTCTTGTGGATATTAAGTAACACAGAGTTCAAAGTTTAGTACAATCTTTAGAGCACTTGTATTTGACTCTTCCTGCTCTCTGGGACCCAGACTCATTTCCACTCCACCTTCCCAATCCAACCTGCTATCCTACTTTCTTCACACCAAGTCCTCGGCATGTGTAAATCAGCACAGATGCATTGGCTTCACTGACTTAAACTCAAAATGCATTTTGCACTTCTTTGCCCTCTCTTAGCAAGAACAATGCCTGGGAAGAGCTAATAAACCCTGTTACATGTTAAGCAAATGAAGCACAACTGTAATCAATATACAATGGAGCTGCTGTATAATGAACTCATCATCATAAAGTCATCATCTCATTTTAATTTACAGCCCTGAAAGTGAGAGATAAAGTTAAACAATAAACAGGAGGAGAAAGGCAGGATCTCTGCCTGTGCAGGCAAGCTAGCAATGGAAGCCAGGCAAAAAGAGGTTTCTTCTCCTGTGTGCAACGTCTGAGCTGCCTCTTTGCTCAACTCTTTCCAAGGCTGGAGCAGAAGAGAGAATGCCAAGTCCCTGAGTGAATTCTAACAAAGAAGCCAGTTCCTGCCAAAGAAGCCCAAAACCAGACTGCTCAGAGGGAAACGCATTTTGAATACCATTTGGGGGTGAGTATTTTTGTCTTCTAAAACAATGTTTTGTGACATTGGAAAACTGCTAGTCCAAGTATGACCCTGCTAGCAGCAAGTGCTACCCTCAGGCTTCCACCCTGCTCAGGGACATCTAGGTACAAAAGGGGATTTCTAAGCACAAGACCCACTAGCTTTCACTGGGAAAAGAGTTCCTAGAGGTGCCAGACAACTTTGGACATCTTTCTGGAAGGTGTAACACTTCAGAGTACCACAATCTCCTGGTTTGGCACCAGGGCTGCAGCCTGTGCCCTGAGCAAAGGAGCAGCACCGAGGGCTCTTGCCACTTGATTCTGAAGAGATTGACAAATCTTATCATCTTCCTTATTAGAGCTACTCTACTGGCTTAAAAGCAGTATAATTCTGCAACCAATATGAAAATAAATCGGCACGTGTCCTTGCCACTGAATTCCGTCATTATTTTGCTTATTACTGTCAAATGATTGTGGGGAACTTTTATCTGCATTTTATTAAAATTCTTTTAAATGGTTATTTACTCAGGAAGCTAAATCAGGAATGTATTATCTGTTGTTATAGCTGCTATCTTCTTGCTTTCATTAGCCTAGTGAAACATTCCCACAGACTTTGGTAACCGACAGTACAATACTAACAGGAGAAATGGAAATGTACAGATCTCTTGCAACCAAGAAACACAAGCATCTCGCACTGAAGTGCCAGGAACATAGACAGGTACCTCACACGCAGTTCATACTTAGTCTGCCAAGTTCAAAAAGGGACTCAGAGCTTGACTGGAGTCACTGAAAACACATTATCAGGCACCAGAAGCATGCGATCACTGCAAAGGGACACTGGCTCTGCATGGGTGGTGTCAGTTTAGACCAGAGAGGAAAACCACTTCTATTCTTCCATCTGTTAAAAGGGCATTTTATTGAGCTGACTTTTTTTTGTGTCCAGTATAATCCCTCACGGTCTGCTATCCAATTTCTAATGTGGGTTAAATTGGCAAAACATGTTCTCATTCTGTAATGTATCCTGGAGTGAAAGTTACTCATGTACATTTATATGCAGTGGGGGTTGTAAATATCTATTTAGCTGTAGAATCTGTTTCTAAAATTGTTATAAAATTGGTTATAAAATGGCTATTGCTATTCAAGGTTGCAAATTAAAAGCTCTTCTCTGGTGCTACAACACCAGCTGGCACGACGAACTGGAAGATGGCACGGTGAGAAGGAAAAGAACGAGCTCAGAAGTGGGCAGGGAAAGGGGAGGGAGTTAATTAGGAAAAACTCTGGGGCATGTCCACTCTAACCACTTCAAAAGCAAACCAGAATACGTCTTACACCTTTCAAGCTGACTGGGTGTGAGGGGAGCAGCTGTATTTTACACCCTACCACATACAGGTGTATCCTGCATGTATTTATTATACAACACATGTTGATGACACCTGAATTTCCAAGGTCAGCCTCACTAGAGCTGAAGCACCTTTGCGGGTTGACAGTGCTGCATCTTCACCATAAGCACCCCAGTGAGGGGGATCTCTTCTCCTATTTCACCCAAGATGCTGAATGCATCATCTGAAAACAGCTTAGGCCTGGAAATTTCATGCCAAACCAAGTCTTTTGATCCCTCAGCATAGTTCATTGCTGATGACCCACTGGGAAAGCACTTCAGGTCCATCATTAATAAGCTCTGTCTTAAAGGGTAATGAGAACTGGGTGCTTTAGGAGACAACAGCTCATCCATCATCAATCAAGATCTGAAGTTTTTATACAGATGATTTAAGAAGAGTTGGACTGTGCAAAATTGAAATGTCACATTTGTATTGGGAGATGGGGGGCGTTTGGTAATGAAAATGAGAGTTTTAACCTTCTCCATTTCAGCTCAATGACCATACTCAAAAGCTCATGGATGTGGAATCTCTGTCCCAGCTAGAAGCCCCAGACAGCCTTCGATCTCAATTATACAATTTGAAGTGCAGTTTATTTGGGTCATTAGCTGGAAGTCAGTTTCAAGGCTTGATGGTAACAGCAAGATATTCTTTATTTCTATCGAAAGCAATCAGTGTTATGTGCAGCCTGTGGGTTTGTACTTCCAGCTGCTCAATAACTAAGAACACTGGGTTGTAGAACCTGAGCATAAATCTTCTAATCATAGCCACCTATTTTGCTGCTTAAATAAAAATGGATCGTTTGATTACCTTTAACTGAGTTGGATGCGGACCCTTCTCACCACAAAGGTGTGTGAAGACAGGTTCACAGGGTTCTTGCAATCATTTAGCTACCTCATTAGAGGACAGCAGGCTCTGGGCCACTCTTTTTTAGCCATCTCCCCAAAGGGAATATCTGTTTCACAAACAGGTTCAGCCAGAGAGGACATTTGCACTTGGATTACTACTCTGTCTGTGCATGCCTTAAATTCTTCCTTCTCACGGCCTTATTAAAATAAGACACCGAACCATTTACCTGGTTAACTCTGTAAAAGGAAAAAACACTGCAAAATATCCAGCCCTTTGGGATGAACACCCCAGAGTTACAAGGTATGATCACGTTTTTCTTTGGGAAGTGCCTGTACATGTGTAGAAGTCTGTGTCAGGCTGCTGGACACCATTTCACCCTGCAAACCTTAGGCCACCGGGCACAGGATGCAGACACATGGCCCCAAAGGGTTCCCTGCATGGTCAAAGTGATCCAAAATACTATAGAAGAGAGTAGCAACAGCTGAACCCAATGAGTAACACAAAACCCCTACATCCATCCAAAAGGGAAGAAAACACTTGGGTGTGAACTCAGTTTAAGGTGTGCTTCTGCTCATCAGAAACAGTCCTGTTCTGAAGTGTGATTGTTTTTTTTACTGAATACACTTGCCTTGTGCTAAAGGAAATGGTCTCTGTCCCTAATCCTGCAAGATTCACTGATCTTAGTGGTTTCTCCATTTAAGCCACCTTCCAGTGACCACAGCAGTTTCTGCCTACCTGGATCTTGATTCCCCGAAGTACGCAGGCCCAGGTTTACATTTAAACCATTCCCTTCCCCTCCACTCTGTAATAATCTCCCTCTGCTTTGATGAGGGACATTCAAATCAAGGTTATTTTTGCTAACCACACCCCTGCCATCAGCATTATGTGTCCTTGATGTTAAATAACCAGGCAGACATAACACTGTCTGACCAGCCCCAGCTCTGCCATTTCCTTTGCAGATGGCAACTGCAGGAACAGCACTACCTGTTTACAGCTTTACCCACCTCATTCTTCTCCCATCATGAGCTTTTGAAAAGCTGTTTGACCCTGTTGACTTTGCAGGTGAGGAGCTTTCCTGTAATATATTGGCTCTGTTACAGGGATATTAATTTTCAGGACGAGATGCTAATTGCCTCACTTCGTCCAGTCAAATTCTGAACCTGGTGTTAGAAGCCAAGTGCCTTGAGTTAGTGTTTACTCAATATAATTCATGGGGTTGACAGGTAGATTAACAGATATAAACCTTACAACTGGGACAATCCAAGGGGCTTCCTGTGGGTTTCTCCAAGCCAGGGAAAGAGGCAGAACAAGCCTAAAGAAGTGATGACTGGGGAGGGGGGACCTCTAATTGCAGCCTGCCTCCACCTAAAGGAAGACTACAGGGGAACACAGACTCTTCTCAGAAGTGCCCAAGGACAAGAGGCAACAGGCACCAGCTGCAATATGGGAAACACTGATTAGAATTCAGAAAAGTATTGTTCCCAGCAAGACTGTGGTTAAGCACAGGAGCAGACTGATCAGAGAATTGGTGCTATCTCCATCTCTAGATAATCTACTAAACAATGAACAACCTGATTATTGTCTGAAGTTAGCTTGCTCTTAGCAGAAGATTGGACCAGATGACCTCCAGATATTCCTTCCAACCCAAATTATTTTGTCCTTCTACAGTTATTAATCATCTACTACCACAGTACTCACAACACTCCACTAGCAATCAATTCTCTCAATTTTTATGAAAGCAGACTTCATTTTAAACTTTTACCCACTGGTAAGCATTGTGGTGGGTGATACAAAACACCCACCTGGAAGATGACATGTATTTAAAAGCACATCATGTGCATATATAAAGAAATGCTCCAGTATTTGAAATACAGAACCTATGTCACTGTCGCTGTCCCCCATTTCATGCAAAGGGGACATCTGGACTAAGACAAATGAAAAAAACTGCTGCCCTTCAATCTTCTGATTTTTGGTTAGCAAAAAGAAAATTGTATTCATTTAAGTCACTGGAGTGAATCAGTGATGAGTTTCAAATGACTGTCCAGGGAGAGAGTGACACATCGCTGGCTCACCCCAGAAGACACTCTCGAGCTCAGTAAGAGCAGCAATATGCCAACAGCCAGGAACGAGCATTCATTTCATTCACAGCAGCCACGACTTCATCCTCAGGTATCCCAGCCCTCCCTGATGGGGATCCCCGTGTCCCAGTTACAGGAGCACACTCATGAAGAGGTGAGCTGGTTCTGCAGCGCACTGGCGTGTGCCTCTGAATTCAGAGTCCTCTGACAACACACCATTCCTGGGCAGTGTTTACCTTCCAGCTGTTCCGAAAAACACACCTCTGAGTATGGATTTCAGCCAGGACACCCAGCTGTGGACATCCGAGGATTCAAACGTCATTAAAACCTTCTCAATCCCAACCAAACTGTCTTTCCTCTGCTCCATTCACACAAGGAGCAGAAGGGGCGATGATGTGTTGTGCACTGGGTGCACCAACAGGGCAGTCTCCTTGGTGTCCCAGCAGGCTCCAGAAAGCCTGGAGGCTCTGATGGATACCCCAGTACTGGAATTTATTTCTGCTGTCTGGTTATCTTTAACAGGGAGCATCCTGTAGGACATAATCTGGTGTAATGACCCAAAGCAGCTGTATCAGCGCTTGCCTTGCCTGTGTCTTTCACAACACAACCCTTGTTTTCTGCATCAGGCACCCTCCAAATTTGTTCAGCGAAGGCTGAACAAACCTCAGTGTCACTTTGTGTGCCCTCTTGAAATGCTACCTATGCCCTATAGCGTCACATAGATCAGCTCACACACAACCAAGCCACCTTTCCTAGCTCACCATGGTTGTTTCGCATTCATTTTTCCTCATAATTTCTCCAGGGCTTTTGCTGTGATTGGAATGTTTCTCCAGGTGAGTGGCTTCTGCTCCTGAGGGGCAGCGTGTTTACTTGCCAGCCCTACAACAACAGCAGTTACTGCCAGCAGAGTTTCCTAGTGCCTCCAGGGCATTTCCAGCAGCTGCAGATTCCTCCACAAACTCTTCAGCGAGCCACCAGTCCAGGTGTCCAGGGGGTAAGGCTGCAGATGCATTCTTCAACCATCCTCCTTCACCTCTGACCGCTCAGAGTTCTGGTGTAAGACACAGGAACCTAAACCTTACTGTCCCTCTGCTCCAACAGGGACTCACCTCACCTCCTTCCTTCCCCGATGTCAAGGGCAGGCAAACAACAGGCAAGAGAATCTGAAGAAATACGGGGAAGCAGTGGAGAGACAGTCCTACTCCAGGACAGAAAAAAGTGGAAACTGATGCTCAGCTTCACATAATAGATATGAGGTCCACTGAGCCAAAGAGAATCTGTAAAGAAACCACCTCTCCACTGAAGGCTACCTTACATTTCACATCATCTCTGTGGGCCAAATTTGAGAGAACTTACTTTTCTTTTTTCCCCTGAAGTTTTCACAAAGTCCTCTCCTCACACAATATTCACCTCATTTCTTCAGCCAGGATGAGGCTGCATTCTTTGACTGATTCACTTTTGTATTGCCAAGCACAGACCCAAGCACTTAAAAGCCTCTCCTTGTCAGGACATTTGCTAGATAACATTTTGATCAAATGATCATGTAATGTTTCCTGTATGCTAGTGGCAGCTCTCAGTTTATCCCTTCCCTCAGCTGAGATATGTAACTGTGAGACTGCCATGTCCCTGTTCTCCTGGCATCAGCTCTTTCTGTGACAGGAAATGCTGCATGGCAGTTTGTCTGGCATTGCTGCTGCATCCAGGCCAGCTTTCCACGTGGAAGTCAAGCAGCAGTAGGAACAGAAACCTCGGCAGGGCCAGGGGCATCTGAATGCAGCAGCACCCCCAAGAGCTTCAGCTCTGGCATTGTATCTGGTGGTGTATTTTCCAACTCTTTTCATACAGCCCCTGACAAACCAAGCAGCCTGATTTCTATCCCAAGCACATCTGGCACTCAGGCCTTAAACTTGGCAAACACACTGATGGCCTTCTGTCTTGGAGTGCAAGTGCCTCAAGTACATCCTGATTGGCATCAACAGGCAGAAATTCCTTCCCTCTTTGAATAAAATAGTTAGGATCTAGATGTAGTGGTACTTTCCTCCATTCTCTGAAAGGCTGTAAAAAATTACTGGCTCCATAGAGCCCTTCTCTTTCCAAACTGTCATAATGTGGCTTGGAATAATCCTGGAAGGGTGCCCAGACCCACGTCCAGCTGCATCCTGAGTTTCAGTACAAGTATTTGCATACAGGCTGGTAATTGGCATGCAGCTGGTTTTATGCCAGCTCCAGCAATTGCATAACCCAACTAATCTTTTCTCTGGGCTCGAAAGAGGAGTCTGTGTCTGCTGAGCTTAAAATTTCTGGATGGGATCTGTTCAAGTATGCTCTCACATTTCTATGCCATGCTGTTAACCTCTCCTGAGATACAGTGCTGACTCTTCAAAGACGAATTTTAATTGAAATTTGTCTGAGGTAGGAAGTGCCTCTGCCTTTCCCTGGCTCTCCTGTGCTGAAACTGGGCGAATGACATGAAAATCCTCCTCCTGCACAGAGGACTGTGGAAGGACTCTTCCTTGGCTCCTACAATCTGTAAGACCTTGGATTGCTCTTGCCCTCCCAGTGCTGTGGCTGCGGACAGCCAGATAACCAAAATAAGGCCTGCAAACTGAGGAACATGCATGTTAATCACAGTAATCAGTAAGGCCTTCTTTGTAAGTTCATAGGTTTGAGAAGGTCTGAGCCTCTATTCCAACTCCTATTTTTCCCCTTTAACTGCTATAATTGCTAAGAGGTCACTGTCAGTCCTGCTTCTTGCTTTTGAATGCACATTTCAATCAGGTTTCAGATTTTATAGGGTGTCAGGGAGCCTGTCTATGCAGCTGAGCCACAGACCCTGTGGTAACACAGATAATGTGCTCCTGCTAGCAGTTCTCCATCCCCAAAACTCACATGTTTTCTGTGATGGTCATATTTGACCACACCTCTTTTACCTTATTATGGCCATTTTCTGTGCAACTGTCATAAGGTAATAGTGAAACAGTGGAAACCACTAAAATGTGGCTGCTATATAAAAAAAATTCCAGAATTCAGGCTATTTTTCTTTAAACTATGTGTTGGTTTTGCACAGCCTGGTTTTTGGTACGGGGGGGGGGCCACAGAGATGGCTTCTGTAGGAGGTGGCAGGAACCTCCAAATATGTCTGGCAGGAACAATCCCTGATGGCTCTG